>OZ010738.1:117148419-117755271 GCA_963932295.1 Tipula lateralis
ATATATATATATATATATATATATATATATATATATATATATATTACAGCAATAGATATTGTTATAATCTTTGTTGATAGAAAATATTCCTCATTTATCTCGTGAAATTCTTGTTTATTTCTTTTTATTTAAAAGCATTGTCGTCAACAGCGACGTCTTTCTCTGGCGAAAGGCTCTATTTTAATAAATGCACGTGCACTGTTAGCGCAAAGAACGTCAACTGATATTGATTATAATTCACCTGTGCCAGCATTTCATACTTTTGTAAAGAACTATAAGATGCCAGATCACTATACGTAATGGCTTTATTGTCATCGATAAAAAATACTTGGACTCAGTACTGTTTACCCATTGATTTCATATACGATGTAAGTAATTCGTGATAAAAATCCACATATCCGAATTTAATTGTCCTGTTGAAATAAAATGTTGTCTTGAGGTGTTTCATTTGTACGAAGATTTACCTTGAATCACTGATTTGCTTATACATATTGATACATTGTGTTTGACTTTATTTATGCAACTTTAATCTTTACAAAATTAAACCACATCGAAAGCAAATTGCATGCTATTGCTTTACAGAAAGATTGCATGGCAGTGATGGTACTATGAATCAAGGGTCTTTAAAAATAAAGCAAAATCAATAACGAAGAACTCATATTTCATGATTTACAAGACATCTTGTACCGATGTACTGTAACGTTTGCCAAGTCATCATAACAGGATTAGACGTTCCATTTCATTTATTATTTTTGAATTTAAAAAAACAGTGAGTGAATGTGGTCTTGTGTGAGGTTAATCGAACACTCTATGAATATGATTCCATAGTGACAACTAGCGGTAAAAAACCTAACTATTCTATTTTACAGTGGCATAATGTTAAACAAAAATTTTCCATTAAAAACAAAAGATGTTACGTTTTAAATATAAAACATTTATAGGTAGAAACTTTTGTGTTACCCCTTCACAATATTTTATAAATACAATATATATTGTTTTAACATTTTGTCATCTGTTTTGTAATTGGATCAATATTTGCCATTGTGCGCCATTATTCATATTTTTTATTTTTAACCCAAAATTTAATTATTTTTAATTGGAATTATAAAGTATGCATAAGCTTAAATTTATTGTATATCAAGAGACTTTACTTTTATTATATACATAAATGTTAGAAAAAATCAATTCCGTCATATTGATTTTCATAACAGATCGAATTTACAGTTTAGAATTTCATAAAATGAAAGCATAAAAAAATTCTATGTTAAACTCAATTCTCAAGAAATAATAAACTCAACTTAACCAAGACCTTTGATAAAGTAAAATTCTCTATAGACTAGGTGAAAACCCAGCGATTTTTGAAAAAGATCTAAGTATTGAAATAATACTATGCAACTCTTCAACTAGTCATGAAGCGTAACAATCTTTATTCTAATCAAACATTAAAAGATTTACTCCTTATTAAAGTTTATATTAACCATTATAACTATGGTTGATTACTTTAAAAGATTAATGGCACAACCTTCAGTATTCAAAATTATGAGCGGAGCGATTTTATAATGCAACTAATTCTAAATTGATTGGCTGTTTGGTAAATGAATAATTTTGGCTATCAAAAGTTGATATTTGCATCAGCTCACTCTAAGTATCCCTGTAATCCAGTTACACCGATAAAACTTCAATTAAAATTAGAATTAGCGCAGCCATTGGATGAAACGGTACTGCACAATCAACATGGACATCGAACAATAACGAAGAGTGGATCAAAAGAAAAACATATGAAGATGTACGACTTTAGTTAACTCAATCAGTCATATTCTCATGTTTCAACAGTTTGACAAAGGGAATATGAAGAAATACAATTCAGTAGTACGCAAATATAATCCTAAATATAACCCTATTTATAACGTCCGTTGAAAATATCAACCTTCTAACTGATTTGCTAAAGGACGTGACAAGCGTTCACCACAATCTAAAAATAATAGAAACTAATCGCTTAGTAAAAATGTCAGCTTAATGATTGATACTGAGGCTTACAAAGTTTGAGTAAAAGATCTAACTGAATTGCAACCAAAAATTGATAAACTCTATAATATAAGCCTGTCATCAGAAACACCCATCCATCAATTAGCATTAGATAGTTGAGCAAAAGCCTTTACCACCATTAATTAGATGGTGATAAGTCAGATAAGTGACACAAAAAAGGACATAAATCCGATCAATAAACTTACAAATTGAAAATCCACAATATATCAAGCCTGAAACAGTGCAATGTTTTCTTGATAAAACCAAATCCTACTACAGTCCTAAGGCTACACATACAGGGTGGTCATTTTGTGGTGATTTGTCTTACTTTTATATCACGGTTGGAGACTTATTTTGGGAAATAGAAAAAATAAAATAAGTCTACAAACACAACCGTGTGCAATAAATTATAAAGGGGAAATAATGAATTTTAAGGAGAAATGAATATTTTAGAGTGAGAAATTGTCGATGCGCATAATCATGATGTTTTAAAGAATTCTGAATGTAACTTTACTGTTTATTTTTTTATCTATAACTGCTACAATCGGGTGCTTCTGGATGTAGAGGAAAATTTAAAGTTAAAAACCAAACAGAAGATATTATATATTGTTTAAAATATATTGTATTATTAATGTTACCACATAAAATGATTTCAAATATCCGTATTTTTGTAATAAAAATAATAATTGGTATATAAAAACAAAAAGTTTACTTTACTTCAATAACAAAAACGGAACATACTTTGTAAAAAAATGTTTTCCTGACCTATCTTGTAGTAAGCATACTTAATATATTTTGGTCATAGATTGGACATAGATTCTACTAATTTTTTAGTGGTTGAAGTTAGTTTTTTGATCATTTCTCCATAAGAGCACTTTTAAGTTGCAGTTTACTTTTGACCGTGTGGTTGATTCTTACATTTTGGTCCAGGTGTTCCCAAAGGTGTTCTATTGGATATTCAGGTCTGGACTTTGAAATGGAGCATCCACTTTAGGACACAATTTCTAACACTTAAGGCTTTGTTTTGGTTCGTTGTCTTAATAAAAAACAATGTATTTTCCATCCGCATCTTAAGACTCCTTTAAATTACCTCTAAGTATAATTAAGTGCATTTTTTGTTCCATTGCCTTCGAATCCAAATTCTCCACAGAATTGTGGCCTATGGAAAATATTTTTATCAAGAAACACGAAGTTATTACAATTTCAGTAAATGTCTGATCTTTACAGGATTCACATTTGTGCCACTTAATTCAAATAATATACCGCTAACATGTTCGGAATTATACGTATTTCTTTTAGAATAAATTTAGTGTTCGTAGAAATGATTTTTCGAGGTTCTTTTGTACTAGATACAGTTTCAAGCTTACCTTCGATATAATAACGTTCGCAAATTTCGATAAGTTAACTATTTTCGCTATTTCTTGTAAACTTTAGCCTTTTTCTCGATGAAATGTTACCAGTTATCGAATGTTTATCGATGTATTTTTACCTCTTCGTTTCACCATTGTTTATTGCGATAATTAATGTACAGAATAATTATATTTTGAATCTGGCACTTTTTAAATTATGTTACAGGCGCACGTGATCGATATGGTTCGTGTAAAACGTAGAAACTGATTTAGTTAATAATCGTACATTGTTGTAATCGTACATTGTTGTATTGTTGTATACTGAGTGTTATAAATGGATTTTATTGTTTCGTTGATTTCAATTTGTCGTCATCTCAATGTTCTTGACTTTATTAGTAGGTTTAGTTTAAATTATTCACTGTTAGACAAACTAAATTACTTATTTTATAGCACCGGGTAATGCGAATTGTAAGACGTCTGTTTCATTTCAACTCTACCATAAGATTATAATTTATGGCTCAATAAACAGGGCTGTGTTGGTTTATAATCACTTATTTGTCTAATATTATTGATGATAAAATATCGAGGCAATATACCACAAAAATAAATATTTTATCTTCCCTCAAAACAAACAACATAAAATTTTTAATTAAAAGCAAAACTCATGTATTTAATGTGTATCGATTTTATCTGGATTTATGACATAATCTAATATGTTTATGTAAAAGTCTTTAATTTATCAAAACCTGTGACTATGTAATGTGTAGATATGGAAATAAACTTTGGATTAATATTTAAAAACACTTGATGTAACGTAACCAACTACTAAAATAATTTCTAATATTTTCCAATTTATTTGTTTTTGCGATTTGTGGTATAGTATTGTTGTGGCTTGCGGTTTTCTTAGGTAACGAACGATATATGTACATTGACATGGTTATTTTTTAATCTATACATAAAACAAACAAATTAAACAACGAACATATGGACCAATAATAAAAATTTAATTGCGAATTCTCTCGTTTTTCGTAAAAATATTAAATTCATTTTTAATAGATTATATTTGAATCGATTCCAAGAATAAACCAAAATTCAAACATATAACTTGGAAAGACTAGCCCTGCCTTAGATTTTGCTACCAGTTCTAAAGCTAGTAAAATTTCGATAGTGAATCAGGTGTAAGGGAGCGTGAGCTATTGAAAAACAGTAAAAACAATCGATAGTATTTTAAGAGTTTTTTAAAGTGCGACAATATTATTTAAGTTCAAAGAATATATTGAAGTCACACAGAGTAAACTTATGGAAAATTGTGACAAGATCCAATTAATAGGAGCCATTTGACTTTTCTAGAGTAAGTATTCGTTCCGATTCGACTAAAACTGGAATACTATTTCAATCAAATGTAGCCTTGATTCTATCGGATTAGTTGTTTAGTATATTTTTAATCGTTTGAGTCTCGATTTCAACAAGTCACTATAACAGCCGATATTGACTGTTTATACGGCTTCATGCTTATTTTAAAAAATAATTTGTCCTACTAGCTTTGAATTACCAAGATTTGAAATACGATAATTATGTTTGTTCACATAACTGCCGAAGTAAAAATGTGCCAGTAAATATAAAAAGTAAAAATGTGCCAGGAAATATATGCCGAGGTAAAAATGTGCCAGTACACCAGTAAGCTCTTCATAATAAATTCTTCCACCCGCTATATGGCCCTTTCAGCAAAGTAGCAACGCAATGGATGATCAATTCTTAAACCAATTGGACGTTGTATGCTTTCATAATTTAAGCTACAGAAACAATATTTTTTTTATCAACCGAACTTAACGATGATAGGACCGTGTTAATTTCCACACTGTTATCAGTATTCAAACCGGCAAGTGTCGATTACTGATTCGGTAATTTAAAAGTAAGTGTTTAAAATTGCTCAATACTGGTTTACCGGTAATTTGGACCGGTACTGAATTTCTGTCACTTGAAATATGGCATAAACGTTTCACCCTGTAGATCCAATAGGAACATAATTGGCTCCTATTTGTTAAAATACAGGAGTATAAATTTTAAATCCTAATTTTAAATTAAAAATCAAATTGGCACCCAATAAATTCTTCACTTGTATTATAGCAATCTAAAGCAAACACTACAATAGGTTATATTTATAAAGATTCAATAAATTTTCACCCTATACAAGTATTGCACGTTATAAAATGTTAAATAAATTTCTTTTTTTTTTGTTATTGGAAAATCAAAATGAAAATTTATGTAATTTCATTTTAATAAGCTTCCGTTCGAATAACCATAAAAAAAATCTTGTATATAGCAAGAATGAGTTTAATAAGAACGAACTACACACTATAGATTTAAATTTTGTATTTTAAAAATTTATCTTGTACAAAATTATCGAAACATTTATATTTTTTGGATAAATTCCAATAAAAAAAGAAAAAAAACTGAGAAAAACACTATAAATTGAATATTTTCATGTAGTCAAGAGATCAAAATTTTCTTCTTTATCTTTCTTTACTACTTGAAATATAACATTTCAATTAGTCAATAGTTTTAATATTTAGCACAAACGCCTATATTTTTAGTTTTATTTGTAATTTACTTTATTTTTATTGCAAATATTTTGTTGATTTTATGATATGTCATAAAATAGTGAAATTTGTGGTAGGATGTGGTCATCATCACTTAGATTTTACACCGGATATTTGTAATCAAATTTTTATTCTTTAAGTTGAAAGATAAATCAAACTACATACCTGAAATGTCCAGAAAACTGCAAATCTGATTACGTTGCGTTTGTTGTCCTCAAATTGTTTATCGCGACCTATTTTAACGATTCGATATAAAAGATAACCAGACAATCGTGCACCCCACAAACACACGAATACAGTTACCATTAGTTGTCGACTATCGTATGCCTGAAAAGAGTAATTAAATTAATTATAATTATCATTGGGTTTACATATGTGGATAGTTAATACTATCATGTTCTATCTAGTCTATCGACGTCGAACAGTATTATTATTCGTACTACGGTCAGTCATTCTACAACCATAGTAAATAATATAAAGTAATTTTTGAATTGTTTTCAATCAATTTGTTTTATTTTTTGAGTTATTATGTCTCAAAAAAGACCTCGCTATTACCCAACAAAGAAGCTGGTAGTTCGCCAAAAAATACATAATTCAATAATCTTCAAAGAAAAAACACGATAGATAGGTAATCGTTCTGTTTGTCTCGGAAGCAGTCGTCCACTCGCCATTAATACATAGCTGTGAAATGTTATCAAATGCCGGTTTCACTGAAAGCATTAAATGAAGATGTTTCTTAAAGCCAGAGGTTTTCAAGGTAATCACGAAATGGATCGAATAATGGTGAAGACAAATCCTAACAGCTATCGAAAAAGCTCATTTTCTTATCGATACATTGAGAGTGAAAAATCCAGAAAACAATAGTTAATTGCATTGAAAGCTTGTTACAAATGTGCATATTTTACATCTGTGAGCATTCTTAAAATCAATGGCTCCCTAACTTTCCTCGAGTTTTGCCATGTATTTTTCGTTTTCATTACGAAAGAATAGTTACATAAACAGATACATAAGAATAGTTACATAAACAGATAAGTGTTATTCCATTATTTGATTTCAGGTAGAATATTTGACCCAGCTGCATTTTTTAAGATTTGTAGTTATTATCATTTTTCATTTTATTAATATTTCTAAAGCCCGTGCAGTTTTGGGATCTACTCAATCTCTTAACGTAGCTAGTTGAAATGTGCAATGTCTCTTACCCAATATTGACGAAATTCGTTCCATTTTCTATGTTTCGTCAACATTCTTTGCTTTTTCAAAATAAGAGTTCCTATTTCTGAATACGATACGTATGGTGTTACGGAACGAATGTTATACACGATACGATTAAAAATTAGTATTATGATCGTACAGTAATTTTTGGTTTGAATCTTGAATGATAGTCCTATAATAATAATACTCTCCCACTTGTATTTTTTCATATTTTGACAATTAAGTTCATTGATAGATTTATATTTCGTGTTTTTTTTGTCTGTGATTTTTTTTTAATTTTATAAAATAGTTAGAATAAAAGTATACGTTGAATATTTACGATTCTAAAATTATTTAAATACAATGGTTTAGATTCCAAAGATGAAAATGAACCAAATGCATTTCGTTATAGACAAATACGGGATAAATCTAATACTTTTGGTCTTTTCAATACAGAGTAAGCAAATAACTTTTAATACTATTTATAAAGGAAATCGTGTCAATTTTCATAGTGAATGCGAACGACAGCATGATTTCGTTAAATACAAGATTCGGAGAAGATTTCTAGATGGCATACCAATACGTTTTAACGAGAATTAATTTTTTATTCAAATGACATTATTTAAAAAAAAACAAATTTTGTTTTATTTATTTTTTATTATTTATAAATATAAGCCTATTTACTTCAAAAAATTCCAATTAATTTTTTTTTTAAATTTTTGTTTCGTTAATAATTCGTTGAATATAAAAAACTGCAGTTAAAAAATGTAAACATTTCAATCTATAAAACATTTGTTTTAGATTTACAACTTTGTTTAGATTATTAAAAAACGATATTAAATATTTGCTGGGAGAGTTAAACGACAAATTGACAAGGAGCACGAAATCGATATCGCTTTCCAGTATTTCAAAAATAGCCGCCATCATTTGATTCTGTGCGCCAGGTGTAGCTGCCAAAAAAGTGTTAGTCTAGATTTCTTGATAAGCATGTAATGATGAAACGTAAATGGTGTCATCGAATTTTTACAATAGAACGGGTTTTCCAAAGATAATGGATGTATCAATGGAACGCATTTCATGAATCCAACTGATTCAGACCAGATCACATTTTCCCTGCAAACCAATGACACATTTTAAGCCAAACTGAAATTTTGAAATTGTAGCTAATGTTATCGATTTAGGATTGCGATCATTCGATGAGGCTATTGAGCTGTTCAATATATTCAAAATATCGATGGCGCGGCCCATGATCCATTAGTACGGAGTTAAATCAGCTACGTTGGTTATTTGGTAATAAATGTATATTTGCCGTACTTTCATTTGAGTTATAAATCGAAAATAATTTTAAACAGCATGATTAATAAATGAATTTAAATGAACTTAACAACCAAGTAACGAATCGAATAATACAAAATATATTAAATTCAATAATTTAAATTTATTATGTATTTACATATATTCGTTCAATTTTAAATTCCATATAAAATAAATTATAAAATAATTCATAAGTTTTATTGCATTTTAATTTCATTTTCATATAATTTAAAGCTAAAAATGTTAACATAAATAAATATTAAAATTGATTTTCTCTTAACTCTAATTTTTTCTGTTTAATTTTAATTTATCTAATTTATATTTGTATTCTTCTAACCGTCGCTTCTCGTTAAACTTAATTTTTTCTCACAATGTCATTTCTTTTTCTTTAATTTTCCTTTTCCTTTCCCGCAATGATAATGATTTCTCCTTTAATCAAAGCAGTCTTTTCATTGATTTATTTCGACCATTGGAGTTTTAAGGATTTTCTGCTCAATATTAATTTGATGTTGTAACGGTTGGTATTTATTTTTTGTTCTATTATTGAATGTTGATGGTGCCAATCTTCTTGTTTCATTATTTTGGTCGATATCTGATTCTAGATTTAGTTCAATTATAGCTTTCATTGACATGGACTATATAATCCTTGACTATAAAATTGGTTGTGTGCGAAAATAATTTCTTGTCTTACACCAATTTCATATAGAAGACTGAGTGTGACTGCAAAAATAAGTATTCAATTTTATACTTTTTATGGCAGTCACACTACCACAAACATTTTTTCAGTAAAGTTTGACTGAAATAGCATTCTGTTTCACTTACACTACTGAAAATCGATATTATTGTCCCATTTTAATATTTACTGATTCTCAATATTTCTCATGGAATAGGGCCTTAATAGTTCTGCTCTAATTATTCAAACGGCAATCAAATTTCAATTTACATATACTACTATTGATCAACTTTCATTAAAAAATATGTGTATGCAAATATATTGTTATACCATGGACGATATGGGAAAGTATCCACTTGATAGATAAAAGAGATTATCAAATAAAGAAATCTGAAAAACCATCCTGTTCAAAAAAAACAACTGACGATTTTATTCTGGACGATTTAAAATTTAAAACATAAAATCTCAAATTTATAAAAAAAATATTCCTCACCAAATCCAAGTTTCACTATTAGTCCAAATTGTGTATAGGTCGTTTTATTTTAATTTTGGATATTTCACTGTAAACTCTTGAGTCGAAAAGCATAACTCATTTATTTTAATGACAGATTAGAGATTTACAATATATAATTTCCCATATACTGCATTCATGCCCGTTCCATCTATCATAACTATATAACGTATACTTAGTTAACAAGTAGCCTAAGACCAATCAACGACCACTATAAGCGTACCACAAAAAAGTAATATACGTACCACGGTAATCTATGTATAAAGATATTCTGTATTATACAACAATAACATATAATAATAATCTCAACTGTAAGACAAAAATAAAATCACTGCAAATGACTAAGCCAATGCCTTATATACTAATATAAATGTAGTGTTCATTTTTTATGTTGATCATATAAAATCGACGTTGTTTGCACAAAATGGAAAGAACAAAAATATTTATCATGTAGGAAAAATACGTATTCGTATTCCAAAATACCAACTATACGAATTCGTATATTTTCGACATGGATTAGTATTCTATCAATTTGGATTTCAAAGTCTAGCTCTAGACCTACCATTTGGATTTCAAAGCCAAAATGGAACCATTGAGCATGTGTACAGGATTGTGAATATCAACAAATACTCCTTTGAGAAAAACGAATGTTATACTGCTGTAATCTGATTGTACCACAAACATTATTGGCAATTTTGTGGATAATGGATTAATAATAATAAACGAACTTCTACCAAAGAATTTTTCACAGTTCTACGAAGTTATTTTCTTGAAAGACTATAAATAGTTAAACAAAAAAGGTGTACCATAGTCTTAATTACATAAGTGCAGGTGTTCTCCAAGTTACCATCATTGGATCTATCTTTTTCCAAATTTCACAGAATTATTAAAAAAAGCAACAGTATCAACAGTTGCTGATAATCCAACTGACTTAATGTTATGTGTAACAAAATTCTCATTCTTCTTCTAAAGAATTGCAAAATTGTGCAATATCGAGAAATCATAACTGGAAATAAAATGAAAATCAATTAACTCATAACACATTCACTTTGGATTGTGATAATTTGTTTTACTCTTTTCAATATGGCTTTAGAAACGGAGCAGGCACTGAAATAGCTCTTGTTGAAATGACTAACTTGATCTACACCGCTTTTGATAGTAAAAAAATTGTTGAAGCACTTTACTTAGACCTTCAGAAAGCTTTTGACTGCTTTGACCATGATTTATTACTAAATAAATTATACTGCTTTAGTATTCGTGGTATTCCATTTGATCAACAGTAATAAAATTGCCCATTTTGTTGGGCTACTCAGAAAATTATCATTTTTTGTTCCAACCCGTATTTTGTTAATCATTTATTTTGCATATTTTCATTCGAGATTAAACTATTCGGATCTTGTATATGGAACTGTAATGTAATGCAATGTCAAGTAATGCAAAATAAAAGTGTAAAAGCAGTATTAAAACTGCCAAGTCTATTTTCAACCAGGGATTTGTATGCAAAACTGGACCACTTAGTTTTTCCCATTATTGCTTTACATGAGTGCCAAATAGTTTTATTTATGTATAAAATGTTTCTCATATGAACCTATGATATTCAGTTGTGAGGATCAACTTTTGTGTTAAAATTATTAAGGAAACCATGATAGAATATGGAATATTTCGAAATATTATTCAACATTACAGGCACATCCCAATGTTTAAGCCAGTGGTATATAAAAACAGCCGAGGGATAAACGACTTAAACGTGTTTGAGGCGGTTCTGTGAAGAATTAAAATTAATAAGTCAACATGTAAAGCTATAATATCTTAGTTGAAGATCAATCAGGATTTCGAGATAAACACTACAGCGAGACAACTTTGAACTGGATGCTCTTTAAACAAGAAATTGATGACGCCATGGTAGTAATAGTGTTATTTTTGGACTTCAAACGGGCTTTTGAAACAATAGATTGTATGTGGTTCACCGAATAACTTAATTTATATGGAATAAATGGAAAATAATTTAAATGGTTTCAAAACTTCATACATATTTAACAAATAGGAAGCAATGAGTAAAAATATTGATTCATTTTATTCGAAAGAGTTAAAAAAATATCTTAGACATAGCACAAGCATTAGTTTTGAGGATTTTTATATTACCTATATACAAATAATATTGGTTCGAAGGCCTCCGACATATTATATCCGATATAGTTAATTAAGACCAAACAATATTGATAGATAGGTAAATAATTGAAAGAACGTGTGAGTATACAAATATCTAGAAGTAATGATAAATCATAAGTTAAAAAAAAAGTGCGGTTCAACGTTACAGCGAAACTGACAAAAAAATTGGGTTTCAAGGAAAGAATAATAAAGTGGTAATGAAGCCAGCGTTGCCATATTTATTTTATTAAAAACTGAACAAAAAACTGATTTTGATATAAAAAATCTGAATACACTAAGTTCGAAAAAAAAAATCTGACAAACAAACAAACAAAAAAATAATTTTACTACTAAAATTTTACTGTTTTTATTCCAAATTTTACCATTGCATTTTAAACATAACAAAAAATTTTAAAATTCGGTATTTGCAAATGCATTATAAAACAGTCCAATTAAAATCTGCTTCATCACTTTCAGACTATGAATGAGTTGATTCAAATGCCGAAATTGCAGCTCCAAAATTAATATCGGTCATTTTAAATGGTTTTTACTGGACAATATATTAATGTTTTCTGGACATTTCACTGTAAATATATTCAGTCCTGTTTAATAAAACAATCAAAAATATTCAGGTATAATATTCCAACTTCAAAACATAAATATAGTGATATGTAGAGCTCACTCTGAAATAGACGGTTAATTATTCACATGTCTTAAAATAAACATAAAAATTTAATAAATAAAAATTTCTAATAAAATTTGAATTTAGGATTTGAAAAATAATCAAGATTTGAAAAATTTTTCCTAATCTTTGTGAATGAAAAACAGTTTTCATACCTCAATTCGACTTAACAATTGAAAATAAACAAAAGAAATAGTAAACGTTTTGAAGTCAGAATTTTGACATGGTTTTCGGAATTGCTAAGCAAATTATTTTGGAATAAATATAAAATGAAAATTATTAATACAAAAACTGTCCAAAATTTGAATTTTCTTAGAAAAACTGAAAATCTTTTATCCTATTAGAAAAACTGATATTTTCAGATAAATCTGACAATCTGGCAACGCTCTGCATGATTCACCAAATTCAAAACAAGTTGCTACCGATAATGCCAAAAAGTGATACGCGTAGAGGAATAACCTTAATTTTAGAAGAATTGGATTGGCTTTTGGTAAATCACTACACCTTATATGCAGAGATTTCTAACGGGCAATAGAGACATACCTAAAAACAGCACGAGAAATGAGCTAACACAACTGACCGACTATTTTAAATGTACAGCGTCGTCGCGTTGTTTCGGGTGTGAAGCGATTCATGGTTAATAAATGTCAAAGTTGTCCAATGTTTACATACCAACGTAAAATTGACACATCTTGTATTTTAAAAAAACATGCTCTCAGAGCTCAATTAACACACAAAGGATTAAAAGTGAATAATGAATTACACAAATGAACATTTGCCTAAACTACAATTTTTAACGAGTTCCCAATATTATTTTTTCGTTTTGTTAATAAATAGTATATTGAACTCTAAGATTTTAATCATCTGTATTTTTAATTTTAATAATTGGTAGCTTGTTATGTTTTATGCTTTATTTCGTAAATTTATAAATGTTTACACTAAAGTGTTTAATAAATGATTCACACTCACAATGTTAAATTTCTTTTGGTTTTTAATTATAAAATAAGCACAATTTGTATTGTAAAACAATTGTCAATGCTTGATTTATTTAATCAATGTCCATGGTGAATACCTTATATAGTATGGATACTTAAAGAACATATCTGGGGTCTGATTTGACAGTATTCAAATACAGCTTGCGATATATGTGAAACATTAAGTAGGGCAGTCAAATGCTTAGACCACATCGACGTTAACACAGATGTTTCCATCCTGCCCCCGTATGGTAGTTCACCAAAACCTTAAGGTATGGTGCAATCCACTGGATTAAAGAAACAGTGCGAATTACGCTAACTGCTGCGAGTTATTGTACTCTTTAGACCTTAACTTTCTTCTGTCTACAGAAGACTTTTTCTGTCCAACAACATTCGCGTTTCTTCTGTCTACAAATTCGTCACATGGTCGCTTTTGAAATCAACACATGGTCAATTTGGTTTCTGGATGTTTTTGTTTGTATGAGGATAGAAAGTGACATCATAAGCGATCGCAAAGTGCATCATTCTTTCTCCATTTTCGGTCGCAGTTTCATGCAGGAAGTTCGTACCTATATTATTACATAAGTCGGTCTGATTTCAAGTAGCTCTAGCATTAAAGCCATCAATCAATTTGGGTGGTCATTTTGTGGTGCTTTATCACATTTAGTGATAAAAAGTATGATAAAAGAAATTGTCGTAGCTTACTGCCGGTGAATCATGAATGAACAACTTCAATTCGTATATTGAAATGGGTAAAAAAGACAACAATATCTTCTATCTCGCCTTATCAGTCAACATTTTATACTGTTTGTCATATTTCATGTTAAAATTGTTTCCAATATCATTAAGTTGTATTGATATTCTTACCACATCATATAAAAATTGATTTAATTACTTTTGAGGTTATGTAGAAATGTCAATTTATCACTCTAAATTATTCATTTCTCCTTAAAATTCATTATTTCCCCTTTTAAATATATTGCACAGGGTTGTGTTTGTAGACTTATTTAATATTTTTTATAACACGAAAAAAGTCTCCAACCGTGATATAAAAGTATGATAAAGCCCCACAAAATGACCACCCTGATATCGGTATAGAGCCTATCAGATTATCTAAGTTATTGTTAAATGAATCTTTATCCTGGGGTTGACTTACATCAGTGGGTGCATGTACACAGATAATTGTCTAATATACACAATTGTTTACTATAAATAGTTCATGTTTTATAAATTATGAAATCCTCAAATATCAGCAAAATGAAACTGCACTTTATAATTAGTGTGTAAGGCTCAAATACTGGAGTTACGTTATAACTTGGTATGGAATTTATTACAATGAACTTGTGTTCCTTTTGAAGTTATATATGCGATTAAGTATATGTATATTTGATTTATAATGGAAGCCAGAGTTTATTGAACAAATGATGTAAACAGTAAAGGCAGTGTCGTACGTGAAAAGTAGAAACACTCTCTATAATTTTTCGTATAATTGTGTATTATAATTTGTGCACATCACTGCAAGAGTATAGTATCAAGAGTAAAATTTATAGTAACAATCTACAAAATTCTTGAACTAAATCCAAGAAAAAATCAAAACCACATCAACAAAAATTTAATTAGTCACTTGTTGGTATAAAATATAAGAAAAACATGTACTATTTGTACGACCTCCCGTCACTAACAAATGTATGTATATGGCTATAAATTTAGTATAAATAAAAACATTAAATGTTTTATGAATTTGAAATTATAAAATCAAACCAAAAGATTTTGTTTACATGTATATGAATAATAATGTACGTATAACATACGAATGCGAGATAGCATACTAATTTTCTATTTTCCCATTTTTATTTACTTGAAACGAATTTCCTTAGTCTATTTTTGACATTTTAATTCATTTTATTTAGTAGTCGAATTGAATGTGTTATTTGTCTACTTATTTTTTTAGTGAGTGATATGTGAGCTTGACCCAATAGCTGTGTGTAACATTTCTTTCGTAAACGCTTGTCTTTTATAATGGGATAATGAATATTTATTTGGATAATCAATGAATCGGAGATCAAAAGGTACATAATGCGCGATAAGTTAGTTTATTCAACAATCTTTATAACAGGAGCATTTAAAAGTGATGTGACAAATAGTTTCAAATAGCTTAACCCATGTTTGCGTAAAATTATTTCAAAATAAGAATAATATCAATTTAGGACGTTATGATCATGGAAAATCGATCCAGCAGATTTGAAAAGTATAATTGATCGATTACTGGTTATAATGGTGATCCATAAAAATATAAGGTTATATTGAGCCTGTGAAGTATGTCACAGATTTTTTTTCCCAGATTTTTTGTATACGTATACAATTCCAATTGGAATTTTACTAATTCCAATTGAATTCTCTATGTAGTTGTGAAATGTACACTGTTATTATTCTAAATTTACAACATTTTCAAAGAAAATGAAAATACATCAGTTTTTAAGAGGAAAAATTAAATATGATTCAATACAAATTGATTAAATACAATTGTATTGCTTAGTGAGATAAATCTAGCTTAATTTATACTATTTTGATGGGAAAAACGAGATAGAAATAGATCATATAAAAACCAATATGAAAATAATTCAAAACTTAATTTTTCAATATTCTAATATTTCTAAACATAAATTATTTAACCCTAAAGATGACAAGAAAATTATTATTTCACTATCTAAGTAAAATTATAATAACATTTTGCATTAAATCAATAAACATAGAATACTATTGCAATTTGATTCGCTGTCAAAATCAAATACTGCATGAATGTACTAAATCCAATATAAAAATATACAACAAACCAAGGATACAAACCATTATCACATTTATTTCCAATAAGAAAATCTGTTAATATTTAATTACCAGAAAAAAATCTAAATAAGATATTAATCAGCAGCATAATATTTTGTCATATAATCGTACCTAGGTCAAGCGACTTTAGCACGAGGTGGTTTTACGAACACAATACACTAGCAAACCTCATGTAATAGTCAGACCTGGATCAACATCTCTAGGATTGGCCGATAATGGCCATCCAATTCCGAGTAAAATTTATGTCAATATACTCTACAAGAAAAAAATTCTTAAAAAAATACCTTGGTCAAGCGACATTAGCACGAGGTGGTTTTATGTAGACAATACACTAGCCAACCTCATGTTATAGTCAGACCTGGATCAACATCTCTAGGATTGGCCGATAATGACCATCCAATTCTGAGTAAAATTTATGTCAATATATTCTTCAAGAAAAAAATTCTTAAAAAAATACCTTGGTCAAGCGACATTAGCACGAGGTGGTTTTATGTAGACAATACACTAGCCAACCTCATGTTATAGTCAGACCTGGATCAACATCTCTAGGATTGGCCGATAATGGCCATCCAATTCCGAGTAAAATTTATGTCAATATACTCTACAAGAAAAATTTCTTACAAAAATACCTTGGTCAAGCGACATTAGCACGAGGAGATTTATGGTAGACAATACACTAGACAACCTCATGTTATAGTCAGACCTTGATCAACATCTCTAGGATTGGCCGATAATGACCATCCAATTCCGAGTAAAATTTATGTCAATATACTCTACAAGAAAAAATTCTTAAAAAAATACCTTGGTCAAGCGACATTAGCACGAGGTGGTTTGACGAACACAATACACTAGACAACCTCATGTTATAGTCAGACCTGGATCAACATCTCTAGGATTGGCCGATAATGGCCATCCAATACCGAGTAAAATTTATGTCAATATACTCTACAAGAAAAAAATTCTTACAAAAATACCTTGGTCAAGCGACTTTAGCACGAGGTGGTTTTATGTAGACAATATACTAGACAACCTCATGTTATAGTCAGACCTTGATCAACATCTCTAGGGTTGGTCGATAATGACCATCCAATTCTGAGTAAAATTTATGTCAATATACTCTACAAGAAAATATTCTTAAAAAAATACCTTGGTCAAGCTACATTAGCACGAGGTGGTTTTATGTAGACAATACACTAGACAACCTCATGTTATAGTCAGACCTTGATCAACATCTCTAGGATTGGCCGATAATGACCATCCAATTCTGAGTAAAATTTATGTCAATATACTCTACAAGAAAAAAATTCTTAAAAAAATACCTTGGTCAAGCGACATTAGCACGAGGTGGTTTTACAAACACAATACACTAGCCAACCTCATGTCATAGTCAGACCTGGATCAACATCTCTAGGATTGGCCGATAATGGCCATGGAAATTCGAGTAAAATTTATGTCAATATACTCTACAAGAAAAAAATTCTTAAAAAAATACCTTGGTCAAGCGACTTTAGCACGAGGTGGTTTTATGTAGACAATATACTAGACAACCTCATGTTATAGTCAGACCTGGATCAACATCTCTAGGATTGGCCGATAATGGCCATCCAATTCCGAGTAAAATTTATGTCAATATACTCTACAAGAAAAAATTCTTAAAAAAATACCTTGGTCAAGCGACTTTACCACGAGGTGGTTTTATGTAGACAATACACTAGACAACCTCATGTTATAGTCAGACCTGGATCAACATCTCTAGGATTGGCCGATAATGGCCATACAATTCCGAGTAAAATTTATGTCAATATACTCTACAAGAAAAAAATTCTTAAAAAAATACCTTGGTCAAGCGACTTTAGCACGAGGTGGTTTTATGTAGACAATACACTAGACAACCTCATGTTATAGTCAGACCTGGATCAACATCTCTAAGATTGGCCGATAATGACCATCCAATTCTGAGTAAAATTTATGTCAATATATTCTTCAAGAAAAAAATTCTTACAAAAATACCTTGGTCAAGCGACATTAGCACGAGGTGGTTTTATGTAGACAATACACTAGCCAACCTCATGTTATAGTCAGACCTTGATCAACATCTCTAGGATTGGCCGATAATGACCATCCAATTCTGAGTAAAATTTATGTCAATCTACTCTACAAGAAAAAAATTCTTAAAAAAATTCCTTGGTCAAGCGACATTAGCACGAGGTGGTTTTATGTAGACAATACACTAGACAACCTAATGTTATAGTCAGACCTTGATCAACATCTCTAGGATTGGCCGATAATGGCCATCCAATTCCGAGTAAAATTTATGTCAATATACTCTACAAGAAAAAATTCTTTAAAAAATACCTTGGTCAAGCGACATTAGCACGAGGTGGTTTTATGTAGACAATACACTAGACAACCTCATGTTATAGTCAGACCTTGATCAACATCTCTAGGATTGGCCGATAATGGCCATGGAAATTCGAGTGAAATTTATGTCACTATACTTAAAAATAAAAAAAATTACTTTCAAAAATACCTTGGTCAAGCGACTTTAGCACGAGGTGGTTTTATGTAGACAATACACTAGACAACCTCATGTTATAGTCAGACCTTGATCAACATCTCTAGGATTGGCCGATAATGGCCATCCAATTCCGAGTAAAATTTATGTCAATATACTCTACAAGAAAATATTCTTAAAAAAATACCTTGGTCAAGCGACTTTAGCTCGAGGTGGTTTTATGTAGACAATACACTAGACAACCTCATGTTATAGTCAGACCTTGATCAACATCTCTAGGATTGGTCGATAATGACCATCCAATTCTGAGTAAAATTTATGTCAATCTACTCTACAAGAAAAAAATTCTTAAAAAAATACCTTGGTCAAGCGACTTTACCACGAGGTGGTTTTATGTAGACAATACACTAGCCAACCTCATGTTATAGTCAGACCTGGATCAACATCTCTAGGATTGGCCGATAATGGCCATACAATTCCGAGTAAAATTTATGTCAATATACTCTACAAGAAAAAAATTCTTAAAAAAATACCTTGGTCAAGCGACTTTAGCACGAGGTGGTTTTATGTAGACAAATTACTAGACAACCTCATGTTATAGTCAGACCTTGATCAACATCTCTAGGATTGGCCGATAATGACCATCCAATTCTGAGTAAAATTTATGTCAATATATTCTTCAAGAAAAAAATTCTTACAAAAATACCTTGGTCAAGCGACATTAGCACGAGGTGGTTTTATGTAGACAATACACTAGCCAACCTCATGTTATAGTCAGACCTTGATCAACATCTCTAGGATTGGCCGATAATGACCATCCAATTCTGAGTAAAATTTATGTCAATCTACTCTACAAGAAAAAAATTCTTAAAAAAATTCCTTGGTCAAGCGACATTAGCACGAGGTGGTTTTATGTAGACAATACACTAGACAACCTAATGTTATAGTCAGACCTTGATCAACATCTCTAGGATTGGCCGATAATGGCCATCCAATTCCGAGTAAAATTTATGTCAATATACTCTACAAGAAAAAATTCTTTAAAAAATACCTTGGTCAAGCGACATTAGCACGAGGTGGTTTTATGTAGACAATACACTAGACAACCTCATGTAATAGTCAGACCTTGATCAACATCTCTAGGATTGGCCGATAATGGCCATGGAAATTCGAGTGAAATTTATGTCACTATACTTAAAAATAAAAAAAATTACTTTCAAAAATACCTTGGTCAAGCGACTTTAGCACGAGGTGGTTTTATGTAGACAATACACTAGACAACCTCATGTTATAGTCAGACCTTGATCAACATCTCTAGGATTGGCCGATAATGACCATCCAATTCTGAGTAAAATTTATGTCAATATATTCTTCAAGAAAAAAATTCTTACAAAAATACCTTGGTCAAGCGACATTAGCACGAGGTGGTTTTATGTAGACAATACACTAGCCAACCTCATGTTATAGTCAGACCTGGATCAACATCTCTAGGATTGGCCGATAATGGCCATCCAATTCTGAGTAAAATTTATGTCAATATATTCTTCAAGAAAAAAATTCTTACAAAAATACCTTGGTCAAGCGACATTAGCACGAGGTGGTTTTATGTAGACAATACACTAGCCAACCTCATGTTATAGTCAGACCTGGATCAACATCTCTAGGATTGGCCGATAATGGCCATCCAATTCCGAGTAAAATTTATGTCAATATACTCTACAAGAAAATATTCTTACAAAAATACCTTGGTCAAGCGACTTTAGCACGAGGTGGTTTTATGTAGACAATATACTAGACAACCTCATGTTATAGTCAGACCTTGATCAACATCTCTAGGGTTGGTCGATAATGACCATCCAATTCTGAGTAAAATTTATGTCAATATACTCTACAAGAAAATATTCTTAAAAAAATACCTTGGTCAAGCTACATTAGCACGAGGTGGTTTTATGTAGACAATACACTAGACAACCTCATGTTATAGTCAGACCTTGATCAACATCTCTAGGATTGGCCGATAATGACCATCCAATTCTGAGTAAAATTTATGTCAATATACTCTACAAGAAAAAAATTCTTAAAAAAATACCTTGGTCAAGCGACATTAGCACGAGGTGGTTTTACAAACACAATACACTAGCCAACCTCATGTCATAGTCAGACCTTGATCAACATCTCTAGGATTGGCCGATAATGGCCATGGAAATTCGAGTAAAATTTATGTCAATCTACTCTACAAGAAAAAAATTCTTAAAAAAATACCTTGG
Organism: Tipula lateralis; assembly: GCA_963932295.1. Lineage (NCBI taxonomy): Eukaryota > Metazoa > Arthropoda > Insecta > Diptera > Tipulidae > Tipula > Tipula lateralis. The sequence goes on from OZ010738.1 coordinate 117,169,513, forward strand.
TCAAGCGACTTTAGCACGAGGTGGTTTTATGTAGACAATATACTAGACAACCTCATGTTATAGTCAGACCTGGATCAACATCTCTAGGATTGGCCGATAATGGCCATCCAATTCCGAGTAAAATTTATGTCAATATACTCTACAAGAAAAAATTCTTAAAAAAATACCTTGGTCAAGCGACTTTACCACGAGGTGGTTTTATGTAGACAATACACTAGACAACCTCATGTTATAGTCAGACCTGGATCAACATCTCTAGGATTGGCCGATAATGGCCATACAATTCCGAGTAAAATTTATGTCAATATACTCTACAAGAAAAAAATTCTTAAAAAAATACCTTGGTCAAGCGACTTTAGCACGAGGTGGTTTTATGTAGACAATACACTAGACAACCTCATGTTATAGTCAGACCTGGATCAACATCTCTAGGATTGGCCGATAATGACCATCCAATTCTGAGTAAAATTTATGTCAATATATTCTTCAAGAAAAAAATTCTTACAAAAATACCTTGGTCAAGCGACATTAGCACGAGGTGGTTTTATGTAGACAATACACTAGCCAACCTCATGTTATAGTCAGACCTTGATCAACATCTCTAGGATTGGCCGATAATGACCATCCAATTCTGAGTAAAATTTATGTCAATCTACTCTACAAGAAAAAAATTCTTAAAAAAATTCCTTGGTCAAGCGACATTAGCACGAGGTGGTTTTATGTAGACAATACACTAGACAACCTAATGTTATAGTCAGACCTTGATCAACATCTCTAGGATTGGCCGATAATGGCCATCCAATTCCGAGTAAAATTTATGTCAATATACTCTACAAGAAAAAATTCTTTAAAAAATACCTTGGTCAAGCGACATTAGCACGAGGTGGTTTTATGTAGACAATACACTAGACAACCTCATGTAATAGTCAGACCTTGATCAACATCTCTAGGATTGGCCGATAATGGCCATGGAAATTCGAGTGAAATTTATGTCACTATACTTAAAAATAAAAAAAATTACTTTCAAAAATACCTTGGTCAAGCGACTTTAGCACGAGGTGGTTTTATGTAGACAATACACTAGACAACCTCATGTTATAGTCAGACCTTGATCAACATCTCTAGGATTGGCCGATAATGGCCATCCAATTCCGAGTAAAATTTATGTCAATATACTCTACAAGAAAATATTCTTAAAAAAATACCTTGGTCAAGCGACTTTAGCTCGAGGTGGTTTTATGTAGACAATACACTAGACAACCTCATGTTATAGTCAGACCTTGATCAACATCTCTAGGATTGGTCGATAATGACCATCCAATTCTGAGTAAAATTTATGTCAATCTACTCTACAAGAAAAAAATTCTTAAAAAAATACCTTGGTCAAGCGACTTTACCACGAGGTGGTTTTATGTAGACAATACACTAGCCAACCTCATGTTATAGTCAGACCTGGATCAACATCTCTAGGATTGGCCGATAATGGCCATACAATTCCGAGTAAAATTTATGTCAATATACTCTACAAGAAAAAAATTCTTAAAAAAATACCTTGGTCAAGCGACTTTAGCACGAGGTGGTTTTATGTAGACAAATTACTAGACAACCTCATGTTATAGTCAGACCTTGATCAACATCTCTAGGATTGGCCGATAATGACCATCCAATTCTGAGTAAAATTTATGTCAATATATTCTTCAAGAAAAAAATTCTTACAAAAATACCTTGGTCAAGCGACATTAGCACGAGGTGGTTTTATGTAGACAATAGACTAGCCAACCTCATGTTATAGTCAGACCTTGATCAACATCTCTAGGATTGGCCGATAATGACCATCCAATTCTGAGTAAAATTTATGTCAATCTACTCTACAAGAAAAAAATTCTTAAAAAAATTCCTTGGTCAAGCGACATTAGCACGAGGTGGTTTTATGTAGACAATACACTAGACAACCTAATGTTATAGTCAGACCTTGATCAACATCTCTAGGATTGGCCGATAATGGCCATCCAATTCCGAGTAAAATTTATGTCAATATACTCTACAAGAAAAAATTCTTTAAAAAATACCTTGGTCAAGCGACATTAGCACGAGGTGGTTTTATGTAGACAATACACTAGACAACCTCATGTAATAGTCAGACCTTGATCAACATCTCTAGGATTGGCCGATAATGGCCATGGAAATTCGAGTGAAATTTATGTCACTATACTTAAAAATAAAAAAAATTACTTTCAAAAATACCTTGGTCAAGCGACTTTAGCACGAGGTGGTTTTATGTAGACAATACACTAGACAACCTCATGTTATAGTCAGACCTTGATCAACATCTCTAGGATTGGCCGATAATGACCATCCAATTCTGAGTAAAATTTATGTCAATATATTCTTCAAGAAAAAAATTCTTACAAAAATACCTTGGTCAAACGACATTAGCACGAGGTGGTTTTATGTAGACAATACACTAGCCAACCTCATGTTATAGTCAGACCTGGATCAACATCTCTAGGATTGGCCGATAATGGCCATCCAATTCTGAGTAAAATTTATGTCAATATATTCTTCAAGAAAAAAATTCTTACAAAAATACCTTGGTCAAGCGACATTAGCACGAGGTGGTTTTATGTAGACAATACACTAGCCAACCTCATGTTATAGTCAGACCTGGATCAACATCTCTAGGATTGGCCGATAATGGCCATCCAATTCCGAGTAAAATTTATGTCAATATACTCTACAAGAAAATATTCTTAAAAAAATACCTTGGTCAAGCGACTTTAGCACGAGGTGGTTTTATGTAGACAATACACTAGACAACCTCATGTTATAGTCAGACCTTGATCAACATCTCTAGGATTGGCCGATAATGGCCATCCAATTCCGAGTAAAATTTATGTCAATCTACTCTACAAGAAAAAAATTCTTAAAAAAATTCCTTGGTCAAGCGACATTAGCACGAGGTGGTTTTATGTAGACAATACACTAGCCAACCTCATGTTATAGTCAGACCTTGATCAACATCTCTAGGATTGGCCGATAATGGCCATCCAATTCCGAGTAAAATTTATGTCAATATACTCTACAAGAAAAAATTCTTTAAAAAATACCTTGGTCAAGCGACTTTAGCACGAGGTGGTTTTATGTAGACAATACACTAGACAACCTCATGTAATAGTCAGACCTTGATCAACATCTCTAGGATTGGCCGATAATGGCCATGGAAATTCGAGTGAAATTTATGTCACTATACTTAAAAATAAAAAAAATTACTTTAAAAAATACCTTGGTCAAACGACTTTAGCACGAGGTGGTTTTATGTAGACAATACACTAGACAACCTCATGTTATAGTCAGACCTGGATCAACATCTCTAGGATTGGCCGATAATGGCCATGGAAATTCGAGTGAAATTTATGTCAATATACTTAAAAATAAAAAAATTACTTTAAAAAATACCTTGGTCAAACGACTTTAGCACGAGGTGGTTTTATGTAGACAATACACTAGACAACCTCATGTTATAGTCAGACCTTGATCAACATCTCTAGGATTGGCCGATAATGGCCATCCAATTCCGAGTAAAATATATGTTAATATACTCTACCATAGCTGGATTAACATATCTAGCATTGGCTGATAAGAGCTTGCTGATATTGTTAAAATTAATTCTGTTAAAATGTGAACAATTTAACATTATCCTAGTAATAATCCAAAGTTTTAGTTGGCCGATATATTAGAAGGAGCGGATAAATCAACAAAAGAAAAAATAGTGTAAATTTTTTCTTGAGTACATTTAGGTTGGAATCATATAAGAATTAGTACTAATTATATCAAAAACACAAGCCACAACATTACCGTCTCAAATCAAGATGGCTCTGCTATTATGCTGATTTTGAGTAACAATTTAAATTGAATAAATGATGCGTACATAGCAACAGTATGAATGTAAATAATTTGAGATCACACTGTAAATTATTTCTTTGATGGGCTCATCTTTCGATTTTTCGTATTATTCAAAATGAAATTCATACGAGTATCCGGTTGATTTCATTCACACCGCTGTCTATCGATAATTACAAAGATTAGTCGGTTCTTATCTTTGCTAAATAAACCATAGTGAATTTAACAAAGATAAGAACCGAACTACTAGCGGCTCATTTGCCGGTACTAGCGGTTAGTTAGGGAACTATTGTTGAAATATATATATATATATATATATATATATATATATATATATATATATATATATATATATACATATATATATATATATATATATATATATATATATATATATATATATATATATATATATATATATATATATATATAAATATATATATATATATATATATATATATATATATATATATATATATATATATATATATATATATATTATATATATATATATATTTATATATATATATATATATATATATATATATATATATATATATATATATATATATATATATATATATATATATTTATATATATATATATATATATATACATATATATATATATATATATATATATATATATATATATATATATATATATATATATATATATACTAATTTACTAATTTTAAATGAATTGAGCAGTAAATGAGCACTTTATAAAATGAAACCGGTGATTTCGGCAAAACTTTATTATGAGAAATGTAAAACAGAGACACACTAAACAAGTTCACACTCATATCATCCATTTTTATGCGTCCCAATCGACCATTTATTGTTCGATTGGAAAACGATCATTAAAAATTTTGATTTATTAAATAAATCATAATTTTTTAAAAAACTTATAATTTGGCGTTTGCATAATTCGAAATAGAAGAAAACATTTACAAGTGGTAATATTACGGGGGAAAACTAAATGAATTATGCTGATGTAAGCTATTGCGCATGATTGAAATAGTTGTTATTTTATTTTTTTTACCCAAGCGGCAGCATTGCAGGAAACAAATGTAAAAGTGTAATTATGTATATAGTAGGTAGATAATCATTTTATTGAAAATAATCAGAAAACAATTTTTGTTAGTAAATAAGGATTTACCGACTACATACAAAATTAAACTTTACAATTTCATAAATATAACCTTGAAACGAAATACTACACACTTATAAATGAATTAACATTTCTGATTAGTTCTTATTTAATGCTATTATGATGACTTAGTCGAACGAATAATCAGAATGATACGAATGGCGTTCGTTAAAATTTGGAAACGAATATTTATCTTAATATGTAAATTTATCATAACCTTACAATTCAAAAATATAGGTATAAAATATTCCTTGAAAATTTTAAATCTCAAAAGATTTTTATTAGCTAGGTTTATTTTATGATTCCATAAAATAAACAATAAACATATTATCCTATTTAGTTAATTTGAGGTAATTCCGACCATTTGTTCTTTCAAATATTCTTTCTTGTAATGATATTTATGCGGTGATGTGGATTTATACCTGTATAACGTAAAATTATTATTATTTAAGGTGGTAACCAAAATATTTGGAATCACATCAAAGTATAATTGAATTAGTTATGGTATTAATAGCTTCTACTATGGTGGTTTACTACTGACTTAGTAACGGATGGTGACATAAGTACAAAAGAATATAATATTCATAAATCCATAAATCAACGTAAGGCTGATAGTTGATGCTTTTACAAAAATGTTTATTGCATTTCTTGACTAAAATTCTGTTTACTATAGATTAATCCAAATTTTTATCATTAAATTGATTAATTCGCGCAGAAGGGATCAGTTTCGAATCCCAATACTAACTGGATGCAAAACGGATTGTTCATCATTCAATAAAAGTCATGATTTGAATGAACACATCTGTACCTTCTGTAGAAGTGCGAGTCTTCAATGCACTATAGACTAGTAAAGTGCATTGCATATAATACAAAGGAGCACTGCTATATAATATCATTATAAATTCAGTTCCAATATTTACTATTATTTATTTAAATATTTATTTATTTTACATATAATACTTCAATTTAATAGATAGTTATTGGTTTGTATTTTACTACTTAAAATTTATGAAAGAAAAAAATCGGAATTTCCATAAATTAGGAGAGCAGATAAATATAAATATTCATTCAACTTTTAATATTTTATTGCATCAATAAACCAAAAATTATAATTAAATTTCCAAACAATAAATTCAGGCGTTTCCAAAGTAATTAAAACATTTTAACTTCAATAAAAGATATTGTTCTACCGAATGGCTCAGTGAAATGAATCAGTGAAACAATAATAAATAATACACTACAAATTTTAATAAAAAAACAAGGTTGGGCTTCTTTAGTTTAGCACATCCTCAAAAATCATGTTTAACATATCTACAAATACAAAACCTTTTACTGAACCTAACTGTTAGAACTACATACATCAAATAAGATGATTTTTTATTACTATAACAATTTTATTACACCAATAAAAATACTGAGACTTAGAAAAATTGCTTTTTCCAATCAACTTTTTCTGAAAGTATTTAAGACTGAGCTAATGTTCATAGCAATCACTTTAAATTTAGCGTGCCTGAACTATTAACGAATTCTTGTTGTGTTACGTTTAAAGTTTTTTTTTTATCAAATAACGTGTGTGTAAAAATATTATTTGTTATTGTAACTAAAATACATTTGCTGTTTTGGTGATTAATATTTTGTAGTTGTGATAACTGTTATATACTTTTTTTGTTATATAAAAGTTATATTAGTTAATTTTGTGGGAATATTTTGAAAAGTTATAGCTATCAAAGTATTTGATTAAGTGAGGATTTTTAAATACTTTTATATGTAAACAATTTTTTTAGTTAAGTTATACATTTTTTGATTGATATAATTTTGTTGTTTTTATACTTTTTTAAAATGAGTGTTCCTATTGGTTTTGGTTCAAAATATAATTATAAAAAAAAGTCCATAATTGACATTAAACAATTTAAACAATGTTTAATAAACATGAATATAACAATGGCAAATCAAATTAAAATAAGTAAGGATTTGATAAATGAAATTTGTGTTTCTTTAAATATGGCAAAAAATGTTAAAAATTATAAAAAAGTTTGGTTTCTTCTCAACAAATATCGAAACAAAAATGAGATATTTGTTGAAATAAATTGTACACCAGAGAAAAGTGTTAAACCTTTAGTAAATGTGCCAGAAGACGTGCAAAGTTCTTTAAGTGTATCTCCTAAAAACAATAATTTTACGAATTTTGAAAGTTGTGAAATCAAAACCAGTGAAATCAAAACCAGTGAACCAGTGAAATTAATTAATAATGACACTTTAAAAAAAAGAAATACAACTTGGCGATTAAAACTAAATATAATTTTATCAGAGCCTTACCAAACTATTTTGGATTCGGATAGTGAACATTTAAGACTTTTAATTAATAATTCATTAACAGAAGTGGGAAATAACTGTTTGATATCATTTAGGACAATTCATAAACTAAAAAATTCAAGTATTATTATTTATGGAGCCTGTAAATATGTGAATCATCAACAAAAATATAAATTTCAACTTTCAAGTGATCAGCAATTAAAAGTGTTTGTAAGTGGTGATGATATAGAAAATCACACAGGACATCAAATATTTAATCAAATACGAGGAAAACAGAGAGAAAATATGAAAGCTCTTCTTAGCCACCAATCAGCTCACAATTTAAAATTAGAAAATCTTAAAAATATTAACATGGACTTGGCTATTTCCGGAAATACACAATCAATTGCTTCAGATGATGTTTTAAGGAAAATAAGATCAACTTTCTTAAAACGAAATGACGTCGTCGGCGATTGTGATTGCATGGATATATTTTATAAGTGCTCACTACAAGATAAATGTGATTCATATTTGTATTCCGTATCTGAACCACTCAAACTTATAATGATGCGACGAAGTCATCTGCAACTCTTATCGGGTTATGATGGGTTAGTTCATTTTGATGCCACTGGTAACGTCGTTAAAAACCCAACATGCCACAAGGAACATAAATATCATAGGATTCTGTATTATGCTGCAGTGTTAAAGATAAACGGTATAATAATTCCGATTGCAGAAATGCTGTCTTCTCAACATGACACGACTACTTTGACTAAATTTTTACTTGATTTAAAAAAAGAAATACATATTAATAAAGTTCCGGTGCCAAACGGTTTTGTGGTTGATTGGTCATGGGCGTCGCTTTTAGCGTTGTTGCTTGCCTTTAATAATATGACAATTGATGAATATATAGAACACTCGTATAATGTCGTAACAAAAAATGAAAAGTCAAAGCGGAATGTGGTTCCTGTTTACATATGCTGTTCACATTTTATAAACATCATAGTTCGTCAAATTGACATAAATTTTACTCGGAATTGTATGGCCATTATCGGCCAATCCTAGAGATGTTGATCCAGGTCTGACTATAACATGAGGTTGTCTAGTGTATTGTCTACATAAAACCACCTCGTGCTAAAGTCGCTTGACCAAGGTATTTTTTTAAGAATTTTTTTCTTGTAGAGTATATTGACATAAATTTTACTCGGAATTGTATGGCCATTATCGGCCAATCCTAGAGATGTTGATCTAGGTCTGACTATGACATGAGGTTGGCTAGTGTATTGTGTTTGTAAAACCACCTCGTGCTAAAGTATTTTGACCAAGGTATTTTTTTAAGAATTTTTTTCTTGTAGAGTATATTGACATAAATTTTACTCGGAATTGGATGGCCATTATCGGCCAATCCTAGAGATGTTGATCCAGGTCTGACTATTACATAAGGTTGACTAGTGTATTGTCTACCATAAATCACCTCGTGCTAATGTCGCTTGACCAAGGTATTTTTTTCTTGTAGAGTATATTGACATAAATTTTACTCGGAATTGGATGGCAATTATCGGCCAATCCTAGAGATGTTGATCCAGGTCTGACTATGACATGAGGTTGGCTAGTGTATTGTGTTTGTAAAACCACCTCGTGCTAAAGTCACTTGACCAAGGTATTTTTTTAAGAATTTTTTTCTTGTAGAGTATATTGACATAAATTTTACTCGGAATTGTATGGCCATTATCGGCCAATCCTAGAGATGTTGATCCAGGTCTGACTATAACATGAGGTTGGCTAGTGTATTGTGTTTGTCAAACCACCTCGTGCTAATGTCGCTTGACCAAGGTATTTTTTAAAGAATTTTTTTCTTGTAGAGTATATTGACATAAATTTTACTCGGAATTGGATGGTCATTATCGGCCAATCCTAGAGATGTTGATCCAGGTCTGACTATGACATGAGGTTGGCTAGTGTATTGTGTTTGTAAAACCACCTCGTGCTAAAGTCACTTGACCAAGGTATTTTTTTAAGAATTTTTTTCTTGTAGAGTATATTGACATAAATTTTACTCGGAATTGTATGGCCATTATCGGCCAATCTTAGAGATGTTGATTCAAGTCTGACTAAAACATAAGGTTGGCTAGTGTATTGTGTTCGTCAAACCACCTCGTGCTAATGTCGCTTGACCAAGGTATTTTTTTAAGAATTTTTTTCTTGTAGAGTATATTGACATAAATTTTACTCGGAATTGGATGGCCATTATCGGCCAATCCTAGAGATGTTGATCAAGGTCTGACTATTACATTAGGTTGTCTAGTGTATTGTCTACATAAAACCACCTCGTGCTAATGTCGCTTGACCAAGGAATTTTTTTAAGAATTTTTTTCTTGTAGAGTAGATTGACATAAATTTTACTCGGAATTGGATGGCCATTATCGGCCAATCCTAGAGATGTTGATCAAGGTCTGACTATTACATTAGGTTGTCTAGTGTATTGTCTACATAAAACCACCTCGTGCTAATGTCGCTTGACCAAGGAATTTTTTTAAGAATTTTTTTCTTGTAGAGTATATTGACATAAATTTTACTCGGAATTGTATGGCCATTATCGGCCAATCCTAGAGATGTTGATCCAGGTCTGACTATAACATGAGGTTGGCTAGTGTATTGTCTACATAAAACCACCTCGTGGTAAAGTTGCTTGACCAAGGTATTTTTGTAAGAATTTTTTCTTGTATATTGACATAAATTTTACTCGGAATTGGATGGCCATTATCGGCCAATCCTAGAGATGTTGATCAAGGTCTGACTATAACATGAGGTTGTCTAGTGTATTGTCTACATAAAACCACCTCGTGCTAATGTCGCTTGACCAAGGTATTTTTTAAGAATTTTTTCTTGTAGAGTATATTGACATAAATTTTACTCGGAATTGGATGGTCATTATCGGCCAATCCTAGAGATGTTGATCCAGGTCTGACTATGACATGAGGTTGGCTAGTGTATTGTGTTTGTAAAACCACCTCGTGCTAAAGTCACTTGACCAAGGTATTTTTTTAAGAATTTTTTTCTTGTAGAGTATATTGACATAAATTTTACTCGGAATTGGATGGCCATTATCGGCCAATCCTAGAGATGTTGATCAAGGTCTGACTATAACATGAGGTTGTCTAGTGTATTGTCTACATAAAACCACCTCGTGCTAAAGTCGCTTGACCAAGGTATTTTTTAAAGAATTTTTTCTTGTAGAGTATATTGACATAAATTTTACTCGGAATTGGATGGCCATTATCGGCCAATCCTAGAGATGTTGATCAAGGTCTGACTATAACATGAGGTTGGCTAGTGTATTTTTTACATAAAACCACCTCGTGCTAAAGTCGCTTGACCAAGGTATTTTTTTAAGAATTTTTTCTTGTAGAGTATATTGACATAAATTTTACTCGGAATTGGATGGTCATTATTGAGCAATCCTAGAGATGTTGATTCAAGTCTGACTATAACATGAGGTTGTCTAGTGTATTGTCTACATAAAACCACCTCGTGTTAAAGTCGTTTGACCAAGGTATTTTTGAAAGTAATTTTTTCTTTTTAAGTATAGTGACATAAGTTTCACTCGAATTTCCATGGCCATTATCGGCCAATCCTAGAGATGTTGATCCAGGTTTGACTATGACATGAGGTTGTCTAGTGTATTGTCTACATAAAACCACCTCGTGCTAAAGTCGCTTGACCAAGGTATTTTTTTAAGAATATTTTCTTGTAGAGTATATTGACATACATTTTACTCGGAATTGTATGGCCATTATCGGCCAATCCTAGAGATGTTGATCCAGGTTTGACTATAACATGAGGTTGGCTAGTGTATTGTGTTTGTAAAACCACCTCGTGCTAAAGTATTTTGACCAAGGTATTTTTTGAAGAATTTTTTTCTTGTAGAGTATATTGACATAAATTTTACTCGGAATTGGATGGCCATTATCGGCCAATCCTAGAGATGTTGATCCAGGTCTGACTATAACATGAGGTTGTCTAGTGTATTGTCTACATAAAACCACCTCGTGCTAATGTCGCTTGACCAAGGTATTTTTGTAAGAATTTTTTTCTTGTAGAGTATATTGACATAAATTTTACTCGAAATTGGATGGCCATTATTGGTCAATTTTAGGTTTGGTAATCTTTTTCTGACTATTACATAATATAGACCAATTTATTTTCTACCTTAAACTACCTCTTTTTTGTGTGACTTCGGCGTATGGTTCTTAATTACTTATATTAAAATACATAAGTCGAAAAAATAACACTCAAGTGTTTTAATTTGTACTAAAAATTCTAATAGGAAAGTACTTTTTTTCCAATGGGAATTGTATTTAACAGTGTGATACCTACACATTCAAGAAATCTGGGATCTGTGACATACTTCACATCCGTGGTTATATTTAGAGATTTTCCAATTGTCGAAAAAATTCTGACCATTTTTTTCTCAAGAATCGGGATTCTTGCTATAAAAAAAATCCCTAAAATTTTCTAGAAGTTGTTCATGTAACTTTAAAATGTTTTCAACAAAACTAAATCCATTAATTATATTTTTATAGTTATTTAAATATGTACATCCTTAGTTATAGTATTTTCATAACTATCCTCAACGCCACTTTCATCATTAAATTGATATGACTCCGAATCATTTTCAATTTCAGCTGTGAAGACAACTTATTGACATAGATTACTGCTAATGACAGCTAAGTGGATAGCCTGATTATAGCACAGTTGTTGCATACACGGAGCAAGTTTTCCTAAGTTAACCATAGTACTCGCCCCATCACTGGTCGCAGATACAATGTCTTTACGTTTACATAAACTTATTTGAAATTCATTTAATTTAGATTCAACTAGTTGAAAAAGTTATACTGCAGGACAGGACCCATAAATTCTCACTAAACCTAAGTTTTCAGAGCCTTCTCCAACGCACAGTATTGCACATTCAAGTATCTTCTGTTATTAAGTCAATTTTTATGATTAATCACATTCACAGTTAAGATTATGTGCAGAATACTAAATAAAAGTCTACAGTCTTAACTAAGACTAATATTGCATATGTGACTGAACGTCAAAATCGAAGATTAGTTACAAAAATTATTGTAATCGGTCTCGCGAATTGTTAATAATTTCTCGGGAAAAGGGAAATCCTGAAAAATACCAGAAAATAACTCTCGAGATTCGAGATTCCAGAAATATACACATTTTTCGGAAATTCTCAAAATGAGATTTCTCGAAAACACACTCTTGCTAAAGTGTGCTTGTGCCATCCATTAATGTGTCTTTTTGTCTCGGGATATTTTCAAATATATTATTATAATTATTATTATAACTGCCCGTATTATTGGCCCGTAGCATGTATACAACTAGATGTACCAGTTCCGATCGCAAGAAACTCACTGCCTTGTTAGGGCTAAAACATAGTGATGATAATTTTTGTAGGCCGAGGGAACAGAAATACTAATGCAACTGCCTAAATCAACAACTACACATCATCTCCGTTCAGCGGTTTCCTTTCAACTTTACAAACACATGTCTATAGCGTCTATAAGGCTTTTACCTGTACAATTACTCAATTATAACCTTTATCCAAGAAGGACAAGAATCAATCATTTTCAAGGTTCGCCACCTAAACTCAAGAAAAATTACTACCAGGTATAAATTGTACTTACCTACTAGTACTAAATTTATACAGTTATTATTAGTTTTGTTAAGTTTTTAGTACTTAATTATAACCTTAATTTGTAAAACTTTCTCGTTTGTAAAGGTTTCTCGCTGTTGGTCTAGTTAAATTATATCGCATTAATTATTTGTATCCTTTCTATTTCGGGAATTTTTTATATTTGGAAAATATATGGTTTTCTCGTATATCTTCATAAATTGAAAATAGATAACTCTCTTTGCGGTTGATTAACCGCATAGTGTATGGTAACAGTGGTCCAGGTTTACTTAATGGTGGTCGAAAATTTTGTTTTTTACATTTTTATGTGGTGATCGAAGAGTTCCGAAATTTGTCCATATTTATGATAAAATATTTGCATTGTAGCATCAATTCTGATTATTTTTTTGCTGCCACCAAACTTGTAAATGTTAAACTTACTTTCATTGAAGAAAATTACACTACTTTTCAGAATTCTGGTCTGTCGTTAATGTGTTGTTTTGTAAATTCCAGTCAAGTGTTGTGATTCAACTCAGATATAAATTTTTTCGTACTAGATATAAATAATATTACACATTGAATCCTTATTTTTGCAGTGGCCGTCTAACAGTTGCCTTTGAAATTGTTTTTTTAATTAAACTGAATACCTCAACCGTCAAATTAAGTGTCAAGTTATTAGGGTCTTTTTTAATTTATATTTGTATATATTATTTATTTTTTCTCGAAAAAAACTTTTCCTCACCGCCGATATTATTTCCAATATGTTTACACTTATTAATTCCCACTTTAACCAAACTAAACGATCTTCCAATAACCTCACCATGATTTCTTCGGTATAATGATATTAACAATAGTTTATCTAGCTTCGAGTGTAGTCGTCATTTCATTTGCAACATACAAATACGTTTGTATTAAATTTGATCAAACAAATTAATATACCTTAAGAGTTTCGACTTGTTAAAAGTTTAAATTATTTATGGGAATTTTTATCAACTCATGATCCAGATATGCGGTGTTTTAACCAGTTTAAATCCGACCTAATCAATACACCACAATTATGACTAAACCTTTAAATAACACCAATGACTTATAACTAGTTTGCAAGTGATTTGTGTCTTTAATTTATTTCTCTTCTTATTCTATTGTTTTTTGTGTATACGGAAATCTCTGGTAAACCCTAATTCTGTTTCATAAAATTCTGCATACAAAATAAAAGCGATTTTTGATTCAGTATGGCATTGTACCTTCACAATCTTGTGACTATGTAAATATGTAAGTTATAAATATGTACTCATAATATTATAATCTAAATAACTTCAAGAAGGTAACAGTTAAGGTCAATCATTTATAACATTTTATCTTTAATCAGAAAAGATAAAGTTGTAAACATTAATTTAATTTATAAATACATGTTAAAATATTTTATACTATTAAATTACATTTATTAATTTTTGTTATCTTGTGTACAAAAGCGTTTTGCCCTTAGTTAATAATATACCATACAAAACCTTTAGTTTGTTTCACAGAATCTAAATGTTGTCTTGTACAAATAAACTAAAAATTATTAACGAGTAATGTAGATATTTGGATATGATCAGGTGTAGGATAATATACTATTATGTATTCCACATTTTTGAACTACCACAAAAGTGCTTCATGGTTTATTTGATACAATTTTCCTAAAATTTCATATTGGATAATAGGATACAGGAAGTATAAAACAGTCCAATGTTGTAAGATGATTTTTTTAACTCAAAATGAATTATGAACGGCACTATAATCTGATGCAGATGATGTGTAGAAGTGGGCCGAGTCATAGTCTAGCCACTACAGATTAGTGATGGGTAATCGCACTAAGACATAGTAATATTGTGGTGGAAAGATTATCACAATGGGCCAATTGAGCGATCCTGAATGACGAAGTTTATAAAAAAAATATATTATATTATATTATATTATGCCTTTGGGGTATTGATTTTTTGATTATAATAATTCAAAATTTAATTAAAATTTGAGTGATAAATATGTATTTGGAATTATTTAAGAGAAAAAATAATATGATATGATAAAAAACGCATATAATAGCAAATTCCTGGAATATACACCATGCAGTATTAACTAACATATGAAAGTGAACAATATTTAAGATTTATGCAGACCTAATCTCTGCTTGATCTTCGAAACTGAAGGTTATAAAGAAAAGAAATATTATTCTGAAACAAATTGGGCGGTAAGTTGCAGTAAGGTCATTTTCTAACTACTCGTATATAGGATTTCAGTTTACTAAGTATTGTTATTATTGTTAGTTGGTTGAAGAAACATAAGTACATGTTAAATACTCGTGTTTCTTCAACAGTTAACACTGGATTACTTTAAATGAATATCGTTGAGTCATCTCATTGTGTTCCTTTATCCCAATCTATCGCCATCTAACACAGGAAATTATATTCACGAGGACCCGACAGAATTTTGATATATAATATGATCTAATATATATTATTCGTATATGATATTATTCGTTATGAAATTATTAAAAAAAAATAAACAAATAATAGTATAGTCATAATTAGCTAACCTGAATATTCAGGTTAGCTAATTATGACCATAATATTAATTGTACCATACTATTACTGAATATTCAGCACCACAGGAAAGTGAAACCTTTGATTGAGAGCTCGTTTACTACAATCTAGTGTAGTTTTGTCATTAAATTAACCTACTACATGTTCTATTCGCTTCAAGCCTTGAGCTATGAGTATTGGAACTCCCTATATAAGTGGCCAAATAGATGATTTATTCTGTTGAGTTTCTTAAAAAACCAAAGGTACATACTACCATCTGCGACACCGTATAGTCACATTTAAAAAATTTGGGAATAAAGAATAAAGATCAATTAAATTTACTGTGGCAAATTCGAATACTATGCTTGGCTGCTTATTCGTACAGTGAGTATAGTGTTGATCATTACATAGATCGGACGTGATTTTTTCCAGTCTTTGTTTGGGTTTGTTTGTATATTTATTATATTTTAGTTAAAAAAAAAATTTAATTTAAATTAAATTAAAATAAAAATATTAGTTAAAAGTATGAATAGACGTAATGTGGAAATATGCAGATGAGTAACATTTTGTTTAGTTTATAAATGTATCTCCCGTTGTTTTATATATATTCCATTCGTATACGACATTGTCGTCTTTATTCGATTGTTTGATATCTGTAACACATTAGTTGGACCTTTCTTTACTTTCGCCGTTAACCGTTGAGAAATTGTGATCGTACATGACATACATACATGGGGATCTATTATGAAATATATCCGATCAAAGAATATAAATTCTTAAACTTGAACTTTTTCCAGTAGTTTGGTAACATATAACTTGAAAATTGGCGATTGAACGTTTTCGCTAGCTACAAATGTAAAGCAGTTTTAAACTTAATATTTCATTGTTAGGGAGTTCCTACAGCGGATTGGAAAACACGTGTATTCTAAAACATCGTTTTGTGATACAAAAACTTGATTACATAACTATCTGGCTAGTGTTTGCCTACGGCTTTGGCGACTTGAATTAAATAATAGGTTATGGAGAGTTTACAGGTTAAATATAAATTAACTTTCTTAGATTCTAGTAAAAACTGTCAAAAAATCATTGACAACAAACAGGTGATAGACGAATAGAAACTAATTAAAGCGATGATTTACGAGACTAAATACATACGAGAGGAGTACAAAAGTTCGCTAATAGTAGGCGAATCTTAAATATTTTTTTAAAAACCAAATCCTTTGGAATTTTTTTATGAGACATCTTTCAAAAATTCAGTAAGATCGATTAAAATGGTAACGAGAAAACGCAAAATAGCTGAGAATGCATCAAATGAAATTCCACAACCAACGCAAACAGAAATTTGCTATATAATTCTGTTCGGTTTTCGTCGTAAACTAAGGCCACTACAAATATTCAATAAATGCCGATTTAAACAAATTTCAGAAGAAAAGTCTTTAACAATACCACGGGGATAATTGATTCGGTTCATGCTGAATTTGATTAGCTGATAAGATTTTGAAGACTGTTTTGAGAAATGGATGCATTGAAATCAATGGCGATTATATAGAGAAAATATAAAAAGGTGATAAGCAACTTGCCGGAGATCTAAACCTTCTCTTTCATATTCCTTAAGTTTGTTTTATAACTTTATTAGTTCCATTAACACTGACCTACAACACTATTTGCTTTATTGTTAATGGAAAACGATTATATATTGATTACTTTTTGTAATTACTACATATTTACATTTCATAAGTTTAGGCTTTATAGCACAATTTTTTTCATTTCTATTCAAATGGCGAATAGTTCCTAGACATTGATCTCTGAGATTTAAAAATGGCTTTTTAATTGCAGGCGGACATGAAATGTATTTTTATCTCGTAACTACTATTAATTGTAACTATACATTTTTTTCAATTAAAAAAGTCAATTTTATACCAACCTAAAGTATGTACCTAATTCATTCTAATCAAAACAGAGTTTTTATTCCGTGAATATTAAATAATTAAACGAAATTCTTTATGACTGGATGTGTAAACAATCGCTAACTCTTGGAAATTTATTTTAATAGCATATTTGCATATTATTTTAAACAATTATCTTAAATAAAAACACACACGTACCTTAACAGATCGATCAATTTGTCCTAAGAAAAACGTTAATAGTGCAACTATTATAAAATTAACACCCCCTGCAAAATCAGTTAATTTATCCAATTGAAATGTGGCAGCTATTATGAAAAATATAATTTGCATAACAACTTAAGTTTTTAGTACTTAATTATAACCTTAATTTGTAAAACTTTCTCGTTTGTAAAGGTTTCTCGCTGTTGGTCTAGTTAAATTATATCGCATTAATTATTTGTATCCTTTCTATTTCGGGAATTTTTTATATTTGGAAAATATATGGTTTTCTCGTATATCTTCATAAATTGAAAATAGATAACTCTCTTTGCGGTTGATTAACCGCATAGTGTATGGTAACAGTGGTCCAGGTTTACTTAATGGTGGTCGAAAATTTTGTTTTTTACATTTTTATGTGGTGATCGAAGAGTTCCGAAATTTGTCCATATTTATGATAAAATATTTGCATTGTAGCATCAATTCTGATTATTTTTTTGCTGCCACCAAACTTGTAAATGTTAAACTTACTTTCATTGAAGAAAATTACACTACTTTTCAGAATTCTGGTCTGTCGTTAATGTGTTGTTTTGTAAATTCCAGTCAAGTGTTGTGATTCAACTCAGATATAAATTTTTTCGTACTAGATATAAATAATATTACACATTGAATCCTTATTTTTGCAGTGGCCGTCTAACAGTTGCCTTTGAAATTGTTTTTTTAATTAAACTGAATACCTCAACCGTCAAATTAAGTGTCAAGTTATTAGGGTCTTTTTTAATTTATATTTGTATATATTATTTATTTTTTCTCGAAAAAAACTTTTCCTCACCGCCGATATTATTTCCAATATGTTTACACTTATTAATTCCCACTTTAACCAAACTAAACGATCTTCCAATAACCTCACCATGATTTCTTCGGTATAATGATATTAACAATAGTTTATCTAGCTTCGAGTGTAGTCGTCATTTCATTTGCAACATACAAATACGTTTGTATTAAATTTGATCAAACAAATTAATATACCTTAAGAGTTTCGACTTGTTAAAAGTTTAAATTATTTATGGGAATTTTTATCAACTCATGATCCAGATATGCGGTGTTTTAACCAGTTTAAATCCGACCTAATCAATACACCACAATTATGACTAAACCTTTAAATAACACCAATGACTTATAACTAGTTTGCAAGTGATTTGTGTCTTTAATTTATTTCTCTTCTTATTCTATTGTTTTTTGTGTATACGGAAATCTCTGGTAAACCCTAATTCTGTTTCATAAAATTCTGCATACAAAATAAAAGCGATTTTTGATTCAGTATGGCATTGTACCTTCACAATCTTGTGACTATGTAAATATGTAAGTTATAAATATGTACTCATAATATTATAATCTAAATAACTTCAAGAAGGTAACAGTTAAGGTCAATCATTTATAACATTTTATCTTTAATCAGAAAAGATAAAGTTGTAAACATTAATTTAATTTATAAATACATGTTAAAATATTTTATACTATTAAATTACATTTATTAATTTTTGTTATCTTGTGTACAAAAGCGTTTTGCCCTTAGTTAATAATATACCATACAAAACCTTTAGTTTGTTTCACAGAATCTAAATGTTGTCTTGTACAAATAAACTAAAAATTATTAACGAGTAATGTAGATATTTGGATATGATCAGGTGTAGGATAATATACTATTATGTATTCCACATTTTTGAACTACCACAAAAGTGCTTCATGGTTTATTTGATACAATTTTCCTAAAATTTCATATTGGATAATAGGATACAGGAAGTATAAAACAGTCCAATGTTGTAAGATGATTTTTTTAACTCAAAATGAATTATGAACGGCACTATAATCTGATGCAGATGATGTGTAGAAGTGGGCCGAGTCATAGTCTAGCCACTACAGATTAGTGATGGGTAATCGCACTAAGACATAGTAATATTGTGGTGGAAAGATTATCACAATGGGCCAATTGAGCGATCCTGAATGACGAAGTTTATAAAAAAAATATATTATATTATATTATATTATGCCTTTGGGGTATTGATTTTTTGATTATAATAATTCAAAATTTAATTAAAATTTGAGTGATAAATATGTATTTGGAATTATTTAAGAGAAAAAATAATATGATATGATAAAAAACGCATATAATAGCAAATTCCTGGAATATACACCATGCAGTATTAACTAACATATGAAAGTGAACAATATTTAAGATTTATGCAGACCTAATCTCTGCTTGATCTTCGAAACTGAAGGTTATAAAGAAAAGAAATATTATTCTGAAACAAATTGGGCGGTAAGTTGCAGTAAGGTCATTTTCTAACTACTCGTATATAGGATTTCAGTTTACTAAGTATTGTTATTATTGTTAGTTGGTTGAAGAAACATAAGTACATGTTAAATACTCGTGTTTCTTCAACAGTTAACACTGGATTACTTTAAATGAATATCGTTGAGTCATCTCATTGTGTTCCTTTATCCCAATCTATCGCCATCTAACACAGGAAATTATATTCACGAGGACCCGACAGAATTTTGATATATAATATGATCTAATATATATTATTCGTATATGATATTATTCGTTATGAAATTATTAAAAAAAAATAAACAAATAATAGTATAGTCATAATTAGCTAACCTGAATATTCAGGTTAGCTAATTATGACCATAATATTAATTGTACCATACTATTACTGAATATTCAGCACCACAGGAAAGTGAAACCTTTGATTGAGAGCTCGTTTACTACAATCTAGTGTAGTTTTGTCATTAAATTAACCTACTACATGTTCTATTCGCTTCAAGCCTTGAGCTATGAGTATTGGAACTCCCTATATAAGTGGCCAAATAGATGATTTATTCTGTTGAGTTTCTTAAAAAACCAAAGGTACATACTACCATCTGCGACACCGTATAGTCACATTTAAAAAATTTGGGAATAAAGAATAAAGATCAATTAAATTTACTGTGGCAAATTCGAATACTATGCTTGGCTGCTTATTCGTACAGTGAGTATAGTGTTGATCATTACATAGATCGGACGTGATTTTTTCCAGTCTTTGTTTGGGTTTGTTTGTATATTTATTATATTTTAGTTAAAAAAAAAATTTAATTTAAATTAAATTAAAATAAAAATATTAGTTAAAAGTATGAATAGACGTAATGTGGAAATATGCAGATGAGTAACATTTTGTTTAGTTTATAAATGTATCTCCCGTTGTTTTATATATATTCCATTCGTATACGACATTGTCGTCTTTATTCGATTGTTTGATATCTGTAACACATTAGTTGGACCTTTCTTTACTTTCGCCGTTAACCGTTGAGAAATTGTGATCGTACATGACATACATACATGGGGATCTATTATGAAATATATCCGATCAAAGAATATAAATTCTTAAACTTGAACTTTTTCCAGTAGTTTGGTAACATATAACTTGAAAATTGGCGATTGAACGTTTTCGCTAGCTACAAATGTAAAGCAGTTTTAAACTTAATATTTCATTGTTAGGGAGTTCCTACAGCGGATTGGAAAACACGTGTATTCTAAAACATCGTTTTGTGATACAAAAACTTGATTACATAACTATCTGGCTAGTGTTTGCCTACGGCTTTGGCGACTTGAATTAAATAATAGGTTATGGAGAGTTTACAGGTTAAATATAAATTAACTTTCTTAGATTCTAGTAAAAACTGTCAAAAAATCATTGACAACAAACAGGTGATAGACGAATAGAAACTAATTAAAGCGATGATTTACGAGACTAAATACATACGAGAGGAGTACAAAAGTTCGCTAATAGTAGGCGAATCTTAAATATTTTTTTAAAAACCAAATCCTTTGGAATTTTTTTATGAGACATCTTTCAAAAATTCAGTAAGATCGATTAAAATGGTAACGAGAAAACGCAAAATAGCTGAGAATGCATCAAATGAAATTCCACAACCAACGCAAACAGAAATTTGCTATATAATTCTGTTCGGTTTTCGTCGTAAACTAAGGCCACTACAAATATTCAATAAATGCCGATTTAAACAAATTTCAGAAGAAAAGTCTTTAACAATACCACGGGGATAATTGATTCGGTTCATGCTGAATTTGATTAGCTGATAAGATTTTGAAGACTGTTTTGAGAAATGGATGCATTGAAATCAATGGCGATTATATAGAGAAAATATAAAAAGGTGATAAGCAACTTGCCGGAGATCTAAACCTTCTCTTTCATATTCCTTAAGTTTGTTTTATAACTTTATTAGTTCCATTAACACTGACCTACAACACTATTTGCTTTATTGTTAATGGAAAACGATTATATATTGATTACTTTTTGTAATTACTACATATTTACATTTCATAAGTTTAGGCTTTATAGCACAATTTTTTTCATTTCTATTCAAATGGCGAATAGTTCCTAGACATTGATCTCTGAGATTTAAAAATGGCTTTTTAATTGCAGGCGGACATGAAATGTATTTTTATCTCGTAACTACTATTAATTGTAACTATACATTTTTTTCAATTAAAAAAGTCAATTTTATACCAACCTAAAGTATGTACCTAATTCATTCTAATCAAAACAGAGTTTTTATTCCGTGAATATTAAATAATTAAACGAAATTCTTTATGACTGGATGTGTAAACAATCGCTAACTCTTGGAAATTTATTTTAATAGCATATTTGCATATTATTTTAAACAATTATCTTAAATAAAAACACACACGTACCTTAACAGATCGATCAATTTGTCCTAAGAAAAACGTTAATAGTGCAACTATTATAAAATTAACACCCCCTGCAAAATCAGTTAATTTATCCAATTGAAATGTGGCAGCTATTATGAAAAATATAATTTGCATAACAACTGTTACGATTGCACTTATTGCGAAGTGGTCATAGTCTAGTATTTGAACAGCCATAATTGTATCCTTTTATATTAAATATTCCGTTTATATCGCTTGATGTACCAATTAATATATGTAATAACAGTTTCACACCATAATCAAAAGCAAAACAATTATGAAAATTTTAAAAATATAAATAAATAATAAACAATATTACTTTTCTTTCGGATTTTTCATTTTCAATTCACAAACAAAATATAAAAAATAATAATGATAGTAACACAAACACATTTTTTTTGCTCAGGATCTTCTTCGTTTTAAACGAAAAACCATTTCAAGTATTCACCACTTTATTTAATTGAAAGGTCATGAAAATTGTTTTTCCATGTTGTATTTTCTTCTTTGTTTTTTTTTTTGTACTTTTTATTTTACCTTGATAAATTTTCACTTATTTTGTATGTAATTTCCACGATTTATTTTCTCAGACATTCTTGAAAAAAAATGTATATAAACCCAAAAAACAAATGCACACTATAAATATTTATAAAATGACGTAAAATGTTTAATAAATGTAATTGTTTATTTAAAAAACGAAATTTGTGTTTTTTATTGTTTTTAATTTGTTATTTTTATCATATTTGTATATATGAAATATTTTTAATTATTTTGTTTTTTTTTAAGTAAACAAGAAAACATCAGTTTTTATAAATTTATTTTGCAGTGGACTTAGTAATATGTGCCTCGCGACGTTTTTCTCGAAACTAGAACACGAACAAATTTTCTTTTGGTTTTTTTTCGAATATACAAAATATTTGTATTTTCTCTTTAGCGTATTTTCCCCTCGGAAAATGTCTCTCATTTTTCTTGTATACACACATTATGATTGCAATACAAGTATTTTAAATGATATGCAAACTATTATGTTTCTTAATTAATAGATTTCAAAATCAGCTGATTCAACTGTGTTTATTCGGCCTAACTATTATAATATAACTGAATAATTGTAATACATTCTTTTGTTTGATAAGATTCCCGGTAGAAAGATGTGCGCAGAACCGGTTCGACAAAACGCATATACAGTATAACGTAGATATAATCTCTTTCAAACTTGACCTATATACTCTATAGTTTTATGTCTAGTTTTAAGTCTAAATTTTGAAAATTTTCATTATAGTGGAAATTTTACATTTTATTTTATGCAAAATATATTTTGTTTTTGATTATTTGATCTGGAAGCAATATGGTAAAAGCCCTATTTAATGAAATGACACGCTTAATGTAGACATTAAGTCAGGGATGTACACCAGTTTTAGATTATGTAAATGGTAACAACTTGGTGTTCAGCAGCGGTTTGGAATATTGTTGCATAACACTGCAGTTGTACTTCGGTTTGTTAAATATGCCGCAGTAAGTACAGTTATAGGAAAAAGTATTTGGAAATAAGGCTTTTCTTACGAAAGATCGGTTATCTTAAGTAAAATATCAAATTTTTAAGTTTTAATCATATAATTTTAATTTGAAATTAATGTTTGTAAAAATCATAAATTTAACAATAAACTTCATTTTTTGATTTCTACATGATTTCAAATGAACATAAATAATAATTTTTTTAATTACTATGCGCAATATTATTTGGATTCTTTTGTACTTTTCATATCGAGTGACGTTTTCCTTTAGGTTAATTACAGCTTGAAGATGATCTGGCATTAATATTATTAATTGGTTACGTATACCAATTTAACTTCTGTTCAAATATTTTCAATTACATTTAAATCTGATCTTAATGGAGCAAGTAGCCTCTCCCAATGAGATTGTCACCACAAGCAGCGCATGTTCATTTAAATGTATACATTTTTATCAATCTTATATCAGGTAAAGGAGTCACAACGTCAAACATCATTGTAAGAATTACAACATGCTTTATGATTATTCGCACGATGACCAATCGACAATTTTTTATGTTCCTTTTTTTTTGTATAACACAAACGACTTCCATGAGAATCAAAAGAATTTAAACTAGTTCCTTTCCAATCGGCCAACCGCTAGAGAACCGCTAGTAGTTCGTTGTGTGTCTTTGCTAAATTTACTATGGGTTATTTAGCAAGACACGCAGCGAATTACTTGTCAATCGGAAAGCAACTATTTTTCCATAAAATATTTCTCCATTTCATTCAAAGCAAAGTTCATTACGTTTTTTCGTTCGGTACTTATCTTTGCTAAATAAATTACAGTAAATTTCGGCAAAGACAAAACCCGCAGCACCAGCGGTTCACTAACGGGTACTAGCGGTTGGTCGATTGGGAAGCAACTACTAATTACTATTCTGTTTATGTAACGTTAAATACCAACTACTTCAAGTTTCCTGGAGATAATTCGTTTACTAATTTGCTGTTTTAATAATATTGTATTTTATGTTTTATATGGATTACATATTGGATTATGTTCTTGTACTTTTATTTAGATTTAGAGATGATTTACTGGTGATTCTTTAGCTACTACGCAATAAACTTTTGTGACGTCATTATTGCACAATATATTGTGCTATTTCTTCTGTTTGCGCAATAAAAAAATTGATGAAGAAATTCGAAAATTTTGAATGAAAATTGAGTGTATTGCACAATATGAGTATAGAAAACACACTGATTCTGATTCTTCTACTAGTGCAGTACAAACATTTATTACTGAACATAATAACGTTTTTTCATAAATATTTTATTTATCCAAGCGTTGTGGCTAATCTTTGCGCTGGTGGAGCCTGCCTCGTTACCGTATTTTATTTATAGAAACACTTTATCCAAAGTATTGCAAATTGTTTTTAAATCAATTTTCATGTAATTTTTATAATCTTTATCGCCATAGACATCGTCATTTAATTCTCTTAAAAGTTGCACATCTCAATGATTACTTCGTTTTAAATACCAACTTTTGGACCACAATCTTCTTGCCTTTTGCGTTTTTTTTGCGAAGCATGACCATTCCAATTGTGATAAATCTAATATTGCACAATACAGTTTATCGTGTGTACATGACCTACAGCGCAATCAATTTTCTCACATTTTCTTGCACAATTTAATTATGGAATATACTTAAACGTGTCAATATACTTAAAGATGGGTACTTAAGAATTTATAAAAACTTTGCACAAACATGTAAACAAAATGTTGAAGCAAAATTTTGATTTTATTAAATTCACTACATTTTCTTAACATTTTGCTTGAAGTATAAAAATTTCAAATACTTTTGCCCATTTGATTTCATACTTTCAGAAAACCGTTCTATTGTGGTGATTATACTACAGTATCTTCCATATGAATGGTTTTTGACTAACAAAATACCTTACATATTAATTTGACCAAATAGTGCTGTTACGATAATGTTTGTCCATATTTTAAAATGATCTGAAGCGCCTGAATTAGTAATACTATTTTAATTTATTTCCATTCGTAGATGCAAATTTATTTTCATTTGTCATAAAGTTACTGCTTCTTTGTTATAACTATCAAGGACACGGTTTAGACCATGTATAACATACTTGAGTTCTGTTTTGAATCTTAGAAACCATCTTTCAAAGAAATAAGAAAAATTCAAGCCAACGAGGAATGCAAGCTTTCTAATCGACAAATCGATATAAAATTAGACATATCATAAACGGTTATCACTAATATTTTGAAAGAAAATGAGAGTTGTAGATAAAAACAAGAAATAAATTAAAATAATCAGAAGCTTTCATCGCGCCACGCAACATAAATCCTATTAATTGCGATTAAAGTGGAATCAATAAGGCCACAAAACTTAGTGGAACTTGAACTCTCAGTCTAGATCTTTCGTAAGTCTGGAGTCTCGTATTATTCGGATGGCACGCCACTGAACTCTATCCAGCAACTTAAGAGCAGTGTCATAAGTTGAGACGCAGTAAGGGCAGTTTACGGCCTCTAAGCCATATATTATTTATTTTTTTGTTGATATTATGTTATTTTAAAATTGTTGATTTTAATTGAATTTCGCAATGTAAATTTTATTTTATAAATTAGTAACAAAAATGCAATTAAAATTATGTTTTCCTTTTAAAATGTATAGATGGACATCCCGATTCAAACCTGATAATAGATCAAGTTCCAACTCTAAACCTTACTTTCGCCTATCAAAGGAATTAAGGATGTTATTAATTCAATATATTTGCCGAAATATAATTAATTATATATAAAAATAACTACGAAAATTTCACTTTATTTAAATAAAATTTAAAATATTTTAATAATTTTTTTAATTTGTTGTATTAACTAAGGATGGCTTAAATTGAATATCTCGGAGTGCATGAATATCGATGCTACCGGAGACCTCTTTCTTAATTAATGAGGCTGCCAATACAGTAAATTCAACCTCATAGTAGACTTAAAATAATTTATTATTTTATTTTTATTACTATTTACTATTAGAAACATTCGGATAACCCCAAACTCGTTTCGTAAACTTTTCGAATTAACTCGAAAAAAAATACTTGATTGCAGTTTAGAAATAAAATCTATTGTATTTTATTCTAGTTATTTTGGGGAATCAGTTTTCATTTGATATCGAAAACAATGATGTCCAAAAATGCAATCATTCCCAAACCTCCCCAAATTTGCTGCCAATTTTCTCCAGCTGCAGCATGGAGAAAATTGGCAACAAATTTGATACCACATAAAAGTCAGTTGCCCATCGAAGAAAGTGTCCAGTACATCATCCGAAAACTTGATTACTCAATTCAGCTTAGTACGGTGTTTATTTGCGAACTCTCACCCCACAATGATTATTATTAACTACGAACTTGCACTTTATTTGCATATGTTTATCTGTTATCTAAATCAATCTTGCCTTTTAAACAAAAAAATTGAAATCTTTACTTTAATATACACAAAATCTTTACTTCAATATGTAAATGTAGGCGTAGTTTTGGGGCGAATTAATTCGTTTGTGCTATGTTTGTTTGTTCTACAAAAAGTGGTTATTCAATATATAATAATAGATCCATGGAAACAAATAAAGTTTCCATAAGATTTCACTTGGACAAAATATTTCAGTTTACAAAATTTATGCAATCCTATGGCCACACTTTTGCTAATTTTGTTGACATGGAAATTCCAATATAAAAGATAGTCTATACTTAGACCAAGGTATTTATGGTTCATATCGTACACAGTTATGCATAACCCTAGATTCCTAGAACCCTAGATTAGGTAATGATCTTTCGATGGAAGAAATCCCATTTACTTGGAGTCAACAAATAACTTTAAAACTTTCGGTACGTATAACTAAGTATCAGATCATCTACCAAATCCTAACGCTCCCCAATACAATTTAAAATATTCAATTTTATTTAAGCCGCTTATTTTGATAAAATTGGAAATATTTGTTGGGATAGAGAAAAGTGGAAATACATTTTCGATGTAGTATATATATTTAGATTAACTAAGTTAATTTCTGTTATAATTATAAATGCTACATGATCTGCACCGAAATTGTCGTGTGAAAAGCTATGTTCAAAAACAAAGAGTAGATGATTCATTTTAGATGGAGTTCGATTTGATCATTATTTAACCAAAGAGGTAAGATTTATTGCATAAAATTATATTGATCTCATTTTTGTTCAAGAAAAGTGGATTACTAAATATTGGATTCTTGTAATCCAGATGTAATAGCGGGTAGCATTTAGAAGAATAAGAGGAATATTCAACCTGCGAATAATAGATGCTCAAGAACGTAATGCTTTAGTCATTCGTGCTTATGTTAATATAAATCTGTACAGTATTGAATAATTTACAAAAAATTCTATCTATATAGGTAGTTCTGTATTGGTTGTTAAATGACTTACATCAAAACAGAAATTGTATGCCTTTATATTCAATTCATTATTCTCTTAGAAGTAACTTTGATCAAAGTTCGGGAAACCCCTGATTGAATATGATACTGGACTACATCCATCGAAGCACTAGAGATTCTCTTTCATCTTATTTCTATTGATGTCTTACCCAAACAAATGTTTGCCAGTACAACTAGATGCTAAAATCTTTTTCTCTTAGACCTGAAATAATTTACGAGATTCATCAATTCTGTGTAATGCCGATCAATACCGTGTAATAAAGTGTTATGCCTATATGATTATCTGTTTTACCATGCCACCATTTATATTAAACGTTTCTAACCGAAATTCAATTCAGAACGAACTAGGTGAGCAACCACAATTGTGAATCTGATAAACTTCATGTAAAAGGAAGATCGCTTGGCCCATGAATTATGCACTCAAACAGGGGATCATTTATGTGCTCATTCACACCACCGATGGTAATCAGATGATGAAAATCTATTTTGCACGGGTTAATCTATATACGACAGCGTGAAATTGAGAGTGTCATAGGTACTGGCAAAGCTGAAAAACAAAGAGGCAAAAACTATAGTCACTCCTTACAGGAGTTGATTACAATGAGGAAGCGCTGAAATGTCTTCCAATTTTTTTTTTCAAGTTAATTAATTTTCCATCTTTGGTATACCATAACGATAATGCAGTTTCGTAACCGGCATAAATCATTCAACTTACCATAATTTTTTCAACCTTGTTACGTTGCACAAAATGTGTCAAAAGTCAATACTGTCAAAATGTACATCTTGTAAATTTAATAATTTTTATTCAAGTTAAAAATGATTTAAAGTAATTGTTATCCATCTATTAACTGATCATTTTATTTTAATTTAAGTTTGTGATAATTCGGATTTAAAAAATCAAAATGTCGTCTATATTATATAGAAGATTTGGTGGTATTGTTACCGGCCAACTAAGTTTTGTTGCAAGACATCGAAATTTATCAACTGGGTAAGGTCTCGCATCAATTTAACCTTCAAAACTATTTTATAGCGAGTGTTTGTTATTTATTTTAGACAAATATTTTATTGTGAACAGAATCTTCAAAAGGGAATTGATAAAAAGAAAATTGCAGAAAAATATCGTGATAATGCCAGAACTCAAGTCAAAGCTTATGCATTTACTCGGTTCTTCGATTATGTACAAAATTATGATAAAATTTTGGAAAGTAAATTTCCATCGGCAATGCATGTGTATCGCGTATTTTTGGTAGGCGTTAAAGAATTCTATGCCGACATGAAAAAATATTTAAAAATCACAAGAATAGTTAATGGATCGACACTGGGAATGAGAGCACTAACACGCAAGGAAATCGAATTATACTATCAAATGCCGAAAGACATGCTTAAAGTGGCTCCAGTTTTACTAATATCTGCACTGCCATTTGCTAATTATGTAGTCTTTCCTTTAGCTTATATGTACCCAAAGCTCTTTCTTACATCACATTTTTGGTCAATCGAACAGAAAATTAAATATCAGGAAGAATACCTCAAAAGTCGCATTGGCTACAATAAGCAAGTGTTGCGTGGATTGCAAGCAAAATTGGGTGAAGTCAAAGACCACGAGCTATATCCGCAGTGGGAGCATTTACTCGGATTGCTGGGTAGTGGCTTACATCCGTCAGTCGATGAAATACAGGCATGTAATGAAATATTTAAAAATGGGCCATACTACTTAGATAATCTACCGTCAAAACATGTGGTAAGTTTTAATCTAATTGCGATAATAAATATTAATACGTTTGTTTATTGTACAACTGCTAATTAATGTACGAAGTGTATTATGTAACAATTGAAAAAGTTGTATACTAATTTCGATTTAACTCTCTCTCTTAATAGAAATATTTATGTCGGCTTCATGGTATTCATCGAGGTCTATTCAAGCGATTACGATTAGCTGAACATTCGTTTATAATTCATCATATGGACTTAGCTATTAAACGTGAGGGTGGTGTACATAACATGCCACAAGAAGCATTGCGTGATGCATGCTATATACGTGGACTAAATACAAATAATTTAAGTAGTAAGAATATGATAAGCTGGCTTGAAAATTGGGTAAAAGTGTCCTTAAATGTTGATGGAACAAATATAAGTTTATTATTACATTTACCAATTTTAATTGGTTACAATCATCCAAATAATTGGAAATTAATTTATACCGAAAAATGACGAAATAAAAGTGAAATACAATAAATATCAAAACTAAAATTCTTATTTAATTTTTTTATTATTAAAATTTTTATTTTTTTATTCTAATAAAATATATATTTATTTATTTGTTGTATATAAAAAAACTAGTCAAAATCTATTTTGTTTTACTTCTTTAAAAAAAATATTGTTCCAAAATATATTCGGAAGCAATAATACAAAATATAAAATTTTTTTTCTTACCTAGATTGGAAATCTTATTTTAGAAACAAATTTCCAATTCAATTCGTACTTGGCATTACATAGAAAAAAATAAACTCTGAAATTGAAAATTAATTAATCTTTTTTATAAATGTAATGTTATTACCAAATATATAATACTATGTAGTCCAAATAGTAAGTAACAACTGCTACCAAAAAAAAACTAAATTAAAACAATCATAAAATAAAATAAAAACTTAAAATGGAATATAAGAAGGCAATACTTTAGCAGTTGTGAAATCTTCTTTTATCTCGATTAAACAATCCCTATCACTATCTATCTTAACCTTATCCGAACTATCGACTGTGATTTTAGCCTGTTCAAAATACCGCACGTTCGTGTCTTCCATCAAATCATTAGACTGGCAATTTGTACCAGCTTCTGGTTTAGTCGAGTGCGTGTCTTTTTGCCTAACCTGCTTACTATGATTAAATTTACAATTTTTTTCTAAGCACGATCCCTGTTTTTCCAACCATGGACACAACTGACGATCATGTTGTATAGTTTTGTGCGATTTGTTTTTGTTGATGATCGTCGATGGTGGCGGCAATTCATGCCGTTTAGGACACTTCCCGAATAATATGGAAAAATCATTAGTAAAATCAGAATCAATTAACCTTTTGTATCGGTAATGATAAATTAAGGCTACATACCTTATCCGCTAATGAACAGAACCCTTTTAAAAATTCATCACATATGCTAACGTTTTCGTTTAGCTTTTTATGTAGATATGGACATTTTTGTTTGGTACAACAGCCTTGAAGATAAAATCGGCATGTAGGCATCTTAGATAAGTTTATATCGTGAGATAATAAGCATTTCTCAATTTCACATTCACCTTTTAAAAACCTGAAAGTAACATGAACAATTTTAAACGATTTACACTGTCAGAAAATACTAAAACGTTTCAATAATATTCAGTAATGATAAATACAAAAATAATAATTGTTTAGTGTATTCGGAATAACAAACCATTCTTCTAAAAGCTATTATGTAACCCGTGAATTATAATAATTCCATCTACTATAACTTAATTGCATTGCCACTAATATCAGTGTCAATGTTTGTTGTCTCGTCAAAATAATATTAGCTTGGGTTCTAAGTTTACGATCGGTCTCTATTTGTATAAACTCTAGTATCAATGCAAAACCCTACATGAACATGCTATTTAGATTGAAAGATCCATTAGTAATAATCATCCATTAGGATCTTTTTGATTGTATCTAACTCAACTAGCTTGCTAATGCCTGCATATATTCTGATATTGGTCCCTCTATTGTTGAGTAGATTGAGTCTACATGTTAAGATTTGTGTTACTGAGACGGAGCTAGATGAATTTTCAGTTTCTTTCAGTCAACAAATGTTCATCAGTGGGATGTGCTTAAAGTGGTCAAACTAAAGACGTCAATAGTCAAACTTAATTCATTTCATAATATTACTTGTAGAGCGTTTAATGTAGGTATATAATCGACTACCAGAAGTCTATTATATCGATTATTATCTGAGTATAACTTTAGCAAGTTATTTAAAGTGAATTTTCTGATAATTATTTAGATCTCTTATGTAGTCAACCTATAACTAACAAGAATATAACTAACAATATATGATTAGTTAAAATAAATTCACTTACCGTTTACAAATAATAACTTGTTTTCTATCATGTAATCTAGGACACCTTCCACGCTCGTACGACAAACACTTTCCAAGTCTTTTAAAGATCGAGCAAGGGATATTCGTCTTAGTATATTTCTTTGCTAGCACATTAATACTCTTAGATTTTGCCAAATTCAAATGATAGCGTGTTTGGTGATAATTCGTCTGCTCAAATGTAACTGCCTCTCCCCCAGTTGATTTTGCCAAATATGTCAATCCACCAATATCGAGACGTTTGCGTTTGAATTCTTTATTAGAATCGTTAGTACCGTTACTTACGCTTTCTTTTAAACGTTTTAAACTTCTCCCATTAGATTCCAATAAAAACTTTTCACCTCGTACAAAAAGAACTCGACTCGTATTCAGCGATTTGGCTACAGTTGAAGTCTGTTTTAAATTCGTATTTCCAATGTTGGTTTTTAATGTTGCATCTGAGATAGGCTTTACACTATTTGATTTCTCTAGCTTATTATTTGTTGATTTATAAAGAACGCCATTGATATTTAGAAATTCTAGTTTTTTGTTACGATACGTTGACGGAAGAGAACTTGATTCTTTTCTCACTGGTGTGCCTCTGAAATAAGATAGAAAACGAAAAATTGTGATTTGTTAGATTGTAGCATTTCAATACCTACATTCTTAATAATTTTTTGTCGGTAATTATTATCTTTTTCGAGATTAAAGCTTTGTTGATGACACTAGGACGACAAATGAAGTACTTTTTGACAATTCCACCAAGTTTGGCCTGATCATTTTTCACGAGAGGTTTTCTTATTAATTTATACTTATTGTTCACTAAAATTCTATCTATTGATTTCCGGACAGTATTCACAGTCTTAGGTTTAATGCGAATTAATTTAGTTCGTCCAATTTTTATTAAATTATTTGTACTTGAAACCAGTTTCGGTGCAGGAACTGTTGCAGTTACTACTTTTGCAGGTATTACAGCTTGTCTCACTAATTTACGACGGGTCATTTGCAATATCGGACCATCAACTAGGGCAGGTTTAGGTTTTGGCAAGAAATTTGGATTGATATGAATATTTTTGGGTTTGGCGGACTTCAGTACCATGACCTCGGTTTTGGTTGGATTTTGTGATTTAGATAAAAAATTAGGGTTTATATGAACTTGTTTAAATTTTGGATTAATGTGTATATTACGTGTAGGTTGCATTATTTTTGGATAAAATTTATAAAACTATTTAACAAAAAATAAAACAATTTTTCCACATAAAATCAACACCACAAACTATCATTGACAATAGAAATAGATTTATGAAAATAGGTCATGAATGTCATTCGAAAACGAAAAACTAGTACTTTTTTATTTTCGAAATTAGATTTGTGTACTAAATTTGATAATTTTTTGAATAGGTTACAATTGATGCCAATTGTTCACAAAAATACAATTTATATTTTAAATAGAATAATTCTTAAAAAATTCTTAAGGAAAATATCAATATTTAGTTCATTGTTTTCATGGCACTAAATTTAGTACTAAATTTTACTATCGCAATAGAACTTATTTTGACTACAGCAGTGAATATTTATTCGAACTTCACCATTTTTGGTTACAAAATCAAAATAATGTTCAGTGAAATCTTTCTTTCCGGTTAATCATGGTGAGTGAAGCACACGTCTTGTGTATATTGCTTAATTAAATTGTGATATTTTACTTAAATAAAGTATTTAAATTAATATAGATCGTGAAAACGTATAATTTATTTAAAATTTAATTAAAATAAATAATAGAATGGTCATAATACATAGTAATTATAGCTTAAATTTGTAATTGAATTTTTTTTGTCCATCTGCCACATGGTTTACTGTCAACATGCAGTAGATTTCATATCATAATTTAATACGATTACAATTGATTCAAAAATTATTCATTTTTATTATTTTAGCCGTTCCAACGATTCGTGCAAACTGGTCGCATTGCGAAATGCTCAAATGGCCCTCTTAAAAATCGTCTAATAAGCATAGTAGATGTTATTGATCAAAATCGAGTAAGTGCTTAGTTATCTTAGAGTCAACAATATAAATGTTATACTAATAAAAGGATTTAATCAATAGGTTTTGGTAGATGGTCCATTGACTGGTGTACCTC
Organism: Tipula lateralis; assembly: GCA_963932295.1. Lineage (NCBI taxonomy): Eukaryota > Metazoa > Arthropoda > Insecta > Diptera > Tipulidae > Tipula > Tipula lateralis. The sequence continues at coordinate 117,204,147 of OZ010738.1, forward strand.
GCCAACAATATCGTTTGGATAATTTACACTTAACAAAATTCCGATTGAAATTCCCATTCAATGCCCCTACAAGTACAGTTCGTAAAGCATGGAAAGGAGCTAAACTAAATAGTGAATGGAAGAAAACCGAATGGGCTCGTAAATCCAAAAATATCAGAAAGGTGTGTGAATAAGTTTTAATTTATGTCAAGTTTATTTTAAATGATGATCCATAAGAATTATTCTTGATAGGAATGTGCCGTCTGATCGATAAATGACGCCAAAAACCTTACTGAATCATTTTTATAATCAATAATTTATCAATTTATTTTGTTTTATATTAATTTAGATTATTTTATTATAAATTACAGAAATGCCAATTAAATGATTTTGATCGTTTTAAATTGAGACATGCTAAATCAACCAGAAACAAGATTCTTGGTAGAGCATACTACCAATTAAAGAAACGAGCTAATCGTGATGGAACTTTATATGGCCCCAAGAGCGTAGTTCCATTCGTATTTAATGACAAGAAAAAGGTGTTAGGTAAAAAAACAGCTGAAAAGAAGCCAAAAGCGGCAGCAAAATAAGTTGTATTTTTACAATAAAAAAAATAAAATCGCATAATTTGGTTTAATTTATATATTGATTTTTTTTAAGTTTATTTGTAATCTGGATTCAGGGTGTTTTAAATTTATTTGTTCATATTTAGACAATAGAACTAAATATTTATGCGTTCTTTACCAATTTGAATCGGAACTCATCCTCTCAGTTTACGATATCTTGGTTCTCTATTTCCACTAAAACTTCACATACATCTTTATAGTATTAGGACTTTGGATTTATAAAATAATTCACTTACACAGGAAACTATCGTCAGATAAAAATACCAGTGGGAACAAATAACGTAAATTGGCAATTTCGTTCATTACAATACCAATAGATTTAGGTTATAAAAATAATTACCACTATATCAAGAGCTCTCTACACTGCGTTCCTAATCCCTCATAATGGTATGAATCCATTTATGCGAGGGGCAGGGTGCGAAAAGTATATTTCACTATCCGATTACGATCGGTGGTGTGCATGAACACATCTATGACCCTCTGTAGGAGTGCATGGGACAACCCATATTTCATATCTACTATGGACTGGCATGAACGCAAAAGAGTTGGAAGGGCCCTGAGCCCCAAAACAGATAGCAACAGACATCTATGTGATTTATATAAAAGGGTATTCAGTTACAGCATATGATAAATATTGAACAGTTATTAGATTAAACAAAATGTTCATGTCATGTTATAGGATTTACCTACAAAAGTTATTGGTTTGTAACACATGATCACTGTGAATATTCTCAGTACCACACTTGTGGAAAGCATTATCATTTCCAAATGATCTTTAAAAATTTACTGCACTCGTTTGATTGAAATTACCGCAGCCATCACATCATTTATTTAAAGCCTTTTCTTTAACTTTCAAATTTATTTCTGGTAGGACAACCTCATTTGGATACAACAGTCAGCTGGTCGAAACTATTTCGTTAGATACTTTAAAATGGATGACGACATTGCGTTAAAAACAATTAGTAGAAATTATGGTAACGCGAGTTTGTTTAACGAAAAAAGAAATATGTAATATGGATGAATCAAAAGAAAGGGGAGTCTCGTGTTGATCTCTCGTCCACTTATCTCTATTATATATCATAATAAATCAATGATTAATACTAAATATGTGGTCTTCTCTAGTCGAGACTGGTACATATCATAACATAATTTTATATAAACAAATACGTTGCCAAAAGTCAACGTCGGCTGTATTGAAATATTCATCGTGCCATATCAGAAAATTTGGTAAATGTTTACATTGCTAATCTTGCATCAACGTCATTATTCATAGATGATAGTGAAGAGGAAAAATAAATATTCAGAAATTATTTTTATATGCATTGAAATCCTATTCAAATAAGTTTACAGTACAATGACTCCTTACATTTTGCTGAAGATAAAATTCGAGAATCGAAAATATTAAACTGAGATTGTTTTATCATACAAGTAAACTAACATAAGAGAGTTAATACAGTTAAGGATTCATTACTTAAATCAATTCTTATTTAAAAAAAAAGGTTTTCTTTACAATTTTACACATGGTTACGTACTGTATACGTTGTGGTTTATATAAATGCTTTGAGATTGTTTCTTATTTTTCTCTTACTGGATTGTTACATACATATCTTAGTTTTCAATTAAACTTCGTCGACGAAAGACTAAGTTTTATAAAGTTGTTATTAATTTGAGTGAAATCTGTAAAATGTTTAAAAATAATGTACGTAAAGTGTGTCGAAAATATTACTCTTCAATCAAAGTTATAGAAACGGAAGCTACCAATGTGAAATCGTACACACAAATTCCTGGGCCAAATGGATTTTTGAACATGGGCACAATATTTAATTATTTACCAATTGTGGGTAAGTTATGGCACTTAAACGGAGTGGGAAAATTTGTTTCATTTTTATCTGTTCCTATATAGGTAATTACAGCTATGATGAATTACATTTAGTGGGATTAGACAAATTTCTTAAATACGGTAAGATCGTTCGTGAGAAAATATTACCTAGTTTTTATGTGGTATGGCTATTCGATCCAAAGGATATAGCCGCTGTATTAAACGATTACGGCCAAGGTAATTATCCGCAAAGAAATGCACACTGTGCACTGGAAAAATATCGCAAGGATCGTCCAAACATATATCGTACTGGCGGTTTATTGCCCACCAACGGTCCGGAATGGTGGAAAATACGTTCTGAAGTGCAGAAAAGTTTAAGTTCACCAGTACACGTAAGAAGCTTTCTACCGTACGCCGATCAAATAACATGTGAATTTGTGGACCAATTTAAAACAGTTCGAGAGACAGATGATTTTTTGCCAGAACTTTCACGATTGAATCTAGAACGTAACTATATATATATATATTTTTTACATGATTAGTTTAAGTATTAGCTCGCAGTCATATATCAAGATTCCGTAATTCGCTTAAGTTGTAAATGAACATCATACAAAATTCATAAGAGGCTGCAAGAAAACTAAAGTCAAATATTTAAAACTCCAATTACCTATGCGTATTGTCTTCAACGTTTTTCTTAAATCTAATACAAATGCACATATATTTGTAGATAATCAAATATTCTTATTTAATCGTAATTTGAATCTTAAATCTGTATATTCCGTTGTTGTTAAGTGATTTATAATGTTTCTTTATATTTATTATTCTGTGTATGTATACACTCGAGAGTAATTTGTTTGTGTAATAAATTATAATTTTTGAACTTAAGTCCGCTCTGTTAAAAGAGGTCTGCTTCAGATATAGCTGCTACATTCATCAATAAATATCCCTTTAAAGTTTGAACTTGAGATTAAACGATTTTAATCCTCGGCAACGAATAGGTTTTGCAGGTACTGAGGGACTGTTAGGGAGTACTAGTTGAGGACCAAAATATTAACTGTCCAATAGATGGTTAAAATGCCAACGGCATTTTCCACTGCATATAGGTAGTTGAGTCGCTAATTTAGCAGATCCATTATACCTCGAGGTCAATTTCGATAGTTTTTTTTCATTGCATAGAACGTAAAACCAACACCAGACCAACAACTTTAAATAGTTGATATTAATGTCTTGTATGTCTTGTACCCTTGTACAGACCTGAAGATGAAACAAAAGGATAAGGGTTAAGCTTTGTTCAGTTCTCAACAACATATATGTTTTACTATTTTGTTAACGGACTGCAGATTATGGTTTTCAGAAGTTCATCATTTTCATTACCTTGAAACATTACGAGATGCAATGGTTGTTTGTTCAATGGCGGTTCGGCCTTAAACCACTAGCAGTCCCTCACGAGAAGCAACGCGGTCGCTGTTGACGATAATAGTTGTCAATTGAATCAATTTACAACCATTTGTAGAGTTGCAACGTATACAAATAATGAACTTTATTTCCAATTAATCCTTGGCCTGCAAATTTATAGTATAGTGCAAACATGACATTGTTAATTTAATTTTGAAATTGTAAAGTACACAATGCATGCGACGAGTAGTACTTGATCCATTCCACAACTTTTTCCACTCTGGCTAAGTACAACAAAAATGTCTTCGTTGCAGTATTCTTTGGCAAAACAGAATCAAAATGTGAAAAATTGGATCACTTGCCTTCTCAGAAAGCAAAAATCTCTTAAAAAAGCATAAAGTCTCTGGTTGGCAAAGCTAAGGTTCTTTCAAAGGCACATTTCGAACATATATATATACTTGGATATTTTTGCGCCACTATAGCTTAATCAAATGGATATATAGAAATATTGTGACATAGTAGTTGATCGTTTACTCGTTGGTTCCAGACATCCCATTCGTGAGTTATCCGATGCAACTATTGCTTAGACTATTATCGCCCAGTAAATTTTGAGGTTTGATATTGCCTTTGGAATATTTGTATCATTATAGCTTCAAATGATTTTTTTATTTTCCGACATAGAAGAAATTTATTGTGCAGGGTTAGTTAATTTCGTTTTTCCAATTACCAAAACCAGTTTTAATGTTAATGCTTTACTTTTGTGTTAACACGGCTACGGTTCCAATTTACATAGAACTTCTGAGAATCGCAAATAGCTTCATGCCGCTCAATAGTACTGATATGGGAGATGGTTCGGCGCCTTAGTTCTGTATACTAACAAGAAGTGAAAGATATAGGTATTCATTTTCTTCAGCCATCGTAATCAGATAATGAAAAAATCCCACTGTGCACATTTGTCTTCAACTGAACTACCTGTACCGTAGAATAGATAATATTATTATGCGTAAGTGTTGAACATAATCAAAATCCTACTCACCTTTTTTTAGTGATATGCTTGCACGCTTTTGGAAAGAGAATGGATTGTTTCTCCAAAATTCAGAGACAATCAAATTCAGTTTCGTCGAAACTTATCGATTCAGCCGAAACAGCAGCCAGTTGTGTACTACAAACCGATCAAGGTTTTAAATTATATCGTTTTTGCGAGACACCAATTTATCGAAAATTTAAAAAATCAATAGAGTTTATGGAAAGGTCAGTCAAGAGTTGGCCAGTAACAATTTACACGCAATAAAACTTATTAAAATCTCGTTTCAGCGTTGCGATTGATTTTCTAACCGAAAAGTTATCTGAGAAACAAAATAGTATACCATCAAGCTATCATTCTTTACTCGACATCTATCTTGAAAGCCCAAATCTCGAGATTCGTGATGTTGTCGGTATGTCGACCGATATGTTTTTAGCCGGTATTGATACAACATCATATACATCATCGTTTTTGATGTATTATATTGCACGTGATAAACGAATTCAACAAAAACTCTACGAAGAAGCAATCAAAGTGCTACCACTAGCGTCAGATCCCATCTCGCCGAGTGCCATGAATAATGACATAACATATACGCGTGCGGTTTTAAAAGAATCACTTCGAATGAATCCCGTTTCAGTTGGCGTCGGTCGTATATTAAATCGTGATATGGTACTAAGTGACTACTTGGTCCCAAAAGGTACAACGGTTGTAACACAAAATCAAATTTCTTGTCGATTAGACGAATATTTTAAATCACCAAATGAGTTTATACCGGAAAGATGGTTAAAAGAATCGAATGGTTCTAACAATCAGCGGATAAACCCATATCTAGTTCTACCATTTGGACATGGCATGCGAGCTTGTATTGCACGACGGTTGGCTGAACAAAATATGTTAATTTTGATGTTACGGGTAACTTCAGTTTATTGTTTAATTTAAATTTTAAGTTAATTAATTCTATTTTATAGATGATACGCAATTTTGAAATCGATTGGGTTGGAAATGAGGTTCTGGACATCAAAACTAAATTAATTAATAAACCGGCACAAAATATAAAATTAAAATTTAAACTTCGCTAATTTTTTTCTATTTTTCTATAATAAAATCAAATATATAAACACAAATCATTAAGTTTATTTATATCCGGCTTGGTGTTGTTCTAATCAAAAAAATTCAACTACAAAGTTTTGATTGAGTTCATTCGATCGACCTCTCAAGCGGTTTAAATAACAGAAGTGTTATTTTATTTGGAATGGTTTTGCTCTTTGTTTCTTTAATTAAAATATTCTTTAATTAAATTAAACGTAATTTTTCAATTGGACTTATAGGGCAATCAACTGGTTAACAATTAAATAAGTCATATTTAAAAATATCTGGCACAGTTGATAAAGAAGCAGGGTTGCGTATATGGTTGCCACTGGCTAACAGAATCACTATACTAAACAATAAGTGTTGTATAAGTGCTTGCATATATAATAAATATATAATTAAGAGTTATGATACAATTTATTTAATAAGTTTACTAATTTTATGTAACCTAATAAGTACAGCTGAAGCAACATTTTTAACACACCTTCGGGCATATTTATAATTAAAAAATACTAAAACATTTCGTCCAATATTCCAGCTGCATACCTGTTCCGCTTACCTGATTGTTCGACCATGAAACAAGTACAAATTGGAAAATACAAGTAGGAAGTACTCAAAACGATAATTAAAATATAAATACCCTGGCTTCAAATGTAATAGCATCAGTTGATCATTTACCTAAATAGTAAATTAATCAATATTGTTCAGTTAGTAATCAAATTTAATTATAGGTATCGCAATATGGTGAGTTTTAACAACCTAACGTGTTATTGTTAAAGTTGCTAAATTATTGTCCAATTTGTAGAAATTGTTGGTGTTATCTGTGGTACTGAGTTGTGCATTAGCACTTCCTCACTCTTCGGTAAATCGATTAAGGCGTGATGCACCATATCCAGCAGCAGGTCCACTATCTCGGTATGAAGATTCACACAAAATTCCAAACGAAGAGTATGGACCTCCGAGCGTGATATTTGCAGACAGCTTTAAAGCCCCCAATGATGAATACGGACCACCAAAAGAAAATTTATTTCTGTTATCACCTCCACCACCACCGCCCGCACTCCCAGAATTACCACCGTTAGTATTTTTGCTTCCGCCGGCACCTTTGGAACCATATTATCCTCCACATGATGAATATGGACCACCAGCTGAGAAACCTCACGATGAATATGGACTTCCATTGATCAAAATAAATACACCTTCGCCGCCACCACAAGACGATTGTCCAGAAGAACCACATGATGAATATGGACCACCAGCTGAGAAACCTCATGATGAATATGGACCACCATTAATTAAAGTAAACACACCACCACCACCGCCACCACCTGCACTACCAGAACTACCACCTCTTATCTATGTTCCACCACCACCACCAACAGGCCCTTACCCAGCACCAGCACCACATGATGAATATGGACCACCTCTTATAAAAATAAACACACCTCCTCCACCTCCACCCCCAGCACTACCCGAATTACCACCACTTATTTTTGTTCCACCACCACCACCACCATCTGGACCATATCCACCACCACCACCTCCTCCATCTGGACCGTATCCACCACCACTACCGCATATTGAATATGGACCACCACCACCACCGCCACCAACAACAACAACAAGCACCACCACCACCACTACACAACCGCCACCAGTTATCAAAACTGGACCATATGCACCAGCACTTCCATATTCGTCCTATGGTCATTAGTATTAATATATAAAAAACTGTATATTCTAAATGTTTAAAATAAATACATTTTTATCTTAATATATTATATTTACTTACCAAAATTATAGTTTTGAAAATTCAAACTAGCCTAGCTATTTAATCTTTATATTTATGTATATATACAAGTTAACGAGATAAGTGAGAGCAAATTAAAAAAACAATAACTTTATTCTTTCAAATCAAACATAAAAATTTTACAGAAATATTTTATCTAAAATATTTTTATATTCCAGATACTTAAGTTAATGCATTGAAACTTGAAACTTAAGTATCTAGAATAACAATAAAGGTAGTTCAACTCTACATATAAACGTGTCATCTTACGTGTAGACATCACATAACAGCAGTTGGGTTGATTAAACAATTTTGCCCAAGTATACATCACGTTGTGTTGACTCACCATTAACATGTGATGTTAACTTTTTCCTCCTTCCTTAAAGATCAGTGTCTTGAGGATTACAGATTTTAATAAATGGATTACATTTCTGGTTGATTTTAGGAAATATCTTAAAAACGTTTCACTCTTGTTTTGTTGATGAGGAAAATGACGACTTAGCCAATAATAATGGGTATGATCTTAAATGGTCTATGGTCAGTGATGAGTTCTTGAAGTTGTTCAACATTGTTACAATACAAATTATGTAAGTATCCTTGGTTAGTTTTGATGCATGTGAAGTTTTTAATTTTTTTTTACGGCTTTTACAGGACATTGTTGACCCATTCTCTGTCAACAATCTGACTCCATTAGTTTCGATTACGAGCCAGCTTTTCATATTGTTGTAAACAATTGGAGGATGCCAGATCGCTCTCGATCCCCTCTATCGTCGCCGACAGCGAACTCTTCGCTCTCCGTTTAAAGATTGCGGTCTCATTCGATTCGGTTCAGCACTCAGAACGTGACTGAGCCAGCATACTCGCTGTCCTTTGATTTCATGCACGTTATCATGAATTCGCATTGAATTCCCGATATCGTGATTAAAAAACACTCCCATCAACGTCGCGTTTTATCGTGATATAACACACGCATGATTCCTCTGTCGAATGTTAGAAGCATTCTTTCGTACACATCCGTCAAGGTCTAACTCTCACATCCATGCATGACAAAGGGTCTAATCAATACTCTGTACAATTTCAGAAGTGGACGTAGAGAATACCAGTCCCGATTGCAAGCGGCAAGCCGAACTTTGATCTCTTCTCCACACTATTATCGTTAGTAATGAGAGATCAAAAGATACTTCAACCTTATCACTCCTGAAATCAATTGCGTGTTGGTATACAGAACCAGAGATCAGATATTTGATTTTGGACTCGTTGATTTTGAGACCAACGGAAGCTGAAAAATGTTCCAGTGGATCAAGTATCACTTTCACTCCGTTGCCATTTAATCCAATCACACAGATATCAACTGCATAAGCAAAAATTTGATTGGATTGTCGGAATAAGATATTGTCTTGAGGTGTTTCACTTTTACGTATGATGTATTCCAATATGAGATTAAAAAGGGCGACAACGCATTTGCTTGTCGAATATCAGAAGTAAGTGTAAAAGTTCTCAATAGTGTGTTCTCAACTTTAGCACAACATTGTGACTGCGTTACTGTCATTTTTTACACAGATGTATACGTATTTGTTTAGAATTCCTAAATATTCAAGCGCATACTATAGCGAGTACTTAAGTGAGGATCATTGTTTTAGCGGTATCCGATTTTTTGTGTTTTTTGACATTTTTAAGATTTGATGCTTTTCACGGATGCGGGACGTCAGCCTTGCGATCCAACCAGATTTAGTCGCTTCCGATTTAGTACGACAAGCTCTGGATAATGTGGTGGTATTCTATGGGTCGTATGTTTTGTTCGACATATTGATGAAACATGGATGCTCCCACCCACAGAGTCTGAGTTAATAATAGGCCATATAAAACGTCTCCGCGATGAACAAAAAATTTATTTATTGAAAATACATTTTAATCAAGTAGATACATATTGACTATTATTATCTATGGCCTTTTGCCATTTTTTGGGTAGCTTTATAATAACATCGGTGTGGTACTTCTGTGTTTTATCGTCGAAAAACTTCGCCAAGCGGTTTTAAGCGATGCTTCGATCTGCACATTTTTTACCATCAAGAGAGTTTTGGAGGGACCAAAACAAATGGAAGTCAGACGGTCCAAGGTCCGGCTATACGGTGGATGCATCAAAACTTCCCAACCAAGTCCCGTTAATTTGTTCTGAATCATCAAAAAGTGTGAGGCCGTGCATTGTCATGATGGAACATAACTCTATTTCTGTTGGTCAATCTCTAGATGTTTGCAGGACCGAATTTATGGTTTTGTTACGTTGCATAAGCTCATGATGGACATGTTTATTCCAACCCCACCAAACACTCAATATAACCTTGTTTACCGCCAATCTAGTCTTTGAAGTCGTTTGTGGAGGATCATCAACCATGACGTTTGATATTCTCGTATTTTCCCTATTTTTATTACTGGGTATAAATGGGTAAAATACAAGAATATCTGGACTATAAAGATTCGTTTCCAAAAATGGTTCGATTTCGTTATGTTTCAGCAGCATTTCATTTATAATTCGTTGCGTCATCAAATTCGTTTTCGTTATTTCATGTGGCACTCAAACATCGAGCTTCATTTTGTAGCCTGGTCTTTTCAAACCAATTGCAAAATTTCATAGAATTTTCAAATCAATATAACTTTTACATAAGCATGAAATTATAAAACAATCTTCACAATTAATGGAAGCTGAAATGCCATATTTTAAGCACATGTACATTTGAGACCATCGGGTGAGTGTTAAGTTAAGTAACTTATATAACCCAAAAAATTTATCCTAGAGCCAAAAATATTTCTTCCACTAAAGATTCTTATCTCGACTCCATCGAACAACAGTGCACAGCATCGATTTGATTGATTGTTACAGGAAATTTACTTTACTTTCATTGAACAACTCGGAAGATTTTGATGACTTTAATTTACTTCAGCTACAAGTTAATAAAAGTTTGTGACAATTGTGCAAGAAACTGTATCAGAGGTGGTGATAGTTCGAATTGGAAAGCAACCAGCGTTTTAACTGAAAAACTATGCCTAAATATTAGATCCAGTTTTATGTTTACTCTTGAACATCCGTCTTTGAATATGATTTTGTGTGCAAGAGTTTTAAAACCGTAACCTATAGCAAGTCTACCACTAGAAATTTCGTGGAATACACCAATAGTTTTGTTAAAACCATGGAAACGCCTAAATAAATTGAAATCAGTAATTCATTTAATTATTTTATTAATGATTGTACATAAATAAAATTATGTTGTATAAATACAAATCACAAAATGTTGTATAAATACAAATCACAGATACGCCTTAATGTTGATGAATTACGGTAAATTAACTGTTTATTTCTCATTTTTCTTTGATTCGCTACAGCAATATGTTTTTACTTTGTTTGAAATGTTTTAAGTTCGTTGTTTTAATTAAGACTATACTTCACAGGATCATTTCTGTAGTCAGTCTTCAACTCTTTTCAAATAAAATTGAAAGGGGCAAATATCCATGATGATGACAGAAAGTACTAATCTCAAGAGCGTGAGAATTGACTTTTAATATGTATTCATACATTTTATTAGTCGCCGATGATCGTTCTATAGTGATGGGATTGTACATTCTGAGTGGATTATAGCAAATAAGTATGATGCTGAATATGAACACCGGTACGTTATTATGATTATGATACTTTGTTTAATGTAATAGTTAGTAACCAATGGTTTCGAAAGGTCTGATTTTTGAAAGAAAGTGACATTGAGTTTTACTAATATGTTATAAATCATATAACACTGAAATGGAACTCAAAGTATAGTAAATTATTTTATATACTGTATCAGATAGTTTCATGCCATTGAAGTATTGTACGTAATCTAAAAAGTATAATTTATCGGTATCATATGATTTAATTGTAATGCGGTGTGAACTGTATTGAGATACTTTTTACACAAGGTATATAAACATTTATTATTATATATACCTTGCTTTTTACATACCTCTGTCAAAACGATAAAGTAATAAACTATTATAATACGTGGTCACACGCATGACGCACACCACATGGTTGGTATAAACAGAAGGAGAAAAATATTTTAGTAGTAAACTACTATTTAACTATTAAAATAGCTATGGTGTAAACGTAACACAATTATCTTACAATTCTCACATTTGAATTTAACCTTTTATGTGGTTATTATGGTAATATGGTAAAAGTAAATTTTGGTCCGAGGAAATTGGCAATATAGTTTATTTTATGAAATTGCGTCAGCTGCTGCCCCTAAGATTTTATATGAAATTATACAAAAACGTCGTATTTTTTTTGTAAAAAATACGGAGAAAGTGAAATTTTCATATTCAATTCTTCATTACACAAAATTTTACAATAATTTAAATTTATATTTAAACTAAATTTGATATTGTCTTTATATAATTCATTTAATAATTTCATGCATATCTCGATGGTCATGTCGTCTCGACATGTAATATAAGTAAACAAAACAAATATTAAAGAAATAACGTTGTTATTACATCCGTCGCCGGTCGTAGCTTAATGGTTAAGAGAGTTTCTCATCACGCCACGGTCTCGAGTTCGATTCTCGCCGCTGACCTAAAATTAACATGCCACCGGATGACATAAAATGCGGTTGTGTGTAAAAACATTCGTTGGGTTGACCACCTACAATGTGCACCAATCGTTAAAATTGGTTCGTAAGGTCTCAGTTGAGACGCGGTAAGGGCCGTTTACGGCCTCTAAGCCATAGATTATTTTTTTATTACATTATCAAAGAAATTCACAAGTAGAAGGTAAAAATGAAGAAAAACGTTTTTAGTTCATAAAAACAGTACCGATTGAAACAGTGTCGCTACATTCTATGTGTAGCGATGTATAACATATTTAGTTCTTATGACAGACAAATTCGCTAAGTCAATAAGTCTTTGGAAAAATGACTTGATTTGATGAAACATATTACTGTTATCGCTTCTCGGCCTAAAGGCTAAGATCAAAGTGTAGTATCTGTTCTTATCAGCTTAACATCTGATAGATCCCTCATAGAGGGACCACAAATGTTAAACTGATTTTTGGAAATAGACGGAGTGCTAGGGGCTTGCTCCACCTCTGTCGCGGGTTGGCCTGGTATTGCAGTACCGCCAGGATCGGCCCAATAAATAATTCTAATAGTCAACTCTTATGATTAGAGAATATAGAAATCGTTAATCATTCGACTAACAAATTTGAAATTACAACACAAACAAACAAATTTATGCGTTTTATGAAAATAAAACAATATTCAGATAAGCATTGAGTTTCAATCAATTTTTAAGTTTCCACACTTTTTAACTTATTTTTCCAGTCACAAAGCAATGCTAGTTATTCGTTTTTAAAAATTTAAGTAAAAATTTGCAAGCATAAATGCACATGCTTACTTCACAGAAAAGTAAGTAAAGTAAGTATATTGACAACGAGCGCAAATTCAAAGTTTGCTTTATCGAAATTGAATATGGATATTATGAAAGTGCATAAAACTAATTTACATTTGCAAGGGTAGGATAAAAATGTAATAAGAATAAAATATTATATTAGAAATAAAATACGCGTCTTATGTTTCGTTAGAATTTGCATGCATTAGGATGTGGTGCAGGTCTGGTGATTGCGACATATTAACTGCGCGTGCTGGTTTGGCTTGTGTAGGACATGATTCATTATCGTGTTAATTAATTTATTATAATTTAATAGTTTCTTAAACGCTGATGACAAATTTTGACGTTTCTTCATGTATAATATTATAACAAAAAATGACAACGGCCCAAACCTCCTTTTAAGTTTTTTATCATTCAACATAATCATACTTAACTTTCAATAATTCAGTGATTAGTGAATATTCAGAAACAGCAATCATCAAACTAAATATGAAAAACTGGGCCCGCAAGTTAAAGTCATATTACACACTCACAGTTAGAAGTTATGGCTTGTTGGCTTAATTATTCAGAACCCTAATTATTTAGGAAAATGAAAATTTAGCAGATAAGTGATTTTACTCTACAAAAATTTATGATATTTTTCGCTTAAGTTATATTTCCACTTTCCAGTTGATTTTCTAATTCCCAATTTAAGATTAGTGGTTTTCAAAATAATTAAATCCCTCCTCTGGCACTATATTGCATCAAGAGATTTGGCTGAGTCAAATGAGTGATTAATTCATTGATCCTATTCTAAACCAGCCGTTAAATTGTTTTCTTGTCATCACCGGGAAGTGAACCCGTGGAGCTTTACCACCTATAATAATTAAATACTTATAATAAATAAATACTTATGTTAAAAATATCTTTTACTTTAAGTTACACATTCAATTATTCTTTATGTACAAATTATAAAATTCATTCAAATTTATGATAAAACAGTAAAATTTACATAATTTAATTGAAAAATTAACGTGAACGTGAAAAAAATGCTTACATCTCTTTTAGAAATTAAAAATGGTTTAAATGGTTCTGGTTCATTATGCGAACATTTATAAAAAATGTGTCCAAATTGTAGAGTAGATCGAAACCATTTCAATTTTTTCATGAAAATTTGTTTCCTTTCATATCAATTTTTCGAAATGCCTTATATTTTCTACTTTAATATGGACTATAATATGGACGACTTTTAGAAGTAGGCATGTTGGAAACTGTTGTTGTTCTTTTGATAGGATTTATTTGTATGAGGCCAGATATATAACAAATTCGACGATAACAGTCTCCAAACGACCAGTATTTGTTAAAAATTGCATTGTGTTGTGCAAAAGATATTTTATTTAGACATTTGAAACGGCAATCAAGCTGTTTGCATTCACTGGCTTTTACAGTTTTATTAGAGCTGTTTAAATATGGTTTACCTGAATTACGTGCTTACGAATTGATGATTTTAAGAGCCTGATTGGCTTGTATGAAACATGCAATGCAAACATTCAATATTTTGCATTGCATCTTCATTTTGCACAGAATTTTCTTCAATTTTTCTTGCGGCGTCCTCTAAGTCTAATTCACTATCAGTAGAATCTGGTATATAGTTAGAGTCGGCATCTGAACCGCCCCACTCAGTAAACCTAGTTTCCTGCTTATCGTTAGGCAACATAATGTAATCATTTTCCCAAACTCCAGTAACGCAACTGAATGATGATTCATTTTCACATCGAGCCACTACTGGTAACGTTGTAGAACATTATGGTATGTTTGCGCTGCCAGTACCTAGAAATAATATTACAAATTGCAAATTGCAATTATTTAATTGTAGAAAATGTATAGTACTAATAATCAAAAAAAATATTTACTTACTTTATTTATTTACAATTGTTGGGTTTACTCATCCTATGAATTTGTAACACTTTGATTTGCGTTTGAATAATTTGACAAACTTTTGAATAATTTTGGATGTTTTCCTGCGGTTGCTTTTGAGCTAATATCATCATTTGTTTCCCGCGACTTATCATATTGTAATAATTTTTAATTACTTTCACACTTCACGACACAATTGCTTCAATTCGTTAAGACAAATCTCACATTGTCATATATGAAATATTACTCACATTTATGGAAAAAACACTTATCACGAAACTTATAACGGTAACATTTATAAAATAAAAACTTAACTCACTTTAAAAACACAAAGTTATAGGAAATCTATTTGTAATATTTGTTATAGGAAATCACTTAATTCAGATAACCACTGGTATGAAATCACTAACGTTTTTTTTAACAATAGAATTCACATGAAAAATATCACTTAATAGCCAATACTCGAATTAGTTTAAACTGGATAATTTATGAAAAACACTTATTGTCACTTAAGTTATTTTCCGCAACAATTAGTTCGGTTAAATTTAAAAAATTTCTCTCTTAAGTGTATTAAGTGAATTTAAATTACAAAATTTAATTTATTTTAAACTCAAATAAGTGGTTTTTCCAAAATAAAAAGTAATATACATATAGCAATTCAGTGCTTAAGTGGTTTTATTTTATAGCCATAACTCGGTCAAAATTTAAACAAATTCTTCCAAAATTGGCTTGGTTATAAATGATGCGTTCCTTGCATAGAAACCACTTAAGTGATATTAAGTGGTTATACTGAACTACCACAGAATTATAATAACACGTGTAGGGGAGAGAGGGAGAGCTTATTTATATAAGTTATCGATTCAAACGAAATTTTTTTTTTTTTTTTTTTTTTTTTTTTTTTTTTTTTCGGTTTTTACAGGCCATTATTGGCCCGTACCGTGTCAACAATCTGGCTCCATCGGTTTCGATCACGAGCCAGCTCTTCATACTGTTGCAAGCAACCAGAAGATGCCAGATCGCTCTCTACGCCGTGGAGCCATCGTCGCCGACAGCGACCTCTTCGCCTACCGAAAGGCGGTTCTCCCTTCAAAGATCGCTGTATCATTCGTTTCGGATCAGCACGCAGAACGTGACCGAGCCAGCGTATTCGCTGTCCTTTGATTTCATGCACGATATCAGGAATTTGCATTAAATTCCTGATCTCGTGATTGAAAAGAACTCGGTATGTGCCATCAACGTCGCGTTTTGGGCCATATATCACACGCATGATTCTTCTCTCGAATGTTAGAAGCCATCTTTCGTATTCATCCGTCAAGGTCCAACTCTCACATCCATACATGACAACGGGTCTGATCAACACTCTGTACAGCTTCAGCTTATCCGTATTTGCAAGATATTTTGATTTCAGCAGTGGACGTAGAGGATACAAAGCCCGATTGCCAGCGGCAAGCCGAAATTTGATATCCTCTCCCACACTATTATCGTGAGTAATGAGAGATCCAAGATACTTGAATCTCATCACTCCTTCAAACGTGTGGTTTCCACTACTGAAATCACTTGCGTCTTGGTCTCGAAAACCAGAGATCAGATATTTGGTTTTGGACTCATTGATTTTGAGACCAACGGAAGCTGAAAACTGTTCCAGTGGATCAAGTATCTCTTTCACTCCGTTGCCATTTAATCCAATCACACAGATATCATCTGCATACGCAAGAAGTTGATTGGATTGTCGGAATAAGATATTGTCCTGAGGTGTTGCACTTTTACGAAGGATGTATTCCAACATGAGATTAAAAAGTATCGGGGACAGCGCATCTCCTTGTCGAACACCGGAATTGATTGCAAAAATTCTCGATAGCCTGTTCTCAACTTTGACACAGCATTGTGACTGCGTTACTGTCATTTTACACAGATGTACATATTTTTGTGGTATTCCTAAATATATAAGCGCATACCATAGCCTCTCTCGATTGATCGAGTCATAGGCTTGCTTGAAATCTAGGAACACCTGGTGTACATCGCGAGATGTTTCGTAGTACTTGGAAAGAATCATCCGTAGCGAAAAAACTTGATCAGTGACTGACCGATTTGGACGAAATCCTCCTTGGTAGTCACCGACAATTTCCTCCGCTAGAGGAGTAATTCTTCCCAAGATGATGTAAGACAGTAACTTATATGCTGTGCAAAGGAGAGCTATACCGCGATAATTCTCGCATTTCATGCGATCACCCTTTTTGAAAATTGGGCATAACGCGGCCACTTTCCATTCGTCAGGCATAACTTCATTTCGCCATACCAATCGAATAAGGTCGAAAAGACAGTTCCACAAAGTTAGCCCTCCGAATATCAAGAGCTCTGAATTAATGCAATCAACCCCTGGTGAACAATTTTTCTTTAATCTCTGCATGGCCATTGTGAATTCCTCATAGGATGGATCCTCAATGAACATCTCCGCGGTCTGTATTTGAGGGTATTCAAATACAGCTTGTGATACATGTGGAACATTAAGTAGATCAGAAAAATGTTCACGCCATGTATCGAGTACCGCATCGACGTTAACACAGAGGTTTCCATCCTGGTCCCGAATGGCAGTTGACCGAGATCTTAAGGTATGGTGCAAATCGGTGATTCCTTTAAAGAAACCACGCGAATTGTGCTCATTGCTGAGTTGTTGTACTCTTAAGACCTTGGCCTTCCACCATTCGCGCTTCTTCTGTCTACAAATGCGTTTAGCTGTCCTCCTAGCAAGAACTGCCTTGTTTTTCCTTGCAATTGTAAACCGAGTCTGCGCTTCATTGTGGGCTATATTGCGTTGCTCAACAGCAAGACGACACTCCTCATCAAACCAATCATTTTTGGGCTTAGTTTTTACTATACCGAGAGTGTGCTGGGCGGCATCGACAACCGAGGTTTTCAATACTTCCCAGACACTGTTCACATCATCAGATTGGTAATTGGATCGTAAGATGCTATTGCTGACAAGATCTTGGTATTTTCGTTGCGTTTCTTCATTTATCAGACCTTCACAGGAGAATCGCGTTTTATATTCTCCTGTCCTCCTTGACTTGTACGAAAATTTCCATCGCAGCTTTGCAGCAACCATAAAATGGTCACTGCCTACGAATTTTGTTGACGACCGATACGATCTCACGTCTTGAACAACCCGAGCTCGGTCTTTGGAAATCAACACATGGTCAATTTGGCTTCGGGATGTTTTACGTGGATGTGTCCATGTTTCCAAATGGATGTTTTTATGGGGAAAGAATGTACTTGCCACTTTGAGATCATGAGCGATCGCAAAGTACATCATTCTTTCCCCATTTTCGGTCGCAGTTTCGTGTCGGGAGTACGGACCTATGTTATTACATAAGTCGGTCTGATTTCTGCCAGCTCTAGCATTAAAGTCACCAATCACCAATCTGATATCGTGCTCAGGTATAGAGCCCATCAGATTATCCAAATTATTGTAAAATGAGTCTTTATCTTGGGGTTGGCTTACCTCAGTGGGCGCATGTACACAAACAATTGACAGGTTGGCTAATTTCATGTGCAAGCGAAGCTTACACATTCGATTATCGACTGCCTGGAAGTCCAAGACAGCCTTTTTTACCTGCGGCCCAATGAGAAAGCCAACTCCAAGATTTCCGAGGTCATCTCCACTGTGTAGCAACGTATAGCCTTGGGACACATGGACTCCACTTTTCAAACGAAATTAATTTGCATTTATTTTGTTTTTATATTATAAACATATTATATTGGATTATTTCCCATTATAAATAAAATAAAAACAAGTCAGTCAAAATTAGTAAATTCTGTATAATACAGAACTACTAACTAACCAACACATAAGAGAATGCTAGGAGAAATACTAAATATAAAAGATGTACATCATTCGTCTTAGATTTACATTAGATTGCTGTGCGACTAAAAATATATAATGATGTTTGTGTGGATTGATTTAAAAGTTTAATCGGCTTTTAGTTGAGAAGGTTATATCAAGGTAATTATTTCAAATAATAACTCAACGACACAAACATTACACATTGATATTGTGAATGTGATTAATTATTCGTAATTTTTCCCCTCTTTCTCTCGCTCTCTCTTTCTGATGAAGAAAGAATATTCAAATGTAACAATTTTTTAATTTTCTTAAAATTTACTAAAACAAAATGTGGTTATGAAATATAAAATAGTATTAAAATTTAAAGAAATCATACTTACCTGGTGTAGAGCTTACCATGATCCGCAAGGTGGTTGCTCCAGAGCGAGGCCCTTCCATTGCACTTCGGCGGGGTTGACCTTTGCGATTATTCCTAATGTGAATAACTCGTGCACAAAATTTTTGGTAGCCGGGACTGCGTACGCGCGGTCCCGATTTTAAACTTTATTAATTCTTATAAATGGATTCGAATAGTAATTTTTCATTATAAATTGTTTAATCATTCGTAATTATTCATATTTTCTTTTCATATTTAGTTAACAATTGTGACCAATTTTGGTTAGATTTACATTTATTTACATTATTTTTACAACATTTTAGAAATCTTCATGGATAGATACTTGGATACACAATAGTTTAAAAAAAGGCTGAAAAGAGAAATACATTTTAAAATAGTGGATACAATTAGATACAAATAAAAATATTCATTAACCAATTTGAAAAAAATATTACTATATACCGTTTGAAGTTCCTTGATGTTGTTTCTTAGGTGCGTCTATAGGGATAATTGTGTTTAATAAAAATTGCAACAAACCAAATTATCATTTTATTTTTCCGTTTGGTTGGTTGGTTTTTATAATAAATAACTAAGTAAGTAGCAATGTAATAATCGTATTTAATAAATATAAAAATATCAGTTTATTGTATTTAAGAAATGTAATTCGTGGGTTAAAAAAGATGGATCATCAACAAAAATACAAAACACGTCTGAAACTCCTAGTTAATTTTACCTAAACTGTTAGGTTACGTTTTAACAGGTTTATATTTTAAACTTTCATGTTTCAGCAAAAAAAGACATAATCAAACAACAACGGATACAGCTAGCATCAATACAAATGTTAAGGTTGGGAATCATCTGACGATAATCAGCCTACAATATCGTCAATCTCCTCAGTGTAAGTAAAGATAAAGAAATTTGAAAAATTAAATTGTAATCGATATTTTCAAATATTTTGTAGATCGATAGTTATGTAACATCAATGACCCACTGGTTGTCAGATCCACATCCATCAGTACATATTAAATAAAACACATAATTAGCATAAAAACTATAATTCAGTAAATAAAAATTGATAATTAGCATTAAAACATAAAACTATACTCCAAATTTAAAGTTGTAATCCAATAGATAAAAATTCATAATTAGCATTAAAATATAAAACTGTAACTTAAATGCATAATTAACAAAATGAAAAATATAAATGTATTAGAGAAGTGCATAATCAACACAATGCAAAAGGTGTAAAACTAACTAAACGTTAGTTTAGTTAGTTCTAATTATATTTCCAAAGAATAAACATCTAAATTGTTACTAGTGCAAACTCGATATCTTATCTACAGCAAACTCGAAAAATATTTTCTGAGTCAGAATCCAGTTCAGATAGTGGCAATTCAACTGCACCTCAAAAAGCAAAACGGATGAGGGTATTTCGGTCACAGTGGACTGATGTTTTTGAAATGTTTCGAAAGTCGAAACGGGTTTGCTTATTGTAAGGTTTGTGACCGACGACTCACAAATATAAAATCCCATCTTGTGAGAAATAACGCCAATGCTGCTCATAAAAAAATATTTCAATGAGCAAATTAATACCAATTAATCAAGCTTTTGCGAACCCGGAGAAAGTGGCTTTAGAACGACGAATTAAAAATGCAGAACTCGATACTCATAATGGTTTGTTTAATGCACCATTTGCTTTTTTCACTAATGGATTTCCTACCCGATTTACTTCCAAAAAGGTTGCCCGGACTCAAAAATTGCAAAACACATAGCATGCGACAGAACTAAGGCAAATTTAATAGTAAAAAATATATTGGGTGAAAAAGGTAGGCCAAATGTTCCAAATCAACTACGACAGCAAACGTTCTCTATAATAATCGACGAGACCACTGATATCAGTTCAGTGAAAGCGTTAGCCTTAGTCGATCGAAATTTTCATAGAAAAAGAGGCTTAGCCAGAGACAGATTCTTAGGTCTGTTAAATCTCACGAAAACTGATGTGGCTTCAATTATT
Source organism: Tipula lateralis (assembly GCA_963932295.1). Lineage (NCBI taxonomy): Eukaryota > Metazoa > Arthropoda > Insecta > Diptera > Tipulidae > Tipula > Tipula lateralis. The sequence continues at coordinate 117,225,410 of OZ010738.1, forward strand.
TACCACCATCGTCAATCACATCAATAATTTGAATAAACCTCTCAGCAATATTATAGGATTGTGATCGAACAACGCTTCAGTTATGGCCGGTCAATTCACGGGAGTCCAAGCCAGATTTAAGGAAATTATACCAAACCTCTTTTTTAGAATTGCATTTGCCATTGCACTTGTGTGCAAGTTATGCATGTGAACAGCTTCCATTTGCCATTGGGCAAGGGACATATTCAATTTCTTTGCACATTCTTCGAAAAGATGCAATGGCATGCAGGAATTTCAGCAATACTTCGGTCACGGTGTTAAGCCGTATAAAATAGTGGACTTGCCCAAACCCGATGACTGTCTTTGGTGGTTAACCGAATTTTAGAGCAGTTCGATTTTGTTTCTTGCACGTTCGAAGACAAAAGGATAGCAAAAACGGACAGAAGTTTGACTGAACATTTGGGTAATCCAATACACAAATTATATTTTTTTCTTATCTTACTCGTTGAGAATTGTTAACAAAATGAATATTGAGTTCCAGTCCGAAAAAAATCGCATACATGTACTTTACGAAACTATGAAAACTAATTATAAATTAATATTAAGTAATTTTGTAAATTCAAATTGTCTGATAAACGTCGGTAATGTGAACGATATTGATTTTTATAGAGAAGAAAACCATTTGCCTTTAGCTGAAATGTTTAACGGTTCTGCTATTAAAACATTTAGGTTATCTAATATTATTGAGGAAGATAAATTCCTTGAGGTGGCAAATAAAAAATCGGTTTGAGTTCAATAATTTAACTTTTAAATCTTTAAGTTTAATTAACCCCGAAAATTTACTTGCTGCGGATTTAGCGGATATGGTACTCGTACGAAACTATAACCGAAACTATATAAACGTGTTTCCAAATCTTCTTGCCAATGAACAGGAGAAAGATGAAATATTAGACGAGCTAAAATTATTTAAAGTGTCTTCTTATGCATTACACTTAAGCAAGGCAAATATAGAACATTTTTGGACCAAAATTGCTACCTTTAAAAATTTATTAGATGAACCACTTTTCGAAAAGTTGTCTAATTTTATAATTGGAATAATGAGTTCAGCGGCGGTCGAAAGAATTTTTTCCGATTTACATAGTACCAAATAGTGCTACTATTCCCGGCACACAAGCATTCGTTATTTACACGCGGATTTATCAATGCATTTCTTATATTGCGAATAGAGCGATAGGCCTGTAAGCCTAAGCAAATATTTAGGAGTTTTCAAAGGTATATCTACTTATGGGTTTTCATATGATACCAAACTCATCATTTTTATTTTATTCTTTAAAGGATGAACCTAAAATTCAAATCGCCAAGCATCGATACATGCAATCGATGTGACATCCTAAAATGTAAAATCGATGCTGCTGATGCATTATCCGAAGAGAAGACCAATCTGATTGCAGAACAAAAACTACATCACATGGAAGCTGATTTGGCAAAAGATGCTGACAAAATAAAAGCAAAAACTAATGCAAAATGAAAAACCTACACGTTTGATTTATAGCAATGTCTTCCAACACCACATATCCAAACATCGATGAGTTTTTATAAAAGGCGATTATACATTTAACTATTCATGACTGTGCTTCGAACGAGGCGTTCTGTTATATGTGGCATGAAGCAATCGGAGCACGTGGTGGAAATAACATTGCTTCATGTCTCTATAAACATTTAAATTTCCTTGGAAGTAATGTAAATTCAGTGACACTACAGTGATTCATGCGTATGACAATATAAGAATTCGTATGTCACTGCAATGTTTTAAATGTCCATCGAGTATTGTAACAATACACATACAATCGATCACAAATTCTTTATTCCCGGTCATACACACATGGAGTGTGATGTAGACCACTCCGTTATTGAAAGGAAGAAAAAAAAACTTCCGTTAAAATTCACCATCCGAGAGACTGGTACCAGTTTGTCCGGTTAGCTGGTACTAAACAAATATTTAAAGTAATCGAAAAACGATTTTTATGACTTTTGCAGGATTGTCAAAAATAAGTTTATGTGGCGTGGTGCAAATACAACCTGCTAAAAATTCATATGGAAAGATGTGAAGTGGTTCCGGTACACCAAAGGTAATTTAGATATTGTAAGATACAAAAACTCCTTAAATGATGATATTGATGAGCCATTTAAGGCGTTGAACATACGCCGCCGCGGAATGAAGGCAATAACACATCATTTGGAAATAGAAGACTTTAGATGTATTAGATGTATTTTGAAGTTTAATATACACTATTAACTCCAATTTAAACATTCTAAAAAGCTTGTATAGTTTTTTCAGAAAATAAATTTAAATTTCAACGGTCTTCCTTGAAAAACTGGTAAAATCGACTAAATGAAATACAGGTCAATTTCGTTCTGCTATGGTTAAAGTAAATGGGTATCCCACCTGTCTTAAAGAATATGATTTCTTTTTACCCATAAACTTAATTATTGAATTATAATGGAATCCAAATTTTTATTCAAACCTGATAAGCTTATTTTGTGGGAAATATATTAAAAATTGAAATCCAAGATGATAGCATTTTTAATAATAGTTGATATTTTTTCAGTGGTTCGTAATAAAACTGTGTTCTGCTTGAATTGTACTGAATTTTAAGTGTACTAAATACTAATGCACTTTCTGACAATTGATTGACCGCCTAAATAGATTTAAGACAGAATTGAGTTATGGTGAGATTCACCATAATCGTATGTACACAAATTGTTTTTATTTTTCCGACAGTTACAAGGAAAACTACGCATAATGAAAAAAATACCTAGACGCTTAACTCTATTTTGATAAATTAAATGTTCATGCACTAACCGCCTAAGTCTGAAAAATTGACCTAAGCACTAAATAAGTTAAAAGTGCAAAAAGAGATTTTTCAAATTGTTTGTTAATATTTAAAAGAAAAGGCAAAAAACCTAAATTTAATTAGGCGTCATGTTAATAACGTAGAACAATAAGTTATTACATATTACCATTTCGGCTATAAATGCAAATGTTACTTGAAAACAAGTGCAAACGTCAGTTACTTACAAGTGAGAGTGATAATAATATTTCTTAACTGACTTTAATGTTTAAAACAAACTTATTTTTACCATGAGTTTAATCAAATGAGTTTTCGGGCCAAATAAATGGTTCGAAAAACCGAAACTGAAAATGTTTCATCGGAATATCAACGTTAGAGAGAAATTGGTAAGTATCTATTGAATATTGTATATGTCGTGCCGGTAAGGTTGAATGAATATCAGAAGTATGTAAACGTATATTATAATTGTTAAATATTTGAAATAAAACAAACATGTTAGGTATTTCGACAAATCCATTGGAGAAAATTAATGATAATTATGACACCAACGTTGAGCACAATAATAAGCAGCCGCTTGATCAGGAGATTGAGGGTAATCTAGACTCATTTGATGACTCTCCCGAGTTTGTCTTATTCAATTCAGAGGTTTCTTCTATTGAAAACGATTCGTGCAGCAGTGATATCGATCAAATAAAGAATACTCTCATGAGTGATATCGGTTTATTTAAAGAAAAATCGAAGCGTAAACGAAAGAAAAAAAATCGTTACCTAGTGTAGGGTTTCGCTGTGGAACATTATATTGGTGCAGTGCAGTTCATACCTAATTACGCTACTGCACCTACCAAGATAGGTAAATATTGGAAACGGGACCTATAAATCACTTTTTTTTTGGCGTAATTAAATTCTTTTGAACTCTTTTTAATTTGTCATCCGAGGAGAAAACATTAACAAAACAAAGATTAAGCTAAAAAAAAAATACATATATAAAATTAAAACCCAAGCTAAAATTGGATGAATAATATTGAATTTATATTCAATACAAAAAAAAAAAGTATGTATACAAATCAACCTAAATTTATATGTATAAACATATACATATTATATGCATTATGTTTTTACTAAAAAAAAAAATATGTTTCTCTAATCAAAGACAGATATACATCAAAGATAGTTTTTTTTTTTTTTTTTTTTTTTTTATATTTTATTCTATGCTATCTTTTTTGGGGCTCAAGGCTCTCCCAGCTCTTTCGCGGTTCGCTTATTTACGTCCTACTTTACGCCTTAACGGCCAAATCGAGGACGTACGGCTATAGGTCCGATTTTCGTAGAACCATCTGCGCATTGCATAGCTCCATGCCAGCCTATAGTACTGACATGGATGAGTTCTGCACTCCAACAGGGGGTCATAGATGTGTTCATTAACACCACCGATCGTAATCAATGAGGTGGAAAAAAAAATGAAACGCGTGCAGCTGGAAAATTGATACCAGCGCAAATAACACAACGTTTCAGCGTGTTAATCAGTGCCATCAGGAAAACATATAAAACAAAATACATAAAGTTATAAGTGAATATAAGTTAATTAGTGTATAAGTTAAAAAAAAAAAAAAGGAAATATATATATATATATATATATATATATATATATATATATATATATATATATATATATATATATATAAATAATATTAATAATAATAATAATAGATATTTATATATGTATATTTGTTTATTTATATAAAAAAAAAATAAATAAATTTATTTAAACATTTTAGTGGTACGGTTTATCCATAGGATTTAAGTTTTTTTTAGTTTGCGGATAACGACACTTGAAGGCCTTGGAGTGGACTTAACTGTAAGTTGCTTTTTATTTCAATTTAATAATGGAACCGATACCACTCAATAATAAATTTAGTTTTTTTCAATAAAAATATATAAAAAAAAAACAAGAATAAATACATAAATATAAAATATATATATATTTAAAGAAATTTTTCTAAATAAAGAAAATCAATTATTATATTAAAATTGATATTTAAAAATAATTCAATATAAGTGTATATATACATATCTTATTGTTGTTATTTCTAATGTGGTTATAAGATAATAATGTATAATATACTTATATTAAATAAATTGTTGTTTTTTGTTTGAATGGAATCATAATTTTTTTTGTAATAAAGGAGTATGAGTACGTTGTGTTGCAGTGAATTTCTTTGCGTTCATATTTGTTGTAAGGTACGTTTTTTTTGGTGCACTGCTGAATTAGTTGTTTAACAAGAATCCCCCATTTCCGACGAGCATATCTCTAGCTAGCGTACCAACCGTTGAGCAACCAGGCAAGTCACCACACTAGGGAAATCTTATGTTACTAAAAAGAGAAAAATTATACCAGAAAGGAAATGTCAACCTCTTAAAAAATTGCAATAAAAAAATGCAAAAATTTCATAACACTAGCACAGCAAAAAAGCTTATTTGATCAGTATTGGTCAGTTGCAACTTATAACTAAAGAATTTTATTTATATCATCATTGATAGATATTCAAGAAAAAAGACCCAACTATAGAAAAAGTCAGCAACAGCACCACGAAACAGAACAAACACTAGAGTGTAATCTGTAAATTGAATGGCCAGAAATTAGTGTACGTCAGAAATTCTTCCTAAAATGTTTTGGAGAAACCGTAAGCTTTTTAAAGTGTTATTAAAAAGAAAATGGCATTCCATGATTTGGTTTTTGCAGATTACATCGCATAATAAATGCACCGAAAAGCATGTAAAAGCACGACTTTCCAGTATACGAGAGCCGATATTCCCGTCAGCAAACTAGCAACAAATAATTGCATGCGGATCTTACAATTAAAAATATACATAATCTCTTCTGGAACAGAGTGATGTGCCAGTGAATTTGAGCAAATATTCGGAAGTATTTAAAGGTAAAGTCTGAAAATGAAGAAAGAATGATGTACTTCGCGATTGCTCATGATCTCCAAGTGGCAAGTACATTCTTCCCCCATAAAAACACCCATTTGGAAACATGGACACATCCCGAAGCCAAATTGACCATGTGTGGATTTCTAAAAAAAACGGGCGCGGGTTGTCCAAGACGTGAGATGTTATCGCTCGTCAACAAAATTCGTAAGCATTGACCATTTATCTGGTTACTGCTAAGCTACGACAGAAATTTTCGTACAAGTCAAAGAGGACAGGAGAATATACAACGCTATTCTCCTGTGAAGGTCTGATAAATGAAGAAACGCAACGAAAATATAAAAATCTTCTCAGCAGTAGCATTTTACGATCTAATTACCAATCTGATGAAGTGAACAGTGTCTGGGAAGTGTTGAAAACCTTGGTTGTCGATGCTGCCCAGCACATTCTCGGTATAAAAACTAAGCCCAGAAATGATTGGTTTGATGAGGAATGTCGTCTTGCTGTTGAGCAACGAAATATATCCCACAATGAAGCGCAGACTCGGTCTACGCGGTATATCTCTCCTTTGAACAACATACAAGTCATACATTATTTCGGGAAGAACTACTCCTCTGGCGAAAACAATTATCGGTGACTACCAAGGAGGATTCCTTGCAAATCAGTAGGTCTTTGATAATTTTTTTCTCGCTACGGATTATTCTTTCTCACTACTATGAAACATCTCGATCAATCGAGAGAGGCTATGGTATCCGTTTCAATATCTAGGAATACCAAACAAACACATACATCTGACACTCATCCGATACTTTTTAATCTCATGTTGAAATATATGAAACGTAAAAGTCAAACGCCTTAGGACAATATCTTATTCCGGCAATCCAATCAAGTTTTTGCATATGCAGATGATATCTGTGTGATTGGATTAAATGGCAACGGAGTGAAAGGGATACTTGATCCACTGAAACAGTTTTCAGTTTCCGTTGGTCTCAAAATCAACGAGTCCAAACCCAAATAGTTGATCTCTGGTTTTCGAGACCAAGACGCAAATGATTTCAGTAGTTTTGAAGATATTCAAGTATCTTAATTCTCTCATTACTAACGACCCACCCTGGGTGAGAATATCAAGGTTCGGCTTGCCGCAAAATATCTTGCAAATGCGGATAAGCTAAAATTGTACAGAGTGTTGATCAGATCCGTTGTCATGTATGGGTGTGAGAGTTGGACCTTGACGGATGAGTACGAAAGATTGTTTCTCAAATTTGAGAGAAGAATCATGCGTGTGATATATGGCCCAAAACGCGACGTTTATAGTATACATACCGAGTTCTGTTCAATCACGAGATCAGAAATTTAATGCAAATTCCTGATATCGTGCATGAAATCATAGGACAGCGATGACGCTGGTTCGGTCACGTTCTGCGTGCTGATCCGAACCGAATGATGGGGGGAAAATACAAGCATTCAATTTCAAATTAAATGTGAAGTGAATTGTATAAAATCCACCAATAAAGCACTAATAAATATGTTTGTGTAGATCTTTAAATTAATTCTGGCGGACGATTTTGATAGCTTCAGCCTCAACAAAATAAATATGTTATCACAATTTCAACATCAACAATCAACAAAAGTGAATTTATCAAAAAATTATGTTTAATCTGAAACATTTGACATATTACAGGAATATGTCCCAATAAATGGAAAACCTTGAAAGTGGTTCTTATTCCAATTAATCTATGATTTATAGCAAGTTTACCACTAGAAATTTCATCGATATTGCCCAATAGGTGTTTGGTAGTTCTCAATAGAGTTGTTCAAACCATCGAAAAACCTAAGCATTTATAGATACGGTCTGCATTCAACTTCAGCAAAAATTCGATTAGATATTGCAAAGCGTAAACTAGCATATATGTAAGCATTTGGCTGCACTACCATATTTTCTTAAATTGATGTGCCAATCTTTTCTGGTAGATTGCAATGGACTGAATTTGGAAAAATTGAAATAGCGTTTCACTTCATTTTGCCTGCCAACAAATGAAAAGTTTTTTCTATTTTATTGATGATACTGACGTAATCTATTATAACTAGCTCATCTGTAGTCTAATGATTCATTATTGTTGCTGTTATGTTCTTGTTGCTATGTATAGTCTCAACATGATAGTACAATATTATGAATATTTATATCAAAAATTCTAAATTTTTGATATAAATATAAACGAAAACGTTTATGTTTACTACCATTCCTAATTGCATTTCCCACACCACATCCTCTTTGAACACTGATTCTTTGACAACCCAATCTGGCTTTTATCAAAGTAGTTTTCGTATATAAATTGTAATCATCAAGTTATTCTATTATTTTATGTTGAACAAAATACCTAAATACAAATCACAGATACGCCTTAATGTTGATGAATTACGGTAAATTAACAGTTTATTTCTCATTTTTCTTTGATTCGCTACAACAATATGTTTTTACTTTGTTTGAAATGTTTCAAATTCGTTGTTTGAATTAAGACTATACTTCACAGGATCATTTCTGTAGTCAGTCTTCAACTCTTTTCAAATAAAATTGAAAGGGGCAAAAATCCATGATGATGACAGAAAGTACTAATCTCAAGAGCGTGAGAATTGACTTTTAATTAGTGATGTTCCAAATCGATCTAACCAAATCTTTTTAACCAGATCTTTGAATTAACCAATAACTAAAACTGGTTAGTTCTAAATGATCAGGTTAAAAAGATCGATTTTCTCAGATCAAGTCAAAAGTATTTAATTTTATAGTTCAAAAATTTTCACTCAAAAAATATTACTTAAAAATAATCAAACAAGAATTCACCTTAACCAAAATCTCTTTCAAAAGCAAAAATCACATTCGATATAAAAATGTTTCATAACAAGCCAACAATCATACAAAAACTTCGTATACGCACGAGCGCATACAAAAGAAACACAATCGTTCAAAAACCAAACATCCAAAAACCAACTCATTGAAATACAAAAATCAACTCTATATAAAAAAAACTTCGTATACACACGAAACACGAAACAAAACACAATCGTTCAAAAAATCATCTAACAAACAAACAACCAACTAAAATACAAAAACCAGCTCCATGTAAAGAGAAATACAAAAATCATTTCCATATAAACTCATAAAAAAGTTCGTAAACACACGAAATACGAATACGAAGCAAAACCCAATCGTCCAACTCCAAAAACCAAATCATTTAAAAACCTAATCTTTAAAAAACCAAATCGTTCTAAAACCAACTCGAAGAACTAACCAATTCTCTAAAAAATCAACTCGATCAGAACAAAAACCAAAGATCTACTCGTTCAAAAAAACCAAATCATTTGAGAACCAATTCGATCTCGTTCATGAATGATTTGGTTAAAAGAGAATTGGTTAATGACATAATTTTGTGTATGATACATAACAAAAACTTTTTTGGTTTCTTTTTCTCGATGTTTGATTCTTTCCGCACGAATGTAATATCGCAATGAGGGAACGAGACATATATATTAAAATGTTTGTGCTAATGATATTTTAAATGAATGCTGCAGATAGAGATGCAAATTCGACTTAGTGGTGTATCGTGTATGTAAAAATATAACTAAACAAAAGTATGATTATCAGCATTTTGCTAGGTGCACTGTGCTGACGTGACAAACAATTTAGTTTGTACAGGAAATTTTTTGAGAAGTGTTATTTGTAACATCTTTTGAGAAATTCATAAAATAAAAATAGTTAATATATATATATATATATATATATATATATATATATATATATATATATATATATATATATATATATATATATATATATATATATATATATATATATATATATAACTACAAATATATTGAATTGGTTAAAATGAACAGGTTAAATTAACCTGGTTAATGAACTAAAAGATCGAATCACTCTTGGTTACGAAATTAACCAGTTTAGCCCATCACTACTTTTAATATGTATTCTTACATTTTATTAGTTGGCGATGATCGTTCTATATTGATGGGATTGTACATTCTGAGTGGATTTTGAATCATAGAATTACTGAATAGTCAAGAAATTGATACGCGGAGGTGGAGTGGTCCCGCACGAAACATTGTAAAACAATAATTGCACTACAATTCGAAACAACGCGAGTGTCCAACGAAACGCACGTCACGGCAGTGATAATTTTTCAGTACAATCAACTTTTAGAAAGTATACTAGAGGCAAATTCAGTACATTTTATAAGTGAATTTTTATTCTTCCAGTCTAGTTTTATTTTACAAGTAAAATATCGAAATTAATTAAAAAATTTAAAATTCATGGAAAACTTTTAATCACAAGGAAAATTTGGGTTTCAGTTATATGGTCACTCAACAATATGGTTGGGTTAAAAAATCAGATTTTTAAGGCAGATAGATGGGGGATATCCATTTTATTTAACCATAGACAGAATCGACCTGCCTGACAGTATTTCATTTTCATTTACATGTGATGTTGGAAACGATTTTTTATATTAAAAGTACTTTTAAGATCTTATGGACGAAAAAAGTAATTATGATCTAAAATCATCCCTGTGTAACGGTGACGCGTGAGGTGATAATCATACCGAAATTTCAATAAAACGTTTGTCATGAGATTTCAAAAACTCTGCTACAGAAAATTCTATAATTACCGATACTAAATTGTATTAATAATTTGAGATTTCAGTATGGCTCCCGCACAACTTCTACTTTATTTCTGAACCCTACATTTATTTGAATTAAGGTATATATAAATAAATAAAAATATTGGAATAAAATGTTCCTAAACAAAAGTATAAGCCTCCGGCAAGTCCAATTAATAATTCTACTTATATTTAATAATAATTGTTCACAAACACAACAAGTATGAAGCTGCAATTAAGTGCAATTAAAATTCTTTACTTGTAAATTATTTATAGCTACGAAAAAAGTACATCTGCACTATTCAAAAACGTGTAGAAACTAAAAATGAAGGAAAACTTTTGTAGTTAATAAAACCGTTAATGATTGTAAATGTGTCGCTACATTTATGAAGTAAATACCGGTAAAGTAGTATTGGTAAATCAATTATGTCAGTAATATTTTGTTATTATCTCACATACAAATTCGCTAAGTCAATAAGTCTTTTGTATAATAAGAAGTTTAAATGAATAATTAAACAGTTATCGCTTCTCGGCCTAAAGGCTAAGATCAAAGTGTAGTATCTGTTCTTATCAGCTTAACATCTGATAGATCCCTCATAGAGGGACCACAAATGTTAAACTGATTTTTGGAAATAGACGGAGTGCTAGGGGCTTGCTCCACCTCTGTCACGGATTGGCCTGGTATTGCAGTACCGCCAGGATCGGCCCAATAAGATTTATAATAACTTAAAATCAGCTTTCAAAAGTTATACCAAACATACTCATTTCGACTATGAAATGAACCCTTATCAAATTGAATACAACAAAATGTAGCATAATTTATTGTAAATATGAAATGTGAAAACCATTTTAACAAACGAAATATCATTTTGTATACAGTTTTTAGGTTAGAGGTGGGAAAGTGAAGAGAAATTAAATTTGTTTTAAAAAATAATTAAAAATCATAATGAGATGAAAAAACAATAAATTAATACTTCATTTAGAAATTTTTAAAAAAAGAAAATTTAGATAATTTATAAATCAATTATATGAAATCACATAAAACTTCAAAGTACATAAAATAAAATCAAACCAAAAACTTAATAAAATTTAATTCCGGCCGTGGTGTCGAAGTGCTTTCGAGCAAAACACATATAATTTTATTATTATTAACTTGGTATGTGACATTTATTTTCATGCATAAAAAATGGTCTCTATATACTCTATAAACTTTAATTATTCTAACCGTCAAATTCAGCTTCTGAAATACGTCTACAGCTAACTCATAATTAATAATAAAATGTGTGAAACTGTGAAAACACAATTATTATTGTATTGTTCCAAACAATTGTAATTTACAATTTGCATTTTGGATATCTTAGGTGATGATAGGTGGTGAAGATAAAAAATACATGGTTTCTCTGATGTTAGGCCCTTTCGATTGACATGAATTATCTGAATGAGAATTGAGTTACTATTTAGATAATTCAGTTGCTATTTATATAATTGAGCTACTGAAGTGAATTGGGTGTTCGATTGGTACCATTCACTTCAGTTAAATGTCAAAACGAAAATCATTTAAAATTTATGTTTTATTGATTATAGTTCGAATTTAAATAAAAATCAAGTTCATTAAAAGTATATTCAATCTGTTTTTAGTCATGTCGAATTTAACAGATATTGATAAAGCAGTAATGGTAAGTTTTAATTTGTATACAGTATATTTTTTTAAGATTGGTAAAATGTAATTTCGAAATTATTTTAGACGCAGTGTTTACAAAATCACGGCTTGTGTTGTATGGAAAGTTCATCTTCTAGCTCAAGTGAAAGTACAGAAGAAGACGACGCCAATTATAATACCCATCACCGTGTTAAGGACTATTTCGAAAAAATTGTACCGTCATATAGTGATGCCGAATTCAAATTAAATTTTCGCTTGGAAAAATCATCGTTTAATTCTCTCATGGGTAGGTTTTCATATTTTTGTTACTGTTAATACGTATAATCCTCATTTTGTATCAATCTTTACTTTAGATTTCTTGGAGCCACTAATGAGTACAGCCGACTCAACACATACTGGAGGAAAGTTACCAATTCCACATAAAAAAAAGGTCATCGTCACAATTTATTACTTAGCAAACCAGGATAGTTTTAGGCAGGTTGCAAATTTATTTAATCTGTCAATCAGTACAACTCATGCTGTAATAAACTTTGTGATTAATCTATTATTCACACATTCGCCGAAATTTATTAAATGGCCATCTCGAGAAGACGCACAGAAAAACGAAGAACTGTTTTTCAATAAAGGAGGATTGAGAAACGTGTTGGGATGTATTGATGGGTCCCATATTACCATCCTAAATTTAGAAAAAGATAACGATTACATCAACAGAAAAGGCTATTCTAGCATATTACTACAAGGCGTCGTAAATTACAACATGGAGTTTATCGATGTATATTGTGGTGAGCCTGGGTCAATGCATGATTCCAGAATGCTACGAAAGTCTGGTTTATATCAGAAAATGCAAGAAAATCCAAACTGCATGTACGGTTATTTTCTACTTGGCGATTCAGCATATATGTGTCAAGATTGGCTTGTACCTCCTTTTAAAGATAACGGTAGTTTAACAACTCAACAACATCGTTTTAATTATATTCATTCATCATTAAGAGCCCGAGTGGAGAATGCGTTTGGTATGCTAAAAGGACGGTTTCGCCGGCTAAGAGAGTTCCAGAATTTAAGTACGTCTTTTATTATAAAATCTACAGTGAGTGCAATTGTACTGCACAATATATGTCTAGCAGCAAATGATGAAGTTGAGGTAGCAATCGAAAATAGAAATCAAGCGCAGTTCTTCGAACCTGAAGATATTTCTATAGATAGACGATCAAGTAGAAGACAACAAGCGTTTTTGCAGCTATTTGAGAATACTCCATAATCGATTTTTAAATATTTAAATAATTGAAAAATAAAAATTATCAGTAAATCACATTTTTGTATTTCATTATCACAGTTGTATACATATAAATTGTATACTACTTAAACTATAATAAACTTAAACCCACCACCTTAGCTATCTATATACATATTATTTCTATACCTATCTATATATATTCATATTATTTATTTAATATTTTTTTTAATAACTCCAGTTTCTCCTTCTCTATTTCTACTAAAAGTTCTTCCCGCTCATCTTTTTTCGCCAGTCGTTCCAATTTCGCCTTATAATACTGATCTTTCATCGTCAAGCGGCGCTTTTTTTGTTTTGAAGGTAATTCGATTTCTGTTTCAATATTTTGCTGTTCGCACGTTAAAACATCTCCTTGGGAAGTGGTAGCTCCCACATTCACACCTACCCCTTGTTCGGCATTGCTGCTTTTGTGCCCGATAATAGCATCTATTTGATCGAAAAAATCAAACCGAATTGGTTTGCGGCCCGTTTTCTTTTTATTATCTTTAACCGTTTTATATGTCCTTAAAAGATTGCTCCACTTGACTGAGCATTCTTTGGTTGATTTCTGTATTATAAAATAATCTGTTAAATATAAAACGTTTTGATTTAAAGTGTGTGTTGTTTAACTCACCATTACATCTAATGCTTGTAAATGGGTTGATATCAATTCCCAAGCATGTTTTCTTTGCTTAACGTGTGTGAAGCTTTCCTTATACTGGTCGTATGCGTCTATCAATTTTAATGTTTCGGATTTCGTCCATGTCGAAGATCTAGCTGTAAATATATATGTAAATTATTATACATGCTTTTTTTACAGAAACATAAAACATGTATTTTGTGTTCTAATATAAATAAAATCTTACATTCTTCCAAAAAATCTTGATCATTGTCAAAACGCACATACTCAATTAAATCGTCTTCCATAGTTATTAATTTATTTTAATTTATAAAATTTTTTATTTAATTCCGAAAATTTTTGCAAACAACAATTAATTTTTAAATAAAATAAAATAAATGTCAAAAAATACAACAAAAAAAATTACTGAATTAACTACACGAGCAAAATTCATATTCAGATAAATCAGTTGCTCAATATTTACTGAAGTGAAGAGGTGCGAATCGAACACCCAATTCACTGCAGTTGATTCAGTTAATTCAGCTAATTCAGCTAATTCATGTCAATCGAAAGGGCCTGTTATGTTACAGTACTTTTATAATAATTATTCGTGATTTCTTCTCTCTCCTCTCTTTCATTTTGATGACTCAGACTAAGCAAAACAACATAACGATTCTTTTAAATCTTTTAAAATTCGCTAACACAAAATGTGGTTACGAAATATTAAAAGTTATTTAATTTTGAAGAAATCATACTTACCTGGTGTAGAGCTTACCATGATCCGCAAGGTGGTTGCTCCAGAGCGAGGCCCTTCCATTGCACTTCGGCGGGGTTGACCTTTGCGATTATTCCTAATGTGAATAACTCGTGCACAAAATTTTTGGTAGCCGGGACTGCGTACGCGCGGTCCCGATTTTAAACTTAATGATTACAATTGATAACTAATTAATTCCGTTAAATGGATTCGAATAGTAATTGTAATTCTTCATTATAATTGATTCATTCCGGTTCGTACATAATCATATTTTCTCCCTGTCACTGGTTACTCTTACCACTTGCTGCATTCAATTGTAACTATTTTGATTGAATTACATTATTTACAACATTTTAGAAATCTTCATAATGGATAGATACTGGGATCACAATAGTTTAAAAATAGGCTGAAAAGAGAATACATTTTAAAATAGTGGATACAATTAGATACAAATAAAAATATTCATTAATAAATTGAAAAAAATATTACTATTACCGTTTCAAGTTCCTTGATGTTGTTTCTTGGGTGCGTCTATAGGGATAATTGTGTTTAATAAAAATTGCAACAAACCAAATTATCATTTTATTTTTCCGTTTGGTTTGTTGGTTTTTATAATAAGTAGCAATGTTATAATTGTATTTAAAAAATATCAGTTTATTGTATTTAAGAAATGTAATTCGTGGTTTAAAAAAAGATGGATTATCAACAAAAATACAAAACACTTCTGAAACTCCTAGTTAATTTTACCTAAACTGTTAGGTTAAGTTTTAACAGGTTTATATTTTAAGCTTTCATGTTTCAGCAAAAAGACATAATCAAACAACGGATACAGCTAGCATCAATACAAATGTTAAGATTGGGAATCATCTGACGATAATCAGCCTACAATATCGTCAATCTCCTCAGTGTAAGTAAAGATAAAGAAATTTGAAAAATTAAATTGTAATCGATATTTTCAAATATTTTGTAGATCGATAGTTATGTAACATCAATGACCCACAGGTTATCAGATCCACATCCATCAGTACACATTAAATAAAACACATAATTAGCATAAAAACTGTAATTCAGTAAATAAAAATTGATAATTAGCATTAAAACATAGCTGGATGTGATTGGGACGGGCATGATGGTTGAGCTAGTTGCGGTGTTGGTTGGGAGGCTTTGTTGGCATGTGGGGTTTTGGACGCGAGTAAGATTTGTTGGGAGCCGGAGGATTCGCTGGAATGTGGGGTGTTTGGATGGATTTCGGTTTGTTGGCTGTCGGTTGAGATAGATCTGCACTTTTGATTTTGTGTAGGATGGTGTCCCGTTGTTGAGGGTGGTTTGAATTAGTTTGTATTTTGGATGCTTAGAATCGGGTTCTCGTGTTAGAGTTTGTTTACTACTAATAGATGTATGTTTGCTTGAATGTTGAGTTTGGATCGTGTTTTGTTTGCTTGAATGGGGTTCGCTCCGAGGGGTGTTGACTTCCTCCACTTTTGTGGTGCTTCTGCTCCATACTTTATACTTCGGCAATAACACAGACAGGGATGCATATGTGGCATCCCTGTCTGTGTTATTGCCTGTGTGTCGTGCATACGTGCCTGTGGGTTATCCATGCGTTATTTAAATTTATTAAGCTTCGTATTAAGTTTCGTATTTGGATTTAATGGTGCTTTTTGCAAGTCAATATCAATTGTTCTTTTTTGATTTATGAACGGTGAAGTTTGCGGCGGATCTACTACATTTGTAGTAAAGTGACATCCCTGATAACGATCATTAATATAATAATAATAATCTATGGAAAAGTTTGGTTTTAATTATTTATTTAAGTGTAAATATGATTATAGTTTGAGGGGGTTTACAAGGAAAGTTTATTTTATTTTAAGAAAGATGTTGCATAATTTTGAAATGTAAAACGTTTTCAGAGATTTATTTTGATTTTCTGACAAACATATTCTAATATTATGGTATCATCAGCGTAATGGTTGACGGGTACTTAATCTAGCATACCATATTAATTTAATTTATTGTTACAGATTCAGGAGCCGTAAGTTAATTAATTAAGAATTTGTGTTTTGGTTTAACTATGATTGGTGTGTGGACTGGTATTTTAATAAATAATAAAATTAATAATAATTAAGTTACAGATTCCTATCTAGTAAATTTATTTATAGAATTTTATTAAATGATTTAATTTTAATACAGGATAATTAACCTAAATAATCCAGTTTCAACTGTAACACAAATACATATGATGGAATTAAAAATGTCCATCCTATCCTAATAAAAATAATGACCAATGATAATGTGAAAATGATATTATATATCTTACTAACAAATTAGATTATTTTATTATTTTACTAATTATGTAACAGGAAAATGGTTCTGCTGAAGATTGTCGCCCTAGTCTATTTTGATTCTCTGATGGGCATGTTACATACGACTTATGGTAACATTATCGTAATGGATGGTTTAAACTATCATATCATATTAATTAAATTGTTTCAGATATCTGAGCCATAAGTTTAAAAAAAAAATTCTTTCAGAGTTCTACTTATGTTTAATTAGATTAGTTGTGCGGCTGGAAGTTGAAATAAATAATAAAATTAATAATTAAGTTACAGATTCCTGAGCGACTATCTAATAAATTTATTTTAGGATTTTAGTTTTAATTTTATTCAAAGTACAGCAGAGCAGATAGGTGTTGCGGACTGGAGAATGCTGATTGGCGATTGCAGACTAGTAAATTAGAATTGTGATTGTCTGCTAATAGTAGTTTAGTACCGACTGTCATGGTGTCTGTAACCGGATCGCTCTTTCCTAACTAATATACCTTCCTATCCTTACTTATCGTTTTATCTAAACGGCTGTAGGAATAGGCCCGGCGTTTGCCTAGCGCTTGGTCCTACAGTCCTATCAATCAATCATCAATCAATTAAAGGATGTGGGTTTTCTCTCAATTACTATGCAATGTGTGAAATCTACGTTGTAAAAAACGGATTGAAATTCTGGTAAATAATAGTAAACCAACACAGTAACATTTCAATTTTAAGATTATTAATTATGACGTAACACGTTAGGTCAACTTAAAAATCTACAAAACGATAAAGCGTTTTTTGGTTTTTATTTCAGGTCAAGGATTTCACATCATCAATATTAAGATTTAGGTTAAATAATAATGAAACCATAAAACGATAAAATAAAACTTATTTTTACGACGCTTATTTATAATTTTTTAATAAATTTCTTGAGGCATTCAATTAGTGAACATTTTTTTAATTGTTTACATATTAACAATGAGTTTAGTGTAGTGGTTTTTAAACTATTTCGGTTTTCAGTTCTTATATTATTAAGATCAGAAAATATCCTCTCGGCTGCAGTACTACTATGTGGCAAACTTAATAAGGACCCTACAAACTTTTTTAAGTTTGGGAACATCAGTTCGTTGAAACCATTTTTTAAATGGAATATCTTTCCCCAAAAATCTTCCAAGTCCGTCGTTACATTGACATCAACAAATTTTTGGAAACAGAGAAATCGAAACTCTTCTTCAGTTTCTTAAAAATTTTCGTTGATATGTGGAAAAATATTTAGCAAAGGTAAAATGCTTTGTCTCAATTTTTGGGGATCTAATTTTTGTACTTCGATTAAAGTTTCATCCTTAAAATTAAACTGACTTAAAATTTGATTGCAAAGTTTTATGTAAAACTGTTTGCAATAATTCTTAATTTCTATAACAGTTTCTTCTGGCGGCAAGTTTTTATTTAATTCGTTTTCCGCTTTTGGTCCTAAGTAAATGAATTTGACTTCAGTGAATATTTAATATGTATATTTCAAATTGTTAAAATTAGACTCGTCAATACTTTCTAGTTTAATAAAATTATATAAAACTAACAATAAAAATGTCTTAACAGAAGGAAGAAGTTTATAAATTTTTCGGGAGTCACTTTGAAATTCCTTAGTTAAATTATGGTTTAATTTTAATGCGTATGATAAAAACAGAATCATATTAGTGTCATTTAGGTTTTCCGATATTTGTGCGTACAAATATGAATTATTATGAAATTTATTAACAATTCTATTGATTACTCCCTCCAATAAAAGCTATCGAATATTAGCTACTTTAAATATTTTGTGGAGTGACACATTAAAATACTCTTGGAAGGTTCGAAACTTATTTTGCCTTTTTGAGCTATGCGCAAAAAATAAATAAATGTTACGGGCCATTTTTTCACATTAAGGTTTTGTTGCTTTTAATAATGCTAGAACACCCCCTTTTTCCCAATCATAACACTAGCATTGTCAGCTCCAAGCATTGTCAGCTTTTATCTGGTTATACACAGACTTGGCATCACTGTTTTCAAAAACGAGAAGGCACAAGAAACTATCGATGGTTTTCTCTAGTACCAAATCAACATACTAATGTTAAACAAATACTTAGAACTGCAATCGGTGGTTTCATCAACTACGATAGAGAAATGTTGTAGTTTTAAAATTTCAACAGTATTTTGTGTAGCCTCCTCGCTTAATATACTACAAATTATTAGCTTTCGTCCTAGCAAAATTAATATATTGCAGTATTTTTGAATTAATATTCAAATTTTTAGTTTTGGTACCATGTAAATCGAAAAAATTCTTTCGGCCGCCGCTGAACTCATTAGTCCAATTATAAAATTAGACAACTTTTCGAAAAGAAGTTCATCAAATAAATTTTTAAAGGTAGCAATATTGGTCCAAAAATGTTCTATATTTGCCTTGCTTAAGTGTAATACATAAGAAGACACTTTAAATAATTCAGGCTCGTCTAATATTTCACCTTTCTCCCGTTCATTGGCAATAAGATTTGGAAACACGTTTATATAGTTTCGGTTATAGTTTCGTACGAGTACCATATCCGCTAAATCCGCAGCAAGTAAATTTTCGGGGTTAATTAAACTTAAAGATGTAAAAGTTAAATTATTGAACTCAAACCGATTTTTTATTTGCTACCTCAAGGAATTTATCTTCCTCAATAATATTAGATAACCTAAATGTTTCAATAGCAGAACCGTTAAACATTTCAGCTAAAGGCAAATGGTTTTCTTCTCTATAAAAATCAATATCGTTCACATTACCGACGTTTATCAGACAATTTGAATTTACAAAATTACTTAATATTAATTTATAATTAGTTTTCATAGTTTCGTAAAGTATATGTATGCGAATTTTTTACTAGAACTCAATATTCATTTTGTAAACAATCCTCAACGAGTAAGATAAGGAAAAAATATAATTTGTCTTCGAACGTGCAAGAAACAAAATTGAACTGCTCTAAAATTCGGTTAACCACCATTTCCAAAGACAGTCACCGGGTTTGGGCAAATCCAAGTATTTTATACGGCTTAACACCGAAGTATTGCTGAAATTCCTGCATGCCATTGCATCTTTTCGAAGAATGTGCAAAGAAATTGAATATATCCCTTGCCCAATGGCAAATAGAAGCTGTTCACATGCATAACTTGCACACAAGTGCAATGAATGGCAAATGCAATTCATAAAAAAGAGGTTTGGTATAATTTCCTTAAATCTGGCTTGGACTCCCATGAATTTACCGGCCATAACTGAAACGTTGTTCGATCCCAATCCTATAATATTGCTGAGAGGTTTATTCAAATTATTGATCTGATTGACGATGGTGGTAAATAATTGAAGCCACATCAGTTTTCGTGAGATTTAACAGACCTAAGAATATGTCTCTGGCTAAGCCCCTTTTTCTATCAAAAATTCGATCGACTAAGGCTAACGCTTTCGCTGAACTGATATTAGTGGTCTCGTCGATTTTTATAGAGAACGTTTGTTGTCGTCGTTGATTTGGAACATTTGGCCTACCTTTTTCACCCAATATATTTTTTGCTATTAAATTTGCCTTAATTCTGCCGCATGCTATGTGTTTTGCAATTTTTGAGTCCGGACAACATTTTTGAAGTAAATCGGGTAGGAAATCCATTAGTGAAAAAGGCAAATGGTGCATTAAACAAAACATTATGAGTATCGAGTTCCAAAAGGCCACTTACTCCGGGTTCGCAAAACTTTGATTAATTGGTATTAATTTGCTCATTGAAATATTTTTTTTATGAGCAGCATTGGCGGGGGGTCCATCATTTTTCCGAAAACCAATTTTACGACAGTTCATTTTTACGAAAAAAAATTTTTTGTGAACAAATTATTTTTACGACAAATCATTTTTCCGAAAACTTACCTTTTGGACATATTACATTATGTATAACAATAAATTTAATATAAAATAACAATTGATTTTGTTAGTTCATGTTTTAATTACTTTCACAAAATACAAGCAATGTATTACATTTATGTATATTACGTAAATTCAGGTACGTGTATTCCATAATATAATTGCTTAATATATCACATTTGTGTAGATTCAGCATTTCAAATTTAAATTCAGTCTTTCCCTACTCATTTGATTGGCAGCATTCCTAATTCATTATTATTAAATAAGTGATTACATATATTAATTAACTTGAGCTAGTGCTTTTAAAAATTCAATTTTCGATAGTTCAACTTTCCGCAAAAGAATTGCTTTGATTCGTTTTTGTTTTGATATTGTATATTTTTTTGATTTTGGAATGTACTGTCCATTCATAAATTGTTCAATTTTATTCTTCATGAACACATATTCCTTTTTTAATTCATTTATAAGTGAATATGTACCTGGATGCATTCCAATTAAATGATTGAGCCTGTTGTGCCAGGATTCCACTCCATTTTGAGTAATGGGAAGATTCAATTCAAGGTTTGAGCTAATTGACCAAAATTCTGGCTTAAACCTCGGATTCCATTGTCTACTCTTAACGTTCTTCTTTCTTCCGTAAATGTATACATCCGAAATATAGGAATATATTTTTAACGCGTCTCCATGTGCGTTCCTAACTAACTCTTGATAACAAATTGGGATCTCTTCTGGAGTGAGATACGCCAAGCACTTCAGTTGTTTGATTTGAAATTCAAAGTTGGTGTCTGTTCCATATTTGGTTGACAATTTTCTTTTTGAATTCTTCGCCAAATATTTTGAGAGAAGTGAAAAAAAAATTCTTTATAATTTACATTAGGTAAATATTGCTTGAATGCATTCACGCTGGCCGCTTCAAAATCAGTAATTATTGTTTCTGGTTTTAGTTTAATCCCTAATTCACAACTTTTCTTTAACAGCTCGTATACCATTTGCGAGTAACAATCCTCAGATTTGTCTGTCATAAGACAATATACGAGAGGAGTTGTTATTGAAGCCGATGATGTTTTAATTAACCCATGAATGACATATTATTGTCTGAAGATAGATGGTACTACTTTAAAAGTGCCATCCATTATCCAGCAAGAACACTGCGCTAATCTGGTGAGGCTCCATGGAGTACCAAATAGGAGTACTGCCTTTGAGTTGAATTTTGTAAAACAAATCAAAAAGTCATCTCCATCAACCGTTTTTAGATCATCAGGAATCTCTATGTCGTCAATATTCGTCGGTTCCTTATTTCTTGTCGCTTGTCTCCACCGATTTATTCTCTGCCTAAGAGCAGATGTTGATCGAAGGTATGCTCTTGCTACAATATCACAAGTATTGGTTACATTGTTTATTATTTTGGTTACTTTGGCATGAGTGGTGGTTGCAAGTTCCCGTACATTGGCAGATGTTTTATCCACTTCGTCGTTTATCGCACTGGGCTCATGAGTGTGGATTCCTGGTGGACGCTTGAGCTTATTTATACTTGCTTCTAAAATGGCTAATAGCCGTGCATTACATTTCATTTTTACCCTATCCACACAACACCAATAATTAACGGATTCTCGTTTCTTGTCATTGTAGTATGCAAATCCATTAAGCCATAATTTCTAACCTCCATGACTGCTATCTACTAATTGGGGTACGTTCTCAGCCATTTTAATATAAGGAGATTACCCAAAAGTTATTATTTAATGAAGTTAATTATTATTTTGCTTATTAATTATTATTTTACTTATTAATTGTTTAATTGGCGAACAACTTTGCACGACTAACATAAACACTGTTACTAAAGTTTGACGTTAAATAAAGGGGGAATCATTAAGACATTTCAAGGCTTTTCCCAAAATTATTATTTAATGATGTTACTACGTTTTCGGAAATTTTCCGACAAACTGTTCTTTTCAAATTCGCGGCGAATTTGAAAAGAACATTTAGTAGGAACATTTCCGAAAAGTCGGAAAAATCAGTGTCGAAAAAATAATTTGTCAGAAAAATGATCTTTCGGAAAAATGATTTTCGTAAAAATAATTTTCGTAAAAATGATTTTCGTAAATACATTGGCGTTATGTCTCACAAGATGGACATCTTGTGAGACATAACGCAACACAATGCAAAAGGTGTAAAACTAACTAAACTAACGTTTAGTTAGTTTTACACCTTTTGCATTGTGTTGATTATGCACTTCTTTAATATTACATTTATATTTTTCATGTTGTTAATTATGCATTTAAGTTACAGTTTTATGTTTTAATGCTAATTATCAATTTTTATTTACTGAATTACAGTTTTTATGCTAATTATGTGTTTTATTTAATGTGTACTGATGGATGTGGATCTGATAACCTGTGGGTCATTGATGTTACATAACTATCGATCTACAAAATATTTGAAAATATCGATTACAATTTAATTTTTCAAATTTCTTTATCTTTACTTACACTGAGGAGATTGACGATATTGTAGGCTGATTATCGTCAGATGATTCCCAATCTTAACATTTGTATTGATGCTAGCTGTATCCGTTGTTGTTTGATTATGTCTTTTTGCTGAAACATGAAAGCTTAAAATATAAACCTGTTAAAACTTAACCTAACAGTTTAGGTAAAATTAACTAGGAGTTTCAGAAGTGTTTTGTATTTTTGTTGATAATCCATCTTTTTTTAACCCACGAATTACATTTCTTAAATACAATAAACTGATATTTTTTAAATACAATTATAACATTGCTACATTGCAGCCCTGTGGTTGGGGGCATTCGTGTTTCGTAAATATTACGAACGAAACATGAGACCCATAGAATACCACCACAGTATCCAGAGCTTGTCGTAGGAGGCGACTAAATCTGGTTGGATCGCTGGGCTGACGACCCGCATCCGTAAAAAAATATCACTGTTAAAAATGTCAACAAAAATAAGAAAATCGGATACCGCCAAAACAACAAAAAAAACGAACCCCCGCTTAAGTACCCGGACACGAGATTGAAGATCGGCACGTGGAACGTGCAGTCATTAAGAAAACCTGGCGCGTTGGACGGCCTTATCACATGCATGAAAGAGTATCGGCTGGAACTCGTAGCTCTCCAAGAAACTCGATGGCCTAAAAGTGGAGTCCATGTGTCCCAAGGCTATACGTTGCTACACAGTGGAGATGACCTCGGAAATCTTGGGGTTGGATTTCTCATTGGGCCACAGGTAAAAAAGGCTGTCTTGGACTTTCAAGCAGTCGATAATCGAATGTGTAAGCTTCGCTTGCACATGAGATTAGCCAACCTGTCAATTGTCTGTATACATGCGCCCACTGATGTAAGCCAATCCCAGGATAAAGACTCATTTTACAATAATCTGGATAATCTGATGGGCTCTATACCGGAGCACGATGTCAAATTGGTGATTGGTGACTTTAATGCTAGAGCTGGCAGAAATCAGACCGACTTATGTAACAATATAGGTCCGTACTCCCGACACGAAACTGCGACCGAGAATGGGGAAAGAATGATGTACTTTGCGATCGCTCATGATCTCAAAGTAGCAAGTACATTCTTTCCTCATAAAAACATCCACTTAGAAACATGGACACACCCACGTAAAACATCCCGAAGCCAAATTGACCATGTGTTGATTTCAAAAGGGCGGGCTCGGGTTGTCCAAGATGTGAGATCATATCGGTCGTCAACAAAATTCGTAGGCAGTGACCATTTTATGGTTGCTGCAAAGCTACGATGGAAATTTTCGTACAAGTCAGGGAGGACAGGAGAATATACAACGCGATTCTCCTGTGAAGGTCTGATAAATGAAGAAACGCAACGAAAATATCAAGATCTTGTCAGGAATAGCATTATACAATCCAATTACCAATCTGATGATGTGAACAGTGTCTGGGAAGTATTGAAAACCTTGGTTGTCGATGCTGCCCAGCACACTCTCGGTATAATGAAAACTAAGCCCAAAAATGATTGGTTTGATGAGGAGTGTCGTCTTGCTGTTGAGCAACGAAATATAGCCTATAATGAAGCGCAGACTCGGTTTACAATCGCAAGGAAAAACAAAGCAGTTCTCGCTAGAAGGACAGCTAAACGCATTTGTAGACTGAAGAAGCGAGAATGGTGGAAGGCTAAGGTCTTAAGAGTACAACAACTCAGCAATGAGCACAATTCGCGTGGTTTCTTTAAAGGAATCACCGAATTGCACCATACCTTAAGATCTCGGTCAACTGCCATTCGGGACCAGGATGGAAACCTTTGTGTTAACGTCGATGCGGTACTCGATACATGGCGTGAACATTTCTCTGATCTACTTAATGTTCCACATGTATCACAAGCTGTGTTTGAATACCCTCAAATACAGACCGCGGAGATGTTCATTGAGGATCCATCCTATGAGGAATTCACAATGGCCATGCAGAAATTAAAGAAAAATCGTTCACCAGGGGTTGATTGCATTAATTCAGAGCTCTTGATATTCGGAGGGCTAACTTTGTGGAACTGTCTTTTCGACCTTGTTCGATTGGTATGGCGAAATGAAGTTATGCCCGAAGAATGGAAAGTGGCCGCGTTATGCCCAATTTTCAAGAAGGGTGATCGCTTGAAATGTGAGAATTATCGCGGTATAGCTCTCCTTTGCACAGCATATAAGTTACTGTCATACATTATCTTGGGAAGAATTACTCTCCTCTGGCGGAGGAAATTGTCGGTGACTACCAAGGAGGATTCCGTCCAAATCGGTCAGTCACTGATCAAGTTTTTTCGCTACGGATGATTCTTTCCAAGTACTACGAAACATCTCGCGATGTACACCAGGTATTCCTGGATTTCAAGCAAGCCTATGACTCGATCAATCGAGAGAGATTATGGTATGCGCTTGAATATTTAGGAATACCGAAAAAATATGTACATCTGTGTAAAATGACAGTAACGCAGTCACAATGCTGTGTCAAAGTTGAGAACAGGCTATCGAGAACTTTTGCAATCAATTCCGGTGTTCGACAAGGAGATGCGCTGTCCCCGATACTTTTTAATCTCATGTTGGAATACATCCTTCGTAAAAGTGAAACACCTCAGGACAACATCTTATTCCGACAATCCAATCAACTTCTTGCTTATGCAGATGATATCTGTGTGATTGGATTAAATGGCAACGGAGTGAAAGAGATACTTGATCCACTGGAACAGTGTTCAGCTTCTGTTGGTCTCAAAATCAACGAGTCAAAAACCAAATATCTAATCTCGGGTTTTAGAGACCAAGACGCAATTGATTTCAGTAGTGGTAACCACACGTTTGAAGGAGTGATGAGATTCAAGTATCTTGGATCTCTCATCACTCACGATAATAGTGTGGGAGAGGATATCAAGGTCCGCCTTGCCGCTGGCAATCGGGCTTTGTATCCTCTACGTCCACTGCTGAAATCAAAATATCTTGCAAATACGGATAAGCTGAAACTGTACAGAGTGTTGATCAGACCCGTTGTCATGTATGGATGTGAGAGTTGGACCTTGACGGATGAGTACGAAAGATGGCTTCTAACATTCGAGAGAAGAATCATGCGTGTGATATATGGTCCAAAACGCGACGTCGATGGCACTTACCGAGTTCTTTTCAATCACGAGATCAGGAATTTAATGCAAATTCCTGATATCGTGCATGAAATTAAAGGACAGCGAGTACGCTGGCTCGGACACGTTCTGCGTGCTGATCCGAACCGAATGATTCAGCGAACCTTTAAGGGTGAACCGCCTTTCGGTAGGCGAAGAGGTCGCTGTAGGCGACGATGGCTCCACGGCGTAGAGAGCGATCTGGCTTCTTCAAACTGCCTACAACGGTTTGAAGAGCTGGCTCGTGATCGAAACCAATGGAGTCAGATTGTTGACACGGTACGGGCCAATAATGGCCTGTAAAAACCGTTAAAAAAAAAAAAAAAAAAAAAAACATTGCTACTTATTATTTATTATAAAAACCAACAAACCAAACGGAAAAATAAAATGATAATTTGGTTTGTTGCAATTTTTATTAAACACAATTATCCCTATAGACGCACCCAAGAAACAACATCAAGGAACTTGAAACGGTAATAGTAATATTTTTTTCAATTTATTAATGAATATTTTTATTTGTATCTGTATCCACTATTTTAAAATGTATTCTCTTTTCAGCCTATTTTTAAACTATTGTGATCCCAGTATCTATCCATTATGAAGATTTCTAAAATGTTGTAAATAATGTAATTCAATCAAAATAGTTACAATTGAATGCAGCAAGTGGTAAGAGTAACCAGTGACAGGGAGAAAATATGATTATGTACGAACCGGAATGAATCAATTATAATGAAGAATTACAATTACTATTCGAATCCATTTAACGGAATTAATTAGTTATCAATTGTAATCATTAAGTTTAAAATCGGGACCGCGCGTACGCAGTCCCGGCTACCAAAAATTTTGTGCACGAGTTATTCACATTAGGAATAATCGCAAAGGTCAACCCCGCCGAAGTGCAATGGAAGGGCCTCGCTCTGGAGCAACCACCTTGCGGATCATGGTAAGCTCTACACCAGGTAAGTATGATTTCTTCAAAATTAAATAACTTTTAATATTTCGTAACCACATTTTGTGTTAGCGAATTTTAAAAGATTTAAAAGAATCGTTATGTTGTTTTGCTTAGTCTGAGTCATCAAAATGAAAGAGAGGAGAGAGAAGAAATCACGAATAATTATTATAAAAGTACTGTAACATAACATCAGAGAAACCATGTATTTTTTATCTTCACCACCTATCATCACCTAAGATATCCAAAATGCAAATTGTAAATTACAATTGTTTGGAACAATACAATAATAATTGTGTTTTCACAGTTTCACACATTTTATTATTAATTATGAGTTAGCTGTAGACGTATTTCAGAAGCTGAATTTGACGGTTAGAATAATTAAAGTTTATAGAGTATATAGAGACCATTTTTTATGCATGAAAATAAATGTCACATACCAAGTTAATAATAATAAAATTATATGTGTTTTGCTCGAAAGCACTTCGACACCACGGCCGGAATTAAATTTTATTAAGTTTTTGGTTTGATTTTATTTTATGTACTTTGAAGTTTTATGTGATTTCATATAATTGATTTATAAATTATCTAAATTTTCTTTTTTTAAAAATTTCTAAATGAAGTATTAATTTATTGTTTTTTCATCTCATTATGATTTTTAATTATTTTTTAAAACAAATTTAATTTCTCTTCACTTTCCCACCTCTAACCTAAAAACTGTATACAAAATGATATTTCGTTTGTTAAAATGGTTTTCACATTTCATATTTACAATAAATTATGCTACATTTTGTTGTATTCAATTTGATAAGGGTTCATTTCATAGTCGAAATGAGTATGTTTGGTATAACTTTTGAAAGCTGATTTTAAGTTATTATAAATTTTATTGGGCCGATCCTGGCGGTACTGCAATACCAGGCCAACCCGTGACAGAGGTGGAGCAAGCCCCTAGCACTCCGTCTATTTCCAAAAATCAGTTTAACATTTGTGGTCCCTCTATGAGGGATCCAATACCAATAAAGCTCAGGCCGATTATTCTCTTTTAAGAGTTAGTATGAGTAAATGGTTAGAAAACAACAAAATTTGTACAATTCGTTCGTAAACTGTCGATTTCTCGCAATTTTTTGACTTTGCTTTGTTATATCTTACAATACAGGCCTTAACATCAATTTTTGTATATGAGGCATCTAAATATGATTATTTATCAGGACTGTGGTAAAATAATTTTCCCATTTATTGATACATACTCAAATTTTTCATTCATAAGAAATTTTCCTGATTTTTGTTTGTATTTTCGGCTAATATTTAAGTTCGATAATATTTCGTTTATCGAATATGATCACATGATCAAAATGGTTCAATGTGATTCGAGAAAATGTATAAACAGTGATTATATAACGTAACTCCTCTTTTGCATTTGAATTTTGTATAGGAAAAACACTCTAGCACACAAAGAATACACAAAGTCACAAAAATTATTTTTTTTGTTTTGTTTACGTTGATTTTTTTGTTTCTTTTTGTTTTTGATGGTACATTGTCTGTTACTGTTAATTGTATTGTATTGTATGTTTACTTGTCAGTATGAAAAAAATTGACCTAAAATATATTTAATTTTTGGCAAATTTAAAATATATTTGCGAAAATATAAATTTTAATAAACATATAAATATAAATAAATTTTATATTATTCAATTCATAATTTTACTGACTATGTCGGTTGACAAAATTTGTATAATTGTTAATTCGTTAATTCTATTTCGAAAAATTAAACGAAACATCAATTTAATTTGTTTTGAAAATAATAAAATTAACATTTTGTTTAATTTATTTCCTAGTTAAAATTCAAATAGACATTATCAAAATCCAAATAAAATTGATAAATATCTAAAAACCTAAAAAAAAATTCCGAACAGATAAAATTTTATGTATATTGAAAATATATTACGAAAACATAAAATTTATCATAAAACAAATACATCCTCCCGTCGCAACTGCTCGTAGCAAACTAAAACAATTAACAAAGCAACAAAAACAAAAATAAATTAAAAACGAAACGAATGCACTAAAAGACAACAAAGCACATCAAACGTAATTGACCAAAATATCAATTTTATAATTTTATTAAAGAATGAAGGTAATTTAAGTCATACAATTCAAACTGTTTTAATAATCCTAAATAAAAATTCTGTAAGCCTAAAAAACAATAAAACGCATAAAATGTTATGTGATCTAAAAATATTACGTAAAAACAAAATCATACTGACAACGAACACGCGCTTTCGCTTCAAATGCTCGTAGCAAACTAAAACAAAGAAACAAAAAAATCAAAAATAAAATAAAAATGAAGCGAAATGCACTAAAAGACAACGAAGCACAAAACTGTTTGCGTTATTTCTAAAAAACATTGAAACGAAGGAAAATGAAAAAAAAACGAGCGGGATGTAAAATAAAATCATATTAGCACTTGTAAACGGGAAACAGAGCACAATCTAATATCTAAACCCGATATTACAAATTCATTTCGTTTTATTTCTCTATTCACGATCGAAAATATAAAAATCTAGATTCTTAAATCTTCAAAAACATGAATTAAAATATTGGTTTAAATGAAAATTATTAATCCAGGATTGTTGATAAATAATCATTTTCCAAACTCTGGAAAGTGAGTAATTGGTTATCGGGCCTGCCTACCAAGTTATAGGAAGTTAAAAGTCAAAAATTTCGAAAAAATCAGCTTTTTCATACGATTGTTGATGTATTTACCACTTTCTAACCCATTACACATACATAGGATCGGCCATGTTTTTCGATGGGAAACGGCCGTATACATATACGCATTGAGGGATCTATCAGATGTTAAGCTGATAAGAACAGATACTACACTTTGATCTTAGCCTTTAGGCCGAGAAGCGATAACTGTTTAATTATTCATTTAAACTTCTTATTATACAAAAGACTTATTGACTTAGCGAATTTGTATGTGAGATAATAACAAAATATTACTGACATAATTGATTTACCAATACTACTTTACCGGTATTTACTACATAAATGTAGCGACACATTTACAATCATTAACGGTTTTATTAACTACAAAAGTTTTCCTTCATTTTTAGTTTCTACACGTTTTTGAATAGTGCAGATGTACTTTTTTCGTAGCTATAAATAATTTACAAGTAAAGAATTTTAATTGCACTTAATTGCAGCTTCATACTTGTTGTGTTTGTGAACAATTATTATTAAATATAAGTAGAATTATTAATTGGACTTGCCGGAGGCTTATACTTTTGTTTAGGAACATTTTATTCCAATATTTTTATTTATTTATATATACCTTAATTCAAATAAATGTAGGGTTCAGAAATAAAGTAGAAGTTGTGCGGGAGCCATACTGAAATCTCAAATTATTAATACAATTTAGTATCGGTAATTATAGAATTTTCTGTAGCAGAGTTTTTGAAATCTCATGACAAACGTTTTATTGAAATTTCGGTATGATTATCACCTCACGCGTCACCGTTACACAGGGATGATTTTAGATCATAATTACTTTTTTCGTCCATAAGATCTTAAAAGTACTTTTAATATAAAAAATCGTTTCCAACATCACATGTAAATGAAAATGAAATACTGTCAGGCAGGTCGATTCTGTCTATGGTTAAATAAAATGGATATCCCCCATCTATCTGCCTTAAAAATCTGATTTTTTAACCCAACCATATTGTTGAGTGACCATATAACTGAAACCCAAATTTTCCTTGTGATTAAAAGTTTTCCATGAATTTTAAATTTTTTAATTAATTTCGATATTTTACTTGTAAAATAAAACTAGACTGGAAGAATAAAAATTCACTTATAAAATGTACTGAATTTGCCTCTAGTATACTTTCTAAAAGTTGATTGTACTGAAAAATTATCACTGCCGTGACGTGCGTTTCGTTGGACACTCGCGTTGTTTCGAATTGTAGTGCAATTATTGTTTTACAATGTTTCGTGCGGGACCACTCCACCTCCGCGTATCAATTTCTTGACTATTCAGTAATTCTATGATTCAAAATCCACTCAGAATGTACAATCCCATCAATATAGAACGATCATCGCCAACTAATAAAATGTAAGAATACATATTAAAAGTCAATTCTCACGCTCTTGAGATTAGTACTTTCTGTCATCATCATGGATTTTTGCCCCTTTCAATTTTATTTGAAAAGAGTTGAAGACTGACTACAGAAATGATCCTGTGAAGTATAGTCTTAATTCAAACAACGAATTTGAAACATTTCAAACAAAGTAAAAACATATTGTTGTAGCGAATCAAAGAAAAATGAGAAATAAACTGTTAATTTACCGTAATTCATCAACATTAAGGCGTATCTGTGATTTGTATTTAGGTATTTTGTTCAACATAAAATAATAGAATAACTTGATGATTACAATTTATATACGAAAACTACTTTGATAAACGCCAGATTGGGTTGTCAAAGAATCGGACAGTGTTCAAAGAGGATGTAGCGTGGTAATGCAATTTGGAATGGTAGTAAATACAAACGAATAATTTAGAACTTTTGATATAAATATTCATAATATCTTATTGTACTATCAAGTTAAGACTACAGAGTAACAAGAACAGAACAGGAACAGTAATAACAGATAACGTCAGTATTATCGATAAAATATAAAAAACTTTCCATTTATCGGCAGGCAAAATGAAGTGAAACGCTATTTCGATCTTTCCAAATTCAGTCCATTGCAATCTACCAAAAAAGAAGTCACAGAAAATTGATAGTGCAGCCAAATGCTTACATATGCTAGTTTACCCTTTGCAATATCTAATCGAATTTGTGCTGAAGCTGAATGCGGACTGTATCTAATTGCTTAGGTTTTTCGATGGTTCTAACAACTTCATTGAGAACTTCATTGAGGACTTACTATGCATAACGGGCTCAAAACTTTGCATACAAAACCGTATAGTTAAAGAACTTGTATTCATTGATCATAGTAGTTGAAAAGGGGATAATTTTTGAGGTTTTCCATTTATTGGGACATTTAGTAT
The DNA here is from genome assembly GCA_963932295.1 of Tipula lateralis. Taxonomy (NCBI): domain Eukaryota; kingdom Metazoa; phylum Arthropoda; class Insecta; order Diptera; family Tipulidae; genus Tipula; species Tipula lateralis. The sequence continues at coordinate 117,257,993 of OZ010738.1, forward strand.
TCCTGTAAAATGTGGAATGTTGAAGATTAAACATGATTTTTTCAGATTTGAATAAACATCATATTAAGTAAATTCACTTTTGTTGAATTTTCGATGTTGAAATTGTCATACCATACTTATTTAGTTGAGGCTGAAGTTCAACAACATGTTCCACCTTGTGAACTAATTAAAAGATTTGCACAAATATTAACTTTACGGATCCCGATGTCAAAAGAAAAATATCAAAACGAACCCGAGACCACCAAACACATCGTACACAAAAACCGCCAAAGTCGACGAAACAAATCAAAAATAATCCAAAACCGATCACCGACAGAACACAACGCCACAACCCGATGACAATACTCAAGAAAAACACGCTATCGTGGACTACAACAAATAAACAGTCAACCAATCCAGAAAACACCCAAAAACTTTGGATATAAAGTTGCATATAAAACGCACAAAAAATTAGAACAACAAACCAGAGCAAACAGTAACATTACATCAGACAGCGGAATCCACATTAACATGTTCAGACTGCCCATCACTCCACAAAGGATAAACCGGCAGATACCGTAAACCAAGATTTAACGAACATACAAAGGATATCGGCAAAATGAGAACTGAATCAAGACAAAAAACAAACTTCCACTCAACAACAAAACTAATACTATGACTCCAAAACAAAACACTACACCCTTAGGCTTTATATACCCAACCCAAAGAACAAATCTATATCCAATTAAATATTGAAAATAAAAATGAAGCGCTTCTCTATTTTCACTGGGTTCGCGTCAGTGATATTTCTATTATAAATTAAATTATTCTTTTCCATTTTAATGTTCCTTTCTTCTGGTCACTGGTAATGTTGTTGTTGTTGGTTCGCCACAATTTTCATGTTGTTTTTTCACAACATATTTTTTTAGAAGTTAAATATTTTAAGATATAAACTAAATCTAAAACCGATTATTTATTATTCGTTTGATTTTTTCAGGAATACCTATTTCCTATTACCCTAGTAATATAGCAAGATCTTGATTTCTATGTCCTTATTGTTTTCCCCCTTCAACAGGTCGACATAAAACTATGGAAAATGTCTAATATTATTCTCGTTATTTACTTTTTGTCGACTTTTTATGAATCTTACATGGTTACTTTTTGGCCATGGTCCTTGATCGCCGCTTTGATCTATTCGCGATCGGTGGAAGATGGTAAACCTCGTATAACGACTGTGTCTTTATTATGTTTCGATCTTGTTTTGTAAGTTTATCATAACTATTGGTATTTATTACATTGTAACTCATATTGCTGGCATTTTATCTATGCTTCATTATTCTGGTGAGCAAGCAAGGCTAATTTTGATATCATCTCATTATCGTATTGACGCTGACGGTGACTTTGCGCTAATATTGGAAAGGTGTTGAGTTCTTATAGATATAGAAAGCTTATACTATCTTTTAAATCTATCTGCTGTAGTAACTAGGCTTTGCACTAGTAAAGCATGGCGGTCGCTGGATGTCGACGACTAGAAGCCAGGAAGTTCCCGTCCCGAAGTCGCTGGAACTCGGTATCCGAATCCCTACAACCTAATATTTTTCTTCTCCTGCTTTTTCATGGGCGGTTTATTGTTCGGTGTTCCTTTCCCTAAGCAAATTAGGTCCACGGATGGTATTTTATAGTAGTTCGGTTCTTTTCTTTACTATGGTCGATTAGAACTCTAAAAATGGATAAAAATGAGTAAAATATAAGTTATATTATATTGTGTGTGTATAAAGACTGTAAAAATCTTCATTAAACCTTTCCTGTGAGTCAAAACTGTCGCTATAAAGAAAATACAATTATTTTTATTTTAAATACAAATGAAAAGGCGAACCGGTTCTACACTTAGCCGCGTACTGGTGACATTATGCGTAATTGCTTCTAAATACTCGTGGAAAATAGCAATAGCAGTTACGAGTAGTTAATTTAGCAAAGACAAGAACCGAAATACTAGTGGGCACTAGCGATTGGTCGATTGGAAAGCAACTAATTTCACCAAGGAGAAATCATGAGTTTCTTTATTTGCAAACCGGTGATCATGAGGATACATGAATTAACAAAATTCATCATTTTTATTCATGGAAATAGAATGTAGATATTTATTTATGATTTTTATTTTATTTTAATAAGTATTTCCTTACAATGATGTCTCAAATATTAATTATAATATTAATGTTTTAAAAAATTACTGTTTTAAATATATAAATTATAATTTAATACAATACCATTACATCCCAAGCCAACTCATAACATTTAATTATTTGTAGTAAATGAATACAAAGCAACAAAATTAGTGTTATTCATCGTGAAATGTCGATTTCATGTACTTTTTAGACTTTGCTTTGTTAACATATCTTAGAATATAGGCCTAAACATCAATTTTTGTTTAAAATTATTCAATTTAAATCTTCAAAAACATGAATTAAAACATTGGTTTAAATGAAACATATCAAACTAGGATTGTTGATAAATAATCATATTTCAAATTCTGGGAAGTGAGAGTAACTGTTTTTTTGGGGTCTAGTTGATAGGAAGGTATAGGAAGTAAAAAGACAAAAAATAAGTTTAATTCAACGGTTTCATACGATTGTTGAGGTTTTTACCACTTTTTATACCATTACACATACTTTATATGACCATGTTTTTTTAAAAGAGACGGCCGTATACAGGCATTGTTTAAATATTACATAATTTTTAGGGTGCATATTTTTTGCATCTGTTTTAATATAGATTCAATTTTTTTCCCCTCTTTAAAAAACGATCCTTAATATTCTTCGTCACAAATTAAGCTATTTGGTTATAAAACACAAAGATTAACGACGTCTTTTCTGTTTATTTATTATTGGGCCAATCCTGGTGATACTGCAATACCAGGCCAACCCGCGACAGAGGTGGAGCAAGCCCCTAGCACTCCGTCTATTTCCAAAAATCAGTTTAACATTTGTGGTCCCTCTATGAGGGATCTATCAGATGTTAAGCTGATAAGAACAGATACTACACTTTGATCTTAGCCTTTAGGCCGAGAAGCGATAACTAAACAATAATTTACTAAAGGTTGTAATTACATTCAATACTTATTGTGTTAGCGAATTTGCTTTTAATAACATACGAAGTTGCTAAATAAAACACAGCGACATCGTGTCAATCATTAAGTTTCTTGAACTACAAACAGTTTTCTTTATTTTTCGTGTTTTCATTCTATTTTTTATGAGAAATAAAAACAAAATATTTTTTACAAATGGACAGCAGCATCGATGAAAGTTTATATGACATAATAAATCGATTAAGTAGCAATATATTACAACTTTTCTTCTTACGTTTATTAAGAAATCTATTTTAGCGTTTGAGAACTATTAATACTTGCATATAGTAGTCATAAGAGAAAAATGAGCAAAGCACCACTAATGATTTAAACACCATACTTGAACAATTCTTGAACTAATCGAAGATATTTTAACAAGGTTTCAAAATTGTCTCGTGAACCATTGCGAATCGTGTCTTTTCATGATTTTTTTACGGTGCACGATAACAATAAAATTAGTAAAGTGCACAAACTACAAATTCTACAGTGGGATTGTTATGCCTTGATTCGGTATATTCCAATTACAAAATATAATTAGTGCAAAGAATGGGAGAAATGGTGCAACAGATATATAATCAAATGATACCCATTGCTTCCTTCTGGATGCCAACCGTTTTTGATCAAACACCTTGTAGTTATGCCAATCGGAAGGAGTTACGTTGTTTTGGGAAACATGATATGATAGGGTAAGTACAAGCCAACCAGTTACGGTGAATCTGAGATTGTTACCATAATCCTGAAGTATATTCAGCAGAGTTCCAAATAGATATCTGAGAACTTTTACTCCAAAATTATGCGGGCCCAGTCCCTGCTTGCATCCCAACATATAAGGTTTAGGAAAAGGAAACAATCACAGAAACGACTAAGGTGATAATGCACTGCACTAGTCATTGCTAACTACATTATGTATTAGTAAATTATAATATGTTGTTAGTATAATCATTTTCACATAGGGATTGAATTGGTTATTATTGTTAGTGGGATAGGTAAGGACGTATTCGTATCTCCTCGACAGTTAAAACTGGAGTACTTTAAAAAACATCTTTGGGTCATCTCATCATATGCTGTATTTAAAGATGTATCCCTATAATTCCCAATCCATCACCATCTAACGCGTGGGGAGTATAAATTCCGCGATGACCCGACAGCATTTCTATATACAATATGATGATCTAATACATTGTCAATTCGTTTGTAAGGGAAACTATTTAAATAACTAAATAGTTTAGTGCGGTCATATTTAGCTAACCTGATCGATCATTCCATTCCACACATTCTATCTTTATGTCCGTTTTAAGATTTTACAACAAACAATCACACAATACACAAAAGTAGAATTCTTGTATAACACACTACAATCCAATGAAAGAAATCACCAAAGCGGCCGTCCGTTTCAGAAAGTTTAATAGTTTGTTTAGAATTATTATACAGCAAAAAGAAGCTGCTTATTAAAGTAAAATAAACTTTCTGGTCAAGACCACCGGTTAAGTGATCCCCATCTAATGTTAAGAATGTCACTCAAGAAATCTTATCCATTTACACTTATATGAATAAAGAAAACAAAATTATTTAAATAATTTAGTATTTTCCATGGAAATAAAGACAAAAGTTATTTAAGAGTATAACATACCATGGTACATATCAACTATATACCCAAGAGCAAAATTGTGGACTTTATTGACAAAATAAAATCAAGAGGAATATTAACCGTTCCTTTAAAACACGATTATCCTAATATATGAACAAGCATCTGCTAAATCGAACTTCAACATTTAAGCCAATTCAAATTTCGCCAACAAATAGGTAATTTTACTGATCATATATATTATCGTCAATATAATGATCGTATAGTGGTAGTGATCGTAGATCGTATTAAAACAATCTTCAGTCCCCTCTACCATTAATATACATGGCACTACATTAAAACCTCAATAGTCTTATAGATATAATCTTAGTTCAAATTTGATATAAGATACAGATCTGAAAGCATCATTTCAAAAACTTTTGAATAGCAAATCCATCAATATGAAAGGTTTTGCTGTATTTACCGATATGTATGTATGACTAACATGTGTATTATAATATTTAAAACCAAACGGAAAAAAATTAAAAGTTAATTAACAAACTTCATTTTGTTGTTCAGGATCAGGACTGATCTGTTTCACTGTCTACAAATATTATATCTCATGAAAAGGGTTTTGCGCGTTAAATAGCTACGCGCTACGTTGCTTATAATAGTTACGTTGTTTTGGGCAAACATCGAATGAAATTATTCGAGGATTACGTGCTTTGAGAGCAAGCACGACTAAGTCCATGGCTCACTCGTAGGTTGTTGTGGAAAAATTGACAACGAAACCAAGCTTTATGGGTAATCAAATCAATAGAAACAAACTCTTACATTTTTAAATAAAAGCTGTGGGGTGTTACAAATTTGTGATGTAACAACAACAAGAATCACAACCAAGTTCACAATCAAATCATTTCTAAACGCTTACTGAAACAAAACTTATAAATGTATATATATACTTTATAGACGATCACCAGCTGATGGGAGAGTATGAAAAACATGAGCACAAGAAGTGCACAATAGATTAAACATATAGTAATCGAGCGAAATCTGTGTTGTAATTATGTTTTTTGGTTGATAAACAAGTGAAGTTATCGATCGGTGAGCTAAATAAAAAGATAGTGTAAAAGAGAATATGGTATAAAAGTATGGAAAACGTAGAAACATAGCCTGCTATAATGGAAGGTATTTTGTTTTTTTTTGTCCTTTTCTATTTTTTAATAATATTTTCTTCGCTCTTTAGTGAGCTAGCTTTGCGTTTTTACAAACTCACTCCTACACTAAATCCATAAGCTAAACATCCAAGAGCCCAATCCAAGCCAAACCTCTGAATAGTGTAAACAAATGAGTAATATTGTCCTAATAAACAAAAGGATGATTTTGATTTATACGTAACTCTGTTTGTATCTAAATGCACTCTTGGTAAAGTAAATAGTAATCTTCCTTGTAACGAAGATTTTATTGTACAAGAAATCAATAAAACAAGTTTCGTACAAAATAATAAGTATACTAATTTAAATATGTCACAGGTAAGAAATGCACTCAGAATGTATAACCCTTTTAAGCTAGAACGATTATATGTAACTTATATACGTTCCTTATTATAGGCAACCCATAGCAAGTTATTTTTCTCACACTCTTGAGATTAGTACTTTTTTTGTTTATCTCTACAATCTGTTTTGGCGCTCGAGGCACTTCAATGTTTATAAATGTGTTCGTTTACACCACCAATCGTAATCTCATGGTGAAAAATACCTCCTGCCCCTATCGGGACTCGAACCCGGTACCTTCTGCTCCAACTGCCGCAGCTTTAAACACTGCACCACCTGGGCGGAGATTAGTACTTTCTGTCATCATAATATGGAATTTTGCCCCTTGCAATTTTACTTGAAAAGAGTTGAAAGCTGAATCCAGAAATGATCCTGTCTTAATCAAAACCAGATTTAAACAAATATTTTGAAATAAATTTAATCATACTGCTATAGAAAATCATAAATTGTAAATATAATGAGTACGGACGAAAATGACGCGTTTTGAAAATCGGTTTTAAAATGTATCATTTTGTAATGCGTGAGTTACTGAACCGTGGGATTTCACAATCTCAATCTTGTGTGAGAAAGGCGTTTAACAGATGTTAAGGCATTCAGTTTCGGAAAAAGGAAGTAATGTGCCGGAGGCGAGCGTATCGAAGGAAGGCTTACGAGTTTTGACGCGATCGCGTCAGATGTAGTTGAGAAAGTAGGTGTTTCGAACATAGTAGAGGAGGTGAATGAAAGGGTTCTGGACATAGTAAAAGAAGCAGAAGGAGAGTTTCCGAAGAGTAAGCGAGTTTTTTCGTGTGGACCTTTCTTTTTAATTACGAGCTTTCTTCGTGAAATGCAAAAGTTCTCGTTCCCAGAGAAGGTAAGAATTATTTTATTAATAAAATTTTTAATTTATAGTCAATGTTTAATTTTTAAAGTTATCGATGATAGAAGTGAATTGATAGCAAACTGAGTCCATTCTTTGTTAAGTGTCAACTTCAAGGTACCAAATTAAGTATATATAGGTGGAGGTGTAATTTGATTAAAATTTGTACTAATTTAAATAAATTAAGTTAAAAAATAATTTTTCTATTTTACGCGAAATGACTTATTCGTCAAGGTAATTTTTGCAATTATTTACGAAATTCAACAATCCGAAAATTGGTGGTGTCACGAAACCCAGGAGTTCCAAGTGCATTATCCCGATTTCAAAAATCTGAGAAGGCATCATTTTGCCGAATTTTCATTATGTTTAGGATTTTGTTTTTTTATTTAACATTTTAACTGATACTAATTTAATAAAAATATTTTTAAGATGTGATTAGTGTGATTTCTATATGTAGTTAATGGCCATTGGCAATATCTACAATACCTACTATGATGTTCACTACGCAAATCTCAAGAGTATCAGGGTCAGCAGAAGCAACCTTAAAATAATTCATATAATTTATATAGCGTCTATACGTTTATACCCAATGAATTAATAGGATTAAAGTATCGATATTCATGCGTCAAACTTTGTCCGCCTGAACAATTTTTTAGGGAAAATAATACTTTTGGACATCATTTTTAAGGTTTTAAATTAATTTTGAAGAAGCTTGCAAACTATAACGTTGTTTTTTCTGAACATGGGTGAATGTTGTTACCTTTATACCCCTATAGCCAAATTTGACCTACATTAAAGAATTTTAGGAAAAAGTTAAATTGCAACCTATGGTTATTTCACTAGAATTTATACATGCTAGTTTGGAAAATGATGCACTTTAACTTATTCTCTCAAAATTTTACATTCTCCATGCAATAGTAAACACTAACAACTCAACTTATAGTTTGTTATATCAAATTTTCTTTTAAATAATTGTTTTGAAACTTATTTTTGCGTTACAAAGTTTTTTTAAAAAACAAAGGAAGACAAAACTAAAATTTTATAAAATTTAAATCTTACTAAGCCTTATAGCCACAGAAATATTATCGCAAAAATAATAATTAAAAATTCAGTAATATTTAAGAAAAACATCAGTTTTAGTAGGTATTACCAAAGATCATATACTTATGATACCAACAAACCATAAAAATTTAAAAAGAATAATTAAACCAAAAAGCCAAAGGAAATTCTGGAATTTATGGCATCTCTGAGAATGTTACTAAGATCTTAAGAAATGTATCTTCTTCTGTTGTAATATTTTATTTGATAATGAAATCGAGCTGCGGAACCAACTTGACTGGTCGAACAACTAACACAGTTATCTGACTGGCCTAATGATTTCAGTCGTCACATGATATACTTTGCACGATCTAAATACATCTGGTGCACTGTTCCATAATTCAAAAATAATAAAGCCAGAATATTATGACGAGCTCAAATACACATTTACACATTACACATTTAGGTGCACGTAAATTTTTTGCTCTCACACAAAGGTCAGTTAATTCAAATTCAGATAAAACATCATTTTAGAATCCCATTTCCAGGATCAAAAATAGAAAATTTCACCGTAATCGATTGAGATACATCAGAGTTCGATCATAATTGTTCATATTCCAGAACTTTCTCTAAAAATCATTTTAGAATCCCATTTCCATCCCAAATATCGAATTACGCCACAATCGGTTTTGAAATATCTTGTTTCGAGCGGTTCCCATAGTTGATTTTGGAGGAACATCGAAAAGAGCATTTAAAATAAAATTTATGTTTCGGTCAGAAAGGGTCTTATTTAAATTTAATTTCAATCGAACATAAATTTTATAAATATTTTCAAAAAAATTTTAAATTTAAAAAGGGATTTTCGAAAAATAAAACAAACTTAAATCTCCTCAGCAATAATTCCTTTCCTCATATGATTGATTAATCAGAGTTTCGCTAGACATTTATTCATGACCGCTAAAAGAAAAGAAAACAAACTACAAATTCTGTGACTCATTCTATTAAATGAATATTTTTTTTTTGCGGTTTTTACAGGTTATTATTGGCCTGTACCGTGTCAACAATCTGACTCCATCGGTTTCGATCACGAGCCAACTCTTCAAACCGTTGTAGACAGTTTGAAGATGCCAGATCGCTCTCTACGCCGTGGAGAAATCGTCGCGACCTCTTCGCCTACCGAAAGGTGGTTCTCCCTTAAAGGTTCGCTGTATCATTCGGTTCGGATCATCACGCAGAACGTGTCCGAGCCATAGCGTACTCGCTGTCCTTTAATTTCATGCACGATATCAGGAATTTGCATTAAATTCCTGATCTCGTGATTGAATAGAACTCGGTATGTGCCATCGACGTCGCGTTTTGGACCATATATTACACGCATGATTCTTCTCTCGAATGTTAGAAGCCATCTTTCGTACTCATTCGTCAAGGTCCAACTCTCACATCCATACATGACAACGGGTCTGATCAACACTCTGTACAGTTTCAGCTTATCCGTATTTGCAAGATATTTTGATTTCAGCAGTGGACGTAGAGGATACAAAGCCCGATTGCCAGCGGCAAGGCGGACCTTGATATCCTCGCCCACACTATTATCGTGAGTGATGAGAGATCCAAGATACTTGAATCTCATCACTCCTTCAAACGCGTGGTTACCACTACTGAAATCAATTGCGTCCCGGTCTCTAAAACCAGAGATTACATATTTGGTTTTTGACTCGTTGATTTTGAGCCCAACGGAAGCTGAAAACTGTTTCAGTGGATCAAGTATCTCTTTCACTTCGTTGCCGTTTAATCCAATCACACATATTTCATCTGCATAGGCAAGAAGTTGATTGGATTGTCGGAATAAGATATTGTCCTGAGGTGTTTCACTTTTACGAAGGATGTATTCCAACATGAGATTAAAAATTATCGGGGACAGCGCATCTCCTTGTCGAACACCGGAATTGATTTCTCGATAGTGTGTTCTCAACTTTGACACAGCATTGTGACTATGCGTTACTGTCATTTTACAGAGATGTACATATTTTTTCGGTATTCTTAAATATTCAAGCTCATACCATAGCCTCTCTCGATTGATCGAGTCATAGGCTTGCTTGAAATACAGGAATACCTGGTGTACATCGCGAGATGTTTCGTAGTACTTGGAAAGAATCATTCGTAGCGAAAAAACTTGATCAGTGACTGACCAATTTGGACGGAATCTTCCTTGATAGTCACCGACAATTTCCTCCGCTAGAGGAGTAATTCTTCCCAAGATAATGTATGACAGTAACTTATATGCTGTGCAAAAGAGAGCTATACCGCGATAATTCTCGCATTTCAAGCGATCACCCTTCTTGAAAATTGGTAATAACGCGGCCACTTTCCATTCTTCGGGTCTAACTTTATTTCGCCATACCAATCGAACAAGGTCGAAAAGACAGTTCCACAAAGTTAGCCCTCCGAATATCAAGAGCTCTGAATTAATGCAATCAACTCCCGGTGAACGATTTTTCTTCAATCTCTGCATGGCCATTGTGAATTCCTCATAGGATGGATCCTCAATGAACATCTCTGCGGTCTGTATTTGAGGGTATTCAAACACAGCTTGTGATACATGAGGAACATTAAGTAAATCAGAAAAATGTTCACGCCATGTATCGAGTACCGCATCGACGTTAACACAGAGGTTTCCATCCTGGTCCCGAATGGCAGTTGACCGAGATCTTAAGGTATGGTGCAATTCGGTGATTCCTTTAAAGAAACCACGCGAATTGTACTCATTGCTGAGTTGTTGTACTCTTAATAGCTTAGCCTTCCACCATTCTCGCTTCCTCAGTCTACAAATTCGTTTAGCTGTCCTTCTATCAAGAACTGCTTTGTTTTTCCTTGCGATTGTAAACCGAGTCTGCATTTCATTATAGGCTATATTGCGTTGCTCAACAGCAAGATGACACTCCTCATCAAACCAATCATTTTTGGGCTTAGTTTTCACTATACCGAGGGTGTGCTGGGCAGCATCGACAACCGAGGTTTTCAATACTTTCCAGACACTGTTCACATCATCAGATTGGTAATTGGATCGTAAAATGCTATTGCTGACAAGATCTTGATATTTTCGTTGCGTTTCTTCATTTATCAGACCTTCACAGGAGAATCGCGTTGTATATTCTCCTGTCCTCCTTGACTTGTACGAAAATTTCCATCGTAGCTTTGCAGTAACCATAAAATGGTCACTGCCTACGAATTTTGTTGACGACCGATACGATCTGACGTCTTGGACAACCCGAGCCCGCCCTTTTGAAATCAACACATGGTCAATTTGGTTTCGGAATGTTTTAAGTGGATGTGTCCATGTTTCTAAGTGGATGTTTTAATGAGGAAAGATCATGAGCGATCGCATACATCATTCTTTCCCCATTCTCGGTCGCAGTTTCGTGTCGGGAGTACGGACCTATATATTGTTACATAAGTCGGTCAGCTCTAGCATTAAAGTCACCAATCACCAATTTGACATCGTGCTCCGGTATAGAACCCATCAGATTATCCAGATTATTGTAAAATGAGTCTTTATATTGGGATTGGCTTACATCAGTGAGCGCATGTATACAGACAATTGACAGGTTGGCTAATCTCATGTGCAAGCGAAGCTTACACATTCGATTATCGACTGCTTGAAAGTCCAAGACAGCCTTTTTTACCTGTGGCCGAAATCCAACCCCAAGATTTCCGAGGTCATCTCCACTGTGTAGCAACGTATAGCCTTGGGACACATGGTCTCCACTTTTAGGCCATCGAGTTTCTTGGAGCGCTACGAGTTCCAGCCGATACTCTTTCATGCATGTGATAAGTCCGTCCAACGCGCCAGGTTTTCTTAATGACTGCACGTTCCACGTGCCGATCCTCAATCTCGTGTCCGGGTACTTAAGCGGGGGTTCGTTTTTTTGTTGTTTTGGCGTTATCGATTTTTTTATTTTTGTTGTTGACATTTTATGAATATACCATGTATAAATTATGTAAGTATGTGCTAATACTAATAATTCTCTCTCTTTATTTTTTTCTGTTTATTACAAACACATAAAAACGTTTGGAATAACAAAAATACAATTCTACTACATGTAAAGTGGAGGCGCCCAATATAAAATTGCAGCGCCCAACATTTATTTTTATTTCTCATACTGAATTGTTTCTCTATAAGAATTTTAATACTTTTTGGGATTACTATGGCACAAATAATTCTTTCCCTGATAAAGGTAAGCCATTGTAATTCTTATCCCATTTATATGATTTTTATGTGACATAAACCTCATTGATGCTATATTTATTGATGAATATTTAGTTTTTATTTCTCAGAAAATTCATAGAATGAAGAAACGAAAAATAAAGAAAATCGTTTGTAGTTCATAATGATTAACGATCTTTTCAGATGTCGCTGTAATCTATATAGTTACCAACTTCGTATGTTATCAAACGAAAATTCGCTAACACAATAAGTATTGAATGTAGTTACAACCTTTAGTAAATAATTAATTAGTTATCGCTTCTCGGCCTAAAGGCTAAGATCAAAGTGTAGTAAATCAAATATGTCAATAGAACGATCCCTGAAAGTACAACAAACCTCCGGCCTGACATCGTCATTTGTAATGAAACCAACAAAACAATAGCAATCATTGATATTGCCTGTCCCTTCGAAAATGGGAGGGATGCATTCGAACAAGCGCGCCGAGAGAAGATCGTTAAATATAAAGATGTAGCTAAAGAGATCAGCGATAAAGGCTATCGAGTGTACCTCAACGCATTCATCGTCGGAACACTTGGAACATGGGATTGGGGAAACGAAAAAATCCTGAACTACCTCTGCGTCAATACCAAGTATGCCGATCTCATGAGGAAGTTGATGGTAACCGACAACATAAAATGGAGCCGAAATATATATGTAGAACACGTATCCGGCATACGACAGTACTAACCCATGTGATAATGTACCTTATATTTAATGTGATACTTTTAAATTATTTTATTTTATTCTCATTGTAATCGTGATAACTATACACACTCTGTGATCATTAAGTTAACTATAACCTTAATTTAAAACGCATTATCTATTATATTTAGACGAGCAGACATCTGCAATTATGTAAAAAATTCTTTAATATATCAATAAAATCTGTTCTTATCAGCTTAACATCTGATAGATCCCTCATAGAGGGACCACTAAATGTTAAACTAATTTTTGGAAATTGATGGAGTGCTAGGGGCTTGCTCAACCTCCGTCGTGGGTCGGCCTGGTATTGCAGTATAACCAGGATTGGCCCAATAATAAATAAAGTTAATTTACGACGCTTTGGTTAAAATAAATGATTTGTGAAAAAGAATGATTTACACTGTACCTTGGCTTCAATCCGCGTTTAAATATCACTCACAGTACAGACTTAGCTATAGTTCTAGATTACTACTAATTAGTCTAGCGCGATAACGCTACCCTAAAGATAAAAATTAATAAGAGATTATGCTATTCGTGCTTTTAATTAATATGTGTTTTAAATATTAAATATTTTATTATTAAATATAATTTGATGTATATTCTTTTTGATCTTTATGTGGTTTACAATATTAACAACAGAATTTGGTTTTAGTTAGTGTGTTATATATGTTAAATTTATAGTTCAAAAAAGTAATTTTTTCATTTTAACAGTATGTCAACCCTTGCATGTGGTGCAGTGGTTATATTACTGCGGTGTGGAGCGGGAGGTACCGGGTTCAAATTTCGATAAGGGCGTAATGCGAAAACTGATTCTCACCATCGATCGTATGGGGCAGTACGATAGGTGGTGAGAATGAACTCATCTGAGACCCAGTTGAGGTTAGAATCCGTTTGCCGTCCCATCTTCCATGTCAGTACTATAGGCTGGCATGGAGCTATGCAATGTGTGCAGATGGTTTCTACGGAAATCGGACCTATAGCCAGAACGTACAGTAATATAGTGGGAAGTCACAATAGGCTATTAGAGCCTGAGTGACAGACAACACTACTACAAAAAAAATGTCAAAATTGAATGCCTCTTAATATTTTTTTTTCTTATCAAGTTAAACTTGATTGTATTTGAAAATGTTTTATTTTTGTTTCCTCGTCCTATTTTTTAAAATACATTATAGTTAATTGCATTTTATTAAATACACAAATAATGTCATTCATCTGGTTGCGATAGTTATATTTTCTTCCGCTAGAGAAGCCATTCCAATCGTCAATTATATATATAACCAGTGTGACCAGTAACAACACATACATGTGGTGCACTGTACGTTACGTATGACAGTGTACGGTGCTACATAACATGAACATTAAGAAACATTAAATAATGATATGAAGATACAATTATTGTTCTAGTGCCACTCATTCTCGTGGATATTATTAATCCATGCATAAAAATATGACATTGTAACATGGTGATGTTCCAGGGGACTAGAATGTTATCTTGAAGTGGTAAATTTTTCCATTCGAGAAATCGATTTAATTAATTAAGTTACCTTATGTATTTCGTTAGATGATGGTGTGGTCACTTAACGATTTGCTTTCTGGGCAAACACATATACAATCAACGATTGCTTTACAATTACAATCCTATTATTGTTACATCCAATATTTTTACACTCAGTTGGTGATGATATTTCGCTAGGAAATAAACCAGCAACGGCAGTGTAAAGAATAAAGTTGCCAATAGTAATAAGATAATAAAATAATAAGAATAAAGTAGCAAAATACAGTAACTGGTGATATACTTTACATCCATCAGTGTAACTTGTATATGTATGTACAGTGGAAAAAGTGTAATAATCGTCGCGCAAGGTATTTATTTTTTTTTATGTTTGGGTACACAGAATTGTACTGTGCCAAGTTTAGTTTTCGCGTAATACTCATATTGTTTGTTTTTACTTGTTTAATTTACGCAGTGCCTAATTTTATACACAAGCCACGACGTGTAGAGCCTAATTGTGGTAGGCACTTCGCGACCGCTCAAAACGTGCACGTTTTCAATATTGTTGGCAGGAAACCAGATAATTCCACTAGTTATCAGAGATTGCAAATAAAGAAAAAATGGACGGTCAGCGTCCGATGGATGTACCTCTATATACGGCCATTTTGTTATTGTAACACGCCATCATCACCACCAAAGCGATAAGTTCTCCATTATTATGTCTATATGACTAATTATATACAATATTTTGCATGTTAGATTAAGCCTCACTAAATTTAGTCAATTATTTATTATATTTACAATTACCCTATATATTTATATACATATTTATTAGATACTCTTATTATATATAATATTTACACATTTATTTATTTCTACATTATATAATATTTATATTTAATTTTTTTTTGGGGACCGCGGATCCATTAATTGTGGTACACTAAATATTAATTTATATTTCAGATTTATATAAACGTTGTCAATAGTTAATTAAATCTTTTTCCGCTTTATATCTAAATTTTCGTGGTTTTCCTTAACAATGTTTGGTGTTCTAGTTGATTATACGATTAGCTAAACTTCTACCTCAATGGATACCACCATGTTGCATTAAGAGCATGAATAGCGTGGGATAGCACATTTTTAAGGGGCATATTGAAGAATGGTGAAAACTTATGTGCACCAATATGCCGATGGAGAGGGAGGGGCACATGTGGTAGAAATATCTATACCACTCACCAAGAGAAAAAAAATGGCTGTGATACTACCTTTCTGTTTTGTTGTACAACTTCTATTTATTTGTAACTATTATAATTTATTTACTTCTGTGATCAAACTGTTCCGTAATGATATTTTTTGTGATTAAATATTTAGCTTCGTTTTCAAAGATCGCTCCATGTTTTGTTCGAGTAGTTCGTATTTGATTATTGTCAGTATGTGGTTATGGAAGCAGCACTTCTAGATCTCTGTGGCAAGTGACAAGAACCCCATCCAGCCGACTCAACCTAGCAGGCAAATGTGCTGCGGTCACTAGTGTGAGGGCTACAGAGATATTCTGTTCACGGAAGAAAAATTTCAAAGATGAGACGAACCGTGACAACATCAATGATGAAAAACATATTTCCTATAAACTTAAATAATGGGAGGTTAAATTTTAAGGGCCGACTTTGAACGTGAACCATACCGAAACGTCAAGTTTTTTCTGCATTTAATTTGACATTTCTCAATTTCAGACTAACTCAATTTGAACCATGGAAAGATACAATCGAGCAACGCATTAGTTATTCAGGCATATTATGAAAATGGACGTTCAAATCAAAATGCATATCGTGCACTTCGTGATTTTTTCGGTCAATTTAATCGTCCAAATGTGCGTACAATCGGAAAAATCATGCAAAAATTTGAGTAAACCGGGAAGATTTTAAAACACCAGTGCATGCTCGTACAGTTCGCACTGCAGAAAATATTGCTGCTGTTCGCGATGGTGTGGCTGAAGAGCCGTTCACCTCAACTCGTCGTCGTGCCCAATGACTTGCATTTACATGCTTATAAGGTGCAATTGACTCAAAAACTAAAGCCTCTTGACTATTCTAAACGTCATCAATGGTCAGAATGGTGGCAAGAGGATGATCAATTTTCGAAGAAAATCATCTTCAGTGATGCGGCACATTTTCACCTCAGTGGATTCGTCAATAAGCAGAATTGCTGGTGGCATCATTGCGGGCCGTAGTTTTTCCAAAATGAGGCCGGTCAGGCAGTTACTGTGAATGGTGTTCACTATCGTGAGATGATAACGAACTAGTTATGGCCCGAATTGGAAGATATGGATGTGGACGATATGTGGTTTTAACAGGACGGTGGCACTTGCAACACAGCTAACGAAACAATGGCTCTTTTGCGCGACAAATGGCGATGTCAATTGGCCGCTAAGATCATGTGATTTGACACCGTTGGACTTCTTTCTTTGGGGTTATTGGGCAGCAACAATTCAAGAGCTTAAAGATGAGATAATTCGGTACATTGACGGCATAGAACCTCAATCATGCCTAAGCGTCATCGAAAATTTGAACCATCGGGTAGAGGTGTGCCGCCGAGGTCACGGCGGCCATTTGGCCGATATTTTGTTCCATACATAATTGAACCATACCGTATTATCATAATAAAAAGAATTAACAATAATTTCCTAAATAATTTGTGTTTTATTCAAAATCAATATCGGCCCTTAAAATTTAACCACTCTTTATTATACTAACTAAATAATCATCCTATGGGTGTTATAGGCCAAACAGTATTTCTTTGAGTAGATTATCATGGTTTTCGTTCTTTCTCTCTTTCTTTTTCTGCATATTAATACAGAAAGAATAAAGATCGCACATTTTTATCTTTAAATCTTTTAAAATTTACTAAACCAAAATGTGTTTTAAAAATATTTAAGATAAATGATTTTTAAACAAATCATACTTACCTGGTGTAGAGCTTACCATGATCCACAAGGTGGTTGCTCCAGAGTGAGGCCCTTTCATTGCACTACGGCGGGGTTGACCTTTGCGATTATTCCTAATGTGAATAACTCGTGCACAAAATTTTTGGTAGCCGGGACTGCGTGCGCGCGGTCCTGATTTATACTAATAAAGAATAAATATTAAATTTCTCAATTAATCAAAGATTTCTCAAATAATGATTTTCAAATTATAATATTTTATAAAGTTTAAATGAAGGATCTCCGAAGGCGTATATTACATTTCGCATTTAGACGCACAAAGCGCAGTGTAGGTCAGAGTGTCTGACTCTATAAAAATATTTTGAGCTTCATTAATTATAATTGTACCAAACTTAGGACCCTGTCGCTGGTGGCATCTATTTCGTAAATATTTCGAACGAAGCATAAGACCGTTAGAACAACCACCACAGTATCCAGAAGATATTGCCGAAATAAAGATTGTTGAATGTCTTTATCACATGCATGAAAGAATATCGACTGTATCTCGAAATTTTACCGAGAAACAAGAAAAAAACGAAGGCTCAAATCATGTGCTCTAAGGTTGTACATTGCTACATAGTAGACATGCCCTCGCAAAACTTGGATTTGGATTTCTCATTGGGCCACAGGTAAAGACTGTGTTGAATTTTTAGACAGTCGATTATCGAATGTGTAAGCTTCGCTTGCACATGAGATTAGCCAACTTGTCAGTAGCCTGTTTTACATGCACCCACTGATGCAAGCCAACCCCAAGGTTGCATGTTCTTTATTATTATAAAATGAGTGGCAAGCAAGCCATTCATTTTATAATAATAAAGAACATACATCAAAAATAATATAATAATAAATATATTAAACTAAAATTATTTAAAATATACACAGAACAATGGTTACAATATAGCGGTCAACGGAAAATCGGTCGCATGAATTTTAACAAAATTAATCATCTTTTTTACTTTTGCCTAATACCAGAGATCTTATTATAATATAATAAAATCTCTGCTAATACCTAAGAAAGACTAACGACTAGCTAAAATCATGAATAGTTGAAACTAGTGATGTTCCAAATTGGATTAACCAAATCTTTTTAACCCGATCTTTCAATTAACCAAAAACTAAAACTGGTTAGTTTTACATGATCAAGATAAAAAGATCTATTCAAATCTATTCTATTCAAAATCAATAAAGCTGGATCATAATTGGGTTCCTGTTGGTTGGTAAATTCTTGTAAATATCGTGGAAATTCGTATCCAGTAACGGTAATAAGTCTAGGAGGTCCTTCTGTTTTTCGTGATTAATTGGTAAAGTAGTTGTATAGAATTTCCGGAGGCAGGTTAAATTAACCGAAGTAAATCCACGTCGCGAATTTTTTAAAACTTTAAAGGGTTCCTCGAGATCGAGCGAGTTTTTAAATTTAATTATATCGAAATTTTTTTCAAATCGCATCCATCGAACTCTGTTTTTTTTAAGCAGAAAACATTAGTGACTTTCGTAAGCCGGAAACTGAGATATATGGTTTTTGACCCCATTTACAATTTCATTAGTACACCTACGGTTATTTTCATGCTTCCCACGCTTATTAGTTTGTATTATTGCCCCATCCATAAAAAACATATTTGTGATAGTCCTTAAAAATTTCGGGTTTTCTCCTTAATGTAGCAATTAAGCATGATTTACATTTGCTAACATCAAATCCATCAATCTTTACAGCATATTTGCAAGTAAACCGGCGTTGTCTTACTGAAGTATAATTTCAATTAACCCACCAACGAACGCAACTCGTTTGTTATAGTCGGCCAGTTCCAAATATACATTAAATAATTTTTGGTTATTCTTGCTGGTTAATTCTGGATTGACATTTATTGCGGCAAGGACGTAATTGTGAAAAGTGACGAACTGGGACTTCTTTTCCACTTAATATCGTTAATATAGGATTGACAATGTTGAATTTTTTGACTTTTCGTTTGTTTGCGGTCCTTTTGATTGGAACGACTTCGGAAGAAATCAAATTGCATTCTAATGAATCACCATGGCTTTTAATTTTGCGTCTGTATACTCTGACATGTAACCAGGTTTATATTCGGGGTCACAATCAGAATTGTAACCGTCATGTAACCGGTTAACTTCCTTTCAAACAGTATCAGTTTGCATACCTTTTATATTCAAAGAAGCAGGGATGGTTTCGAAGCTGATCATCTGGAACGTTTTGTTTTTCTAAAAATTATAAGAAATATTTATTGAAGCCTTCATTTATTTGTAACTTATTCAAAACTTACCGCTATTATCAAGTTGAGAATTATTTGGTTCGATCTCTCCGATAGGTTCTAATTATTTATATTGGTCCACTTTAGACATATGTACCTCGAATATAAGATAAAGATTATTTACAAATACAATAAATACCCTTAACTATTGTTTTATAACAATTGTTTAAAACTTATACATACCATTTTATTATTTTAACCACTTAATACACTTATCAAAAGGAACTAAGTAAAGTTTAAATTTAAAAACTCGGAAACCATGATTAAATATAAGGACTTAACTGATGTTGTGACCATCATCAAAAGATTTTACAAAAGAGCCTAACTTTTTAAATAAATAGATACGCCGTTTTGTTAAATTAAAACTTAACTGTTATGTTTTATTTTCGGTTTTCGTAACAGACTTAAGTAGCCTAAGTAGGCATAAGTACTAAGTAGCCCACTTGATTTGCAGTAAATGTAACATAATTTCTTTGTCCGTTACTTAATAGGTATTTAATGATCATTCCCTCAAAACATTAAATTTTAACAAATTCGTCAATAATTTAGATTTATTTATTATTGGGCCGATCCTGGTGGTACTGCAATACCAGGTCAACCCGCGACGGAGGTGGAGCAAGCCCCTAGCCCTCCATCTATTTCCAAAAATCAGTTTAACATTTGTGGTCCCTCTATGAGGGATCTCTATGAGGGAGTGAGTGCTCAAATATCGTGGTTTCAAGAACAAGAACAGGTTTTAACGGAGACAAATAGTAACATTATAAAAATGGCCAAGTCGCTTAAACAAATTGCAAGGGAGTAGGAGAAGCTGACAGACTTAATTAAATTAAAAATTATAAGCAAAGCCAAATATGATTATTAATTTATTTTATGTAAGCAGAATTGAAATCTTATGACAATCGGAGAAAGTGGACAAAGTGATAATTTTTATGTTTTTCTGAATTTATTATTTGCATTATATATTTATAAGACTTATATTTTTGTTTAATAACAACACTATAAACTCTATTTTTTCCCTATATTAAGGGATTCATTTTCTGTTGTGAAAACTCCCACACCTACATATTCATCATCTTCATTAAATCCTTGTTGTTTATTTTCAAATTAAATTTTGAGGTCTAAACAGATATTGTGTAAGGCACAACAAACATTAAAAATTTGTATTGCATTTTGACGTTTATAATGGAGTTCTCATGCTGTGTTAGCAGCGGAAACGGTCTTTCAAAACTCTAAAAAGTTATTCAATTGTTTTCGGTAGTTTGGGGAACAATATATTGAATTTGGCCACGGCTAACCAAGTGGGTATCTAAAATCTCCTAAAATGATTTAAAAGTATACCTAAGTATATATTAAAGCTTACAATGGCATGTATTTACCTAATATCCAAGATAATATGTCACCGCTTCTGTAACTAGCTTCTAACTTTTGTCATTCGCAACTTATGTTCCAAATGTGTTAATCATGTGATGAACCATCAAATTTGGCATCTGTAGCTTTTATTCTTATGTAAAGGTCACAAATCTATAAATTTTAAAAAATTTAAACTTATCCTTTAAAAAACGTTAAACAGTAAAATACCACCATTGCATTTATGCTATGTTTTTGTTTCCTGTTAAAAGATGGAAACCCGGGTTTATTTAAAAAAAAGTTGTCCCATTTTTCAGATTCAGTCATAACTCTTATTGCATTTGAGCAAATTTTGTTTTCGATGGCAGTTACACACTTCACTCATAATATATGATACTGTTTGTATAGCCAATGAAATTTTCACTTCTTCTCCGGTGCTATGTTGATAGACCTCTCCAAGGAAACGAAGCGTATCGGCCAATTTAATGCTATTTTGAATAGTGGTTGACCTACGAGGTTTCAACTCGTCTTTAATTCCATTAAGGACAAATATAATAACAATTTTAAGTTATTACCAGACGGAAATTGCGTAATTATAAGGAACAGGGATAATATAATTGTTGAAAGTCTAGAAAGTAAGTATATTAAATAAATGAAAATACAAAGTATTCCATACAGCTAACGAATTTTATATATTATAGATGGACATCAATATTGTATTACTAATGAAGATGCAGTAAATCATTATCATATTGATATAGAAGGCGTATTGGAGGATGTAATCTTGGAAGATGTTTTGTGGAGGAAGCACCAACAAGTCAAAATTTAGAGATTTCAAGACAAGCAAATCCAGGTAGTGTTCAAATAAGTTTCAATTTAATTAAATACTATATTTCATATTTTTAACACAATATTTTAATTTAAAGTATCAATACTAATATTAAAATATTAACATTAATAATCTTTTATTTGTGATTGTTTTTTTAGAGGAGAACATAAGTCACAAATGGTCTGATGAGGAAACACGCTATATGCTGGATCAATATGCTACTTATTTTGGACAAGTGGGTTCAATGAAAAAATTTAATGTTAAGAAAAGTTTATGAAAATTCGCCGAAAAGATGGCAATCAAATTCAAAATTCAAATTAACGGTAGCCAAATTGAATCCAGGTATAAAACAGTTTTCAAGCGGAAGAAGTCAATAGATAATAAAAACAAAAGTGGGGCAGTACTAAGCAAAACTCCATATGATGAGGAGATTCAAAGAATAGTTGAAGATGATGATTCAATTCAACCAGAGATTATCATGAGCTCAGTCAACATTCAAAGAAAAGTATCATCAATGAGTTCCAATACGCCAGATTCAGAAATTACTAACGTAGATGAGATCGTTGTACTTAGTAGTCCTCCAAATAAAAAAATAAAAACAAGTCAAGAACAAATAACAGAACAATTTTCCGAATTAATAAAAGAAAGAATCATGATGAAAAAATGCAACTTATTAAAGATTTAAATAAATAAAATAAATAATTTATATATATGTATTTATTTATTTAAATTTACATTAAAAATTTCTATATTAAATCTATTATTATATTTCTTTTTATTACACCTAGGTGTTTTAATATTGCATCTGATATAGTTTCTGCTTCAGAATTTGTGGCTGGTGAGAATTGTGGTAGAAAGAGTTCATCTGTATTGTGTTCAGCTACATCCCACAGGTCTCATTTATCAATACATAAATTATGCAATACGCAGCACTTCATAACGAATTTGCACATCTTCTCAACAGAAAATAAATCCAGCCTTGTCAACAGTCTAAATCGTTGCTTTAACAATCCAAGAGCATTTTGAATTTTCACCCGTGTATGGCAATGTTTGAAATTATAATTTTGTTGTTTTACGGTTAGATTCCTGTAGTCTTTGTATGGCGCCATCAAAAACTCGCGTACTGGATATGCTGCATCCCCCAAGATGTAAAGTTGCTCACCACAGATGGCTGAAATTTCTTTAGATATGAAAGATGATTTAAAGATTCGTGAATCATGGATCTTGCTAGGCGACCCAAGAAAGATATCTATGAATTTATTATTTGCATCACAAATGCTCTGCATGGTTATGGAGATTAATCCATGCCGGTTGACGTAAGAAGATTGTATTTTATGGGAAGGTTTTCGGATGTAAATATAGCAGCCATCAATACATCCGATAGTATTCGGAATACCTTCGATCTAAAATAGAAATTAGTAATTGTTTTACTATAATAATTATTATAAATTTTATTTAATTGCCTGTTCAAACTCATGACCTTTGTCTATTTTCTCGGCTTCAGCTCTTGGAAATTTAATATATTCCTTAGATATATTATAAAAAATTCTATAAAATTCTTAAGTTGATTATGTGCTGTAGAAATAAACATATCAAAAAGATTTACTACTTCACGGCAGAGTTCTTTGTTACCGGCAAAGCTGAAAAATAAATTGTATACATAAATCTTGTTAAATAAATTGTAGAAATATCTTGTTAGGCTTGTTAAATGGCCGTAATGCTATTAAAGAAGCAGCAACAGAACGATTATTTTGATAAAAAAATTCGAATTTTTGAAAAATTTAATTATTAAAATAAACTGAACTACAAAACTTTAGATTAATTTACTTTTTAAAACTTTAAATTTATTATTTTGACACACCACCAAACCTCAAACATACCGAAATCAAAACAAAAAATAATAGGTACCAACTTAAAAACAACAAAATATAGAAAATGACGCATCATGATGCGTTCGTCACTCACACAAAATAAAGCGACAATCATAATACCAAAATATGACTCGAGTGACCATACACGTTACGGTGGCGAGTGAGGTGAGGTGACATTCATAATTGGGGTATTAAAATGCATCAAATGTAAAGTGTTCTTGTGCCTGAATAAAAACCGAAACTGCTTCTTAGAGTTTCATACTAGCATACTATTGGGTATAGTAATAAAAATATTAAATGATTTTTATGCTTTACGTTTTAGTTTTAAGACTTTTTCTTGAAATTAACTATTTTTTTATAAAATAATTTATACAATAATAATTTATTTAAGTGATAATTTGTTAAATTAAAGACAAGAATAAAATTAAGCCATTTTCATATAAAATTTGTTATTAGTTTTGTTGAAAACGGTTTCATTACAAATAAATTTTATTATGCAACAGGTTATCCAGTTTACATGCAAGTGGAAACTCAATTTTTAAAATAAAAATTTAAAATATGTTTAATTTCCTAAAATGGTATTCCAAACCACTAATTTATCCTTTACGAATTTACTAAAAATATTCCAAAAGCTATATCTATTATTAATTGGCGTATATTAATTTTAATCCTTTTTCTAGTACAAATTTGTAATTTTTATATGAGAGTTTTAAGCCTGATTTCTATTATGAAAAATATATTGACAAAATAGTCAAAGTAGGATAAAACTGTAATTTTTCTTAAAGTACAAGAGAATCAAAAAACATATCCAGTATCAAAAATTTATTCAGTACTGAATAAATTTTTTTAGTTATTGATAAAATTATTATAGAAGTACTGACAAATTATATCAAAAGAAGTAATTTTAACATGGTTTCTGTCGTCCAGGATACAATATAAGTTTGAGATTCATTAGAAAACTTAATGATTTATCATTTATTACATGAAACTAAATTATTTGAATTATTTTGGATATCTAAGTTGAATTAGATGCTGTTGCTTGAACATGGTTTCCTGTTGCCACAAAATATATAAAATTAAGCTAAAAACTGTTGCTCAAAATTTATTTTAATATGAATCTTAAGATTTACCTATCATTTATTGTTATTATATAATTCGGTGTCGATCTATTTTCCATGTGTCACGCTGTATTTCACATCTCATAACATATATTGTCGGTATACTTACTCAAGGTTTGTTTTTAGTTTATTATTTTCCATTGTCGGATTTATTAATTTAGCGTATAGATATCTTTATATATACTATTATCTTATCTTGGTTTTCGTTCATTTTTTCTTTTCTCTCTCTTTCTTTTTCTAAAGATTAATACAGAAAGAATAAAAATGGCGAATTGTTATCTTAAAATCTTTTGAAATTTTCTAAACTAAAATGTATTTTAAAAATATTTAAGATAAATGATTTTTAAGCAAATCATACTTACCTGGTGTAGAGCTTACCATGATCCGTAAGGTGGTTGCTCCAGAGCGAGGCCCTTCCATTGCACTACGGTGGGGTTGACCTTTGCGATTATTCCTAATGTGAATAACTCGTGCACAAAATTTTTGGTAGCCGGGACTGCGTACGCGCGGTCCCGATTTATACTAATGACCAGTGTTGTAATTTTCGATACAATTGTACTTTTTTCGATAAAATTATTTTCTAAAAGAACAATGCAACCGATTTCAGTAATAATCTATGGCTTAGAGGCCGTAAACGGCTCTTAACGCGTCTCAACCTTACGAACCATTTTAACGATTGATGCACATTGTAGGTGGAACGAATGTTTTTACACACAATCGCGTTTTATGTCATCCGGTGCGTGTTAATTTTTGGTCAACGGCGAGAATCGAACTTAAAACCGCGGCGTGATGAGAAACTTAACCATTAAGCTACAACCGGCGGCTTTCAGTACATTTTTAATGATGAATAAATTACATTTATGACCTCTTACAGTATTCTTCAGCACACTATTATTCTCTTCCATTTAAAAACGCTTATGTAGTTCTATTTATGCAAACGCTGAGAATACTCGTCCATGTTAACAGTCATACTATGGTAGTATATAATTATGTAAAGTATTCATTATCGTTTGTACGGTGCTTCACACAAAAAGTCATTTAATATGTAATGTATATAAGTTAACATTTCATGATAGTAGTTCTGTTTGAAATTATTGTGGGTGATGATGCCGAAGTGTATGATTTCTTCATGTGAACCAACTTGTGAACTGGATAAGTAAAAATAATTGTTTAAATTTAATTTTTCTTCTATGTGTGTTTTTAAAATCTTTTGTTTGTGATATCAGTTTTTATATATATATATATATATATATATATATATATATATATATATATATATATATATATATATATATATATATATATATATATATATGTATATATATATATATATATATATACATTACGCCCTGTGGTTGGGGGCATTCGTGTTTCGTAAATACTACGAACGAAACATGAGACCCATAGAATACCACCACAGTACTCAGAGCTTGTCGTAGGAGGCGACTAAATCTGGTTGGATCGCTGGGCTGACGACCCGCATCCGAAAAAAAATATCACTGTTAAAAATGTCAACAAAAATAAAAAAAATCGGATACCGCCAAAACAACAAAAAAAACGAACCCCCGCTTAAGTACCCGGACACGAGATTGAGGATCGGCACGTGGAACGTGCAGTCATTAAGAAAACCTGGCGCGTTGGACGGCCTTATCACCTGCATGTAAGAGTATCGGCTGGAACTCGTAGCTCTCCAAGAAACTCGATGGCCTAAAAGTGGAGACCATGTGTCCCAAGGCTATACGTTGCTACACAGTGGAGATGACCTCGGAAATCTTGGGGTTGGATTTGTCATTGGGCCACAGGTAAAAAAGGCTGTCTTGAACTTTCAAGCAGTCGATAATCGAATGTGTAAGCTTCGCTTGCACATGAGATTAGCCAACCTGTCAATTGTCTGTATACATGCGCCCACTGATGTAAGCCAATCCCAGGATAAAGACTCATTTTACAATAATCTGGATAATCTGATGGGCTCTATACCGGAGCACGATGTCTAATTGGTGATTGGTGACTTTAATGCTAGAGCTGGCAGAAATCAGACCGACTTATGTAACAATATAGGTCCGTACTCCCGACACGAAACTGCGACCGAGAATGGGGAAAGAATGATGTACTTTGCGATCGCTCATGATCTCAAAGTAGCTAGTACATTCTTTCCCCACAAAAACATCCATTTGGAAACCTGGACACATCCACGTAAAACATCCCGAAGCCAAATTGACCATGTGTTGATTTCAAGAGGGCGGGCTCGGGTTGTCCAAGACGTGAGATCGTATCGGTCGTCAACAAAATTCGTAGGCAGTGACCATTTTATGGTTGCTGCAAAGCTACGATGGAAATTTTCGTACAAGTCAGGGAGGACAGGAGAATATACAACGCGATTCTCCTGTGAAGGTCTGATAAATGAAGAAACGCAACGAAAATATCAAGATCTTGTCAGCAATAGCATTATGCAATCCAATTACCAATCTGATGATGTGAACAGTGTCTGGGAAGTATTGAAAACTTCGGTTGTCGATGCTGCCCAGCACACTCTCGGTATAGTGAAAACTAAGCCCAAAAATGATTGGTTTGATGAGGAGTGTCGTCTTGCTGTTGAGCAACGAAATATAACCTATAATGAAGCGCAGACTCGGTTTACAATCGCAAGGAAAAACAAAGCAGTTCTTGCTAGGAGGACAGCTAAACGAATTTGTAGACTGAAGAAGCGAGAATGGTGGAAGGCTAAGGTCTTAAGAGTACAACAACTCAGCAATGAGCACAATTCGCGTGATTTCTTTAAAGGAATCACCGAATTGCACCATACCTTAAGATCTCGGTCAACTGCCATTCGGGACCAGGATGGAAACCTCTGTGTCAACGTCGATGCGGTACTCGATACATACATACGCGTGAACATTTTTCTGATTTACTTAATGTTCCACATGTATCACAAGCTGTATTTGAATACCCTCAAATACAGACCGCAGAGATGTTCATTGAGGATCCATCCTATGAGGAATTCACAATGGCCATGCAGAAACTAAAGAAAAATCGTTCACCAGGAGTTGATTGCATTAATTCAGAGCTCTTGATATTCGGAGGGCTAACTTTGTGGAACTGTCTTTTCGACCTTGTTCGATTGGTATGGCGAAATGAAGTTATGCCTGAAGAATGGAAAGTGGCCTTGTTATTACCAATTTTCAAGAAGGGTGATCGCATGAAGTGCGAGAATTATCGCGGTATAGCTCTCCTTTGCACAGCATATAAGTTACTGTCATACATTATCTTGGGAAGAATTACTCCTCTGGCGGAAGAAATTGTCGGTGACTACCAAGGAGGATTCCGTCCAAATCGGTCAGTCACTGATCAAGTTTTTTCGCTGCGGATGATTCTTTCCAAGTACTACGAAACATCTCGCGATGTACACCAGGTATTCCTAGATTTCAAGCAAGCCTATGACTCGATCAATCGAGAGAGATTATGGTATGAGCTTGGATATTTAGAAATACCGATAAATTATGTACTTCTCTGTAAAATGACAATAACGCAGTCACAATGCTCAAGTCAGTAAGGCTGTAAAATTACAGTAACGTAGTCAAGATGCTGTGTTAAAGCTTAGAACAGGCTATCGAGAACTTTTGCAATCAATTCCGGTGTTCGACAAGGAGATGCGCTGTCCCCGATACTTTTTAATCTCATGTTGGAATATATCCTTCGTAAAAGTGCAACACCTCAGGATAATATTTTATTCCGACAATCCAATCAACTTCTTGCTTATGCAGATGATATCTGTGTGATTGGATTAAATGGCAACGGAGTGAAAGAGATACTTGATCCACTGGAACAGTGTTCAGCTTCCGTTGGCCTCAAAATTAACGAGTCAAAAACCAAATATCTAATCTCGGGTTTTAGAGACCAAGACGCAATTGATTTCAGTAGTGGTAACCACACGTTTGAAGGAGTGATGAGATTCAAGTATCTTGGATCTCTCATCACTCACGATAATAGTGTGGGCGAGGATATCAGGGTCCGCCTTGCCGCTGGCAATCGGGCTTTGTATCCTCTACCTCCACTGCTGAAATCAAAATATCTTGCAAATGCGGATAAGCTGAAACTGTACAGAGTGTTGATCAGACCCGTTGTCATGTATGGATGTGAGAGTTGGACCTTGACGGATGAGTACGAAAGATGGCTTCTAACATTCGAGAGAAGAATCATGCGTGTGATATATGGTCCAAAACGCGACGTCGATGACACTTACCGAGTTCTATTCAATCACGAGATCAGGAATTTAATGCAAATTCCTGATATCGTGCATGAAATTAAAGGACAGTGAGTACGCTGGCTCGGACACGTTCTGCGTGCTGATCCGAACCGAATGATACAGCGAACCTTTAAGGGAGAACCGCCTTTCGGTAGGCGAAGAGGTCGCTGTCGGCGACGATGGCTCCACGGTGCAGAGAGCGATCTGGCATCTTCAAACTGCCTACAACGGTTTGAAGAGCTGGCTCGTGATCGAAACCGATGGAGTCAGATTGTTGACACGGTACGGGCCAATAATGGCCTGTAAAACCCGCAAAAAAAAAAAAAATATATATATATATATATATATATATAAATATATATATATATATATATATATATATATATATATATATATATATATATATATATATATATATATATATATATATATATTGATTGATTGATTGATTGATAGGACTGTAGGACCAAGCGCTAGGCAAGATTCCCGGATAACGCCGGGCCTATTCCTACAGCCGTTTACATAAAACGATAGGTAAGGATTGGAAGGTATGTTAGTTAGGAAAGAGCGACCCGGTTACAGACACCATGACAGTCGGTACTAAACTACTATTATCACAAGACAATCACAATTTTAATCTGCTAGTCTGCAATCGCCAATCAGCATTCTCCAATCCGCAACGCCTATCCGCTCTTCTGTATTTTGAATAAAATTAAAACTAAATTAAAATTAAAATTCTAAAATAAATTTATTAGTTCGCTCAGGAATCTGTAACTTAATTAATTAGTTTTATTATTTATTTGAACTCCCATCCGCACAACAAACCTAATTAGAACATAAGTACAGAACTCTGAAAGTAATTTTTTTAACTTATCGCTCAGGTATCTGAAACAATTTAATTAATTTAGTTTGATAGTTTAAGCCATCCATTACGATAATGTTACCATAATACTGTAACATGCTCATCAGAGAGTCAAAATAGACTATAGGGCGACAATCTTCAGCAGAACCATTTTCCTGTTACATAATTATTACAATAATATACTTTGTTAGTAAAATCTATATCATTTTCACATTATCATTGGTTATTATTTTTATTTGGATAGGAAGGACATTTCCAATTCCATCATATATATTGGTGTTACCTCAGCAGTTGAAACTGGAGTATTTAGGTTACTTATCCTGGGGTCTTCTCATCATATGCTGCATATAAATTTGCGTCCCTATATTTACAGATCCACCACCATCTAACGCGAGGGGTAATATTTATTTATTTTATGACCCGACAGCAATTCATATACATACATTCATGTATAGGGTAAATTATTATACAAATAAATAATTGAGTAAGTTAGATATTACCTGCAACTTAGCTATAACGTATTAAAATTAAATCATTTAATAAATGTCTAAAAATAAATTTACTAGATAGGAATCTGTAACTTAATTATTATTAATTTTATTATTTATTTAAAATCCAGTCCGTACACCTATCAAAGTTAAAATCAAATTCAAAACTCTTAATTAACTAACGTACGGCTCCTGAATCTGTAACCATAAATTAAATTAATATGGTTTGCTAGATTAAGTACCCGTCAACCATTACGCTGATATTGGATTGGAATATGTTTATCAGAAAATCCAAATAATTCTCTTAAAACGTATTACATTCCAAAATTATGCAACATTTTGTTAAAAATAAAATAAACTTTCCTTGTAAACCCTCTCCAACTATAATCATATTTACACTTATATAAGTAATTAAAACCAAACCTTTTCCATAAATTATTATTATTATTATTATTTTTATATTTCTGCAATACAATGTAATTGTAATGCAATGCCCGTATTATGGTCGTGATCAGGGATGTCACTTTACTACAAATGTAGTAGATTCGCTCCGACCTTCACCGTCCATAAATCAAAAAAGAACAATTGATATTGTCTTCAAAAAGCACCCTTAAATCCAAATATGAAACTTAATAAATTGAAATTTATTATAATTGAAATATGGATAACCCACAGGCACGTATGCACGACACACAGGCAATAAAGCAGGCAGGGACGCCACATAATGCAATGGAGCAGAAGCACCCCAAAAGTGAAGGAAATCAACACCCTGTAACGCATGGCGGTGCTAAAGTGTGCACATGCTTGCTAATATTTGTATCCTGGGTAATTCAGGGTTGATAGGGTTCACCGTCTTAGCACTTCGCGTCACAAATTGAATTACATGTGCGTTTGAGGTATAAAACCTGCGTAAGAAAAAAAAATATTTTTCTTTTACACTCACACAAACTTTTGACACCATTGATCGTCACGCTTTTCCCTCCAAATCAGAATTTTATTCCATGCTTATTTTTTTACTGCTCAACACAAAAAAAAACAATCAGATTCCATTAACCCTAGCAAATAATTTTTTTATTCATCGCAAATCCAAATACGATCTTATTCGATCTTATTAAAAAAATTAAGAAATAACAGTTACAATTACTTATAATGATAATAATAATAATAATAAGGTCGGTCACCTTATGACAAAACTTCAATAATTAACTTAATACTAGTAAATCGAAAAACAAAATTCATACGTAATCTATACATATAAATATATTCATTTATTAAAGGGAACATTTACTGTATATCGCCTTTCGACTTATATGCAACCCACAATATTCCGAAGGGAAACATTTTAGGACGAATTTTAGTTCAAATTTTTGTTATTTTTTTTTTTTTTTTTTTTTTTTTTTTATTAGAGAAAAACGAAGTAAAAATTAAGAATTAAATAAAAAAGATAAAGAACTTACCCGCAAATTCCTGAGCGCTCTGGACTGCTGGCTGGAAACTTGTTCCTTTTGGATAAATGCTAAAAAAAAAATTCTTAACTGCTCTTCGTGTTTCTCGTTTCTCTGTTTGTTCAGTAAGCTTGATTTCCTTATTTTCCATCCAAAATTTTGTGGGACTTCCAATTTAACCGATAGATTCTCTCATTCACACACGAACCATTCACACACACATTCACTACTATTGTTTTAACTCTTAAGTTTCTTGGTTTATTATATTTCATATGGTTATGTTGCTGAGGCGATTGCTTCTCCAACAAAAAGATGCTCCATTAATGTGGTCACAATTTTTTTTTTTTTTTTTTTTTTTTTTTTTTTTTTTTTTTTTTGCGGTTTTTACAGGCCATTATTGGCCCGTACCGTGTCAACAATCTGACTCCAACGGTTTCGATCACGAGCCAGATCTTCATACTGTTGCAAGCAGTTGGAAGATGCCAGATCGCTCTCTACGCCGTGGAGCCATCGTCGCCGACAGCGACCTCTTCGCCTACCGAAAGGCGGTTCTCCCTTTAAAGATCGCTGTATCATTCGGTTTGGATCAGCACGCAGAACGTGACCGAGCCAGCGTATTCGCTGTCCTTTGATTTCATGCACGATATCAGGAATTTGCATTAAATTCCTGATCTCGTGATTGAAAAGAACTCGGTAAGTGCCATCGACGTCGCGTTTTGGACCATATATCACACGCATGATTCTTCTCTCGAATGTTAGAAGCCATCTTTCGTACTCATCCGTCAAGGTCCAACTCTCACATCCATACATGACAACGGGTCTGTTCAACACTCTGTACAGTTTCAGTTTATCCGTATTTGCAAGATATTTTGATTTCAGCAGTGGACGTAGAGGATACAAAGCCCGATTGCCAGCGGCAAGGCGGACCTTGATATCCTCGCCCACACTATTATCGTGAGTGATGAGAGATCCAAGATACTTGAATCTCATCACTCCTTCAAACGTGTGGTTTCCACTACTGAAATCAATTGTGTCTTGGTCTCTAAAACCCGAGATTAGATATTTGGTTTTTGACTCGTTGATTTTGAGACCAACGGAAGCTGAACACTGTTCCAGTGGATCAAGTATCTCTTTCACTCCGTTGCCATTTAATCCAATCACACAGATATCATCTGCATAAGCAAGAAGTTGATTGGATTGTCGGAATAAGATATTGTCCTGAGGTGTTTCACTTTTACGAAGGATGTATTCCAACATGAGATTAAAAAGTATCGGGGACAGCGCATCTCCTTGTCGAACACCGGAATTGATTGCAAAAGTTCTCGATAGCCTGTTCTCAACTTTAACACAGCATTGTGACTGCGTTACTGTCATTTTACAGAGATGTACATATTTTTTTGGTATTCCTAAATATTCAAGCGCATACCATAGCCTCTCTCGATTGATCGAGTCATAGGCTTGCTTGAAATCTAGGAATACCTGGTGTACATTGTTGTGTAACCTCTTAAACCACCCTCGTATAAACTTTTTTTAACAACCATATTATTTTAATTTACTAATACCATAATCAACATTATTATGTTATAATTTCTGGATAAGAAATCGATTTACCGAATGACAAAAATGTGATCAGTCATCGAATAGAAATAAAATAAGAAGGGTTAACAACAATCTAATTTGTAAATTCGTAATAAAATTTAACTATAAAATTTATAATTTATTGATATTTTTTATTGGAAAGAGGTCAACTTTTGAGTTGACCTATTTTCCTCAAGTTTGGATAAAGTGAATATTACATTGGAATTAATAAAACTTATTAGAGTGATAAAAACTCAACTAGTGCGGCATCACTACAGCATTACATGACAAAAATGGTGGCAGCGGAGGGATTAAGCTGTGAAATAAGAGCTTAATGAACAACATACTTTTCGGTCAATGTTTGTAGTGGTAAACAAGTCTAATAACGGATAGTAACCCGCACCGTAATCATATATTATATCATCTATAATAACGAAACAATGTCACTTGGCTTGATCAATAACGGAAACCTTGTGATCTTATACTCAGTGTGGTGTATAAATAAAAGCACGTGTCGACACTCGATTTAAACTTTAGAGTTAAAAATTTCTAAAGAATCAATGGGTCATATATGTAACGGATATTAACGCAGGAAATAAAAAAAAGGAGTCAAAAGATATTTTCGGTCATCATAGCAGCATGTTCCATGGGTTCCACGTGGATAACAAATCAACATATAACGGTTTATACACGTTATCACTAATATTAATATTTTCATTTTTAATATAATCTTTCAATAAATATCTAAGGTGAATCATATGTTTTAAATTTGAATTATATACTTCCTAATAGTTCTTCTATTTATTTTTATTTTAGCTACAATTTATATTTATATATATGCAATCTCCAACTACATCACTTATAAAAGCTACCAGTGAAGATAGTTTAAATAAATTTGATCTTCTGGAATTAAGGAATAAAAATATAAGAAAAAATTCAAATCTATCGGACTCAGAATTAGAATCAGTATCAAGTAAGTCACTTTATTTAACTTCAATTAAACCTGACAATTTTCCAATTTCACTTCGTACTCAAACAAATTGCGATTCTTCTAATAATAATAATAAGATTTCGGATAAATCCAAAATGACAGACTTAGATATTAATCTCACCATCAAAATCATACCCGAGTTCGATGGAAATTTTGATGAGTTGCATCGTTTCATTTCTTGTTGTGAAATCATTCACGACTCATTAAAAAAATCGGAAATAAATTCCTTTATTAATATTTTGAAAACTAGGCTTAAGGGAAAAGCTTATGAAATTACGAAATATCGAAAATTTGAATCATGGTCTGAAGTGAAAACCGAATTAGTGTTGCAATTTGGACCTAATCGATCGTTAGAAGTTGTTCAATTAGAATTACTGGGTTGTAGGCAGTCAAGAGGCGAATCAGTTCGATTATTTGCTAACCGGATCGAAAAACTTTTACATGAATTAAATGACGCTAGTTCACATATAGGTAATGATAAAAGTATACTAAAATTAAATTCCTTAACTGCTCTACGAGCATTCCAAGAAGGGTTGGTAGAATCTATAAAAGTAATTGTAAAAGCTTGTCGTTTCTCCACACTCCGAGAGGCAATTTTAAGAGCTTGTGATGAAGAGGCTTTGCTATCGTACACGTCATCAAGACCAACATTCTCATCACATCAAGCCCAAAGTACATCCCACTCTAAGACTATGACTAAATGCCAAATTTGCTACAAGAAAGGCCATAGTGCTCCGTCGTGTTATAGTTTGCAACCGCAGAATAATTCAAATGTAAATCCCAGGTTTATTCAAAGCTCATCATATCGACACTATCCCGAAAACCGTTCATTTCAAACTAAAAATAATTCGCAACAAAACATAATGGTTTGTAATTATTGTCGAAAACCCGGACATGAAATATCCGAGTGTTTCAAGCGCCAGCGTGTAAACGAAGCACGTTATAATGTAAGTAAAGCATCCACAAAGGAAACAATTCCAAATAATTCAACAGGGGTATCAAATCAGGGAAATTGTCTAGGACTCGAAAAGTCGAACATTCCTTTACGAGTCCGCAATTTGCAAGTTTAGAGTGTTCCCCTAGCGATTCTTCAACTTCTGAACAAAACAAAATCTCAACAAAAAAATTTCTTAGATTAAAAACTGAAAATAATACCAAAGTTTCATTATTCCTCGTTGATTCTGGGGCTGACATTAGCTTAATTAAGATTGGTTCTTTAGATGGTGATATATTTTGCTATCCTGAAAAGAAATGTTCTGTCGTAGGAATATCACCAGATAGCTTCGAAACACTTGCATCATGTAATTTAAAATTGTTTTTCTCAGATCTTCAATCTGTAAATCACACATTTCAAATAATACCTGATACTTTTCCAATAAAATTTGATGGTATCCTAGGACTAGACTTTTTACATAATTTTAAATGTTCATTAAATTTCAAAACCAACTCGATAAATATATTAATAAATGAGGAAAATTGTAAATATAATTTAAATTCTAGTCTCGACGTTATCATTCTACCTCCAAGAAGTGAAATTATAACTTCTATTCAAGTCGCATCTTCAGATGGCGAACGCATCTGTTTATCAAATCAAATAGTACCGGGCGTTTACGCACCAAATTCAATTATAAAAGTAACGAACAATATCGCCTATATTTCTTTAATTAATTCTAATGATCATGAAATCAATTTTGATTCTAATCTTGAAATTGCAACACAATCCATTAATGATTATGAATTTTTCTATTTAACGTCAGACAAAATTACCAATCGTTTGCGCATTCTCGGGTCTGTAATCAATACCGATCATATGAATTCCGAGGAAAAAGATAGTATAATAAAAATTATTAGAAATTTTAATGACTGTTTCTATTTGGACGGCGATGAACTCACGGTTACAGACGAAATCACCCATAAAATAAATATAGAACCAAACACAAAACCTGTGTATACTAAACAATATCGGATACCTCAGGCAAATAAAGTCGAAGTTGAGCGCCAAATTAACAAAATGTTAAACGATGATATTATAGAGCATTCCACTTCACCATGGAACTCTCCAATACTATGTGTACCCAAAAAGTCAACCACAACCGAGCGAAAGTGGAGAGTAGTTATTGATTACCGTAAATTAAATGCGGCAACAATAAGTGATCCTTTCCCTATTCCATCGATAACCGATATACTAGAGCAATTAGGGAAAGCTATGTATTTCAGTACAATTGACTTAGCCAATGGATATCACCAAGTTGCGATGGAAC
Source organism: Tipula lateralis (assembly GCA_963932295.1). Taxonomy (NCBI): domain Eukaryota; kingdom Metazoa; phylum Arthropoda; class Insecta; order Diptera; family Tipulidae; genus Tipula; species Tipula lateralis. Next base: position 117,294,842 of record OZ010738.1, read on the forward strand.
CATTGGACAAAGAGAAAACAGCTTTTAGCTCTAACTCAGGGCATTATCAGTTCAAAAGAATGGCAATGGGGTTGAAAAACTCTCCAAGCACGTTTCAACGATTGATGAATAGCGTGTTAACAGGCCTTACAGGTCTAAAGTGTTTTGTTTATTTAGATGACGTAGTTATATATGGCCGTAGTCTGTCAGATCATAACGAAAAGCTCTGTGATGTATTATCAACACTCCGTCAGTTCAAGCTTAAATTAAACCCAGAAAAATGTCAGTTCCTTAAAAAAGAAATCCTATATCTCGGTCATATAATTACTCAACAAGGTATAAAACCTGATCCATCAAATATTGAGGCTATTATGTATTATCCTATTCCGAAAACAGTAAAAGAAGTCCGTTCTTTCTTAGGTTTAGTAGGATATTATAGAAAATTTTATCCACAATTTTCAGACATATCAAAATCTCTAACAAACCTCACAAAGAAACATGTAAAATTCACATGGGATGCAAAATGCGACGAGGCATTTCAAAAATTGAAGGAATTTTTAATGAAACCTCCATTATTGCAATTCCCAGACTATAAAAAAGACTTTTATTTGACTTGCGATGCTAGTGATATTGCTTTAAGTGCAATACTGTCACAGATTGTTGATGGTAATGACCTTCCAATTGCTTATGGAAGTCGTATCCTTAATAAATCCGAAGAAAACTATTCCACAGCACAGAAAGAACTTCTTGCAATCGTTTGGGGAATTAATCATTATCGACCATATTTATACGGACGAACCTTCTATGTAGTAACCGATCATCGCCCTCTAATTTACCTCAATAGCTCAACTAATCAAAATTCACAATTAATTCGCTGGAAGTTACAGCTAGCAGAATATGATTTTAAGATTAAATATAAACCAGGTCGTATAAATAGCAATGCCGATGCATTGAGTCGCATTATTGTAAACAAACCTGAAATCGATGTCGTTACACGAAGTCAGTCTAAATTACAGCATGCTGAAACTCCTTCAAAATCTACTCCTTCAACTCCTGAAATAATAAATAATCTTCCAATTAAGTCGTGTGGTCCAGAAGCTAGTACAAAACTGCCTTCTTACCAGTCAAATAGGTTAAATATTCAAAATTACGATGATATAATTCATTTAACGAATAAAGATGATATCAATACCATTATAAAAGAATATCATGATAATCCTATGGGTGCTCATCAAGGAATCTATCGAACCTATAAGCGAATCAAAGAGTACTATTATTTTGAGAAGATGTTCTCTACAATTGAAAATTATATTCGCAACTGTACCCTATGTCAAAAAAATAAAGTATCTACCAATCAGAAATTACCACTAAAAATAACCACCACTTCGACATTTCCATTTCAAAAAATTTTCCTAGATATAGTTGGGCCCATGATTTCAACTTATGATAATAATAAATATATTCTTACTGCACAGTGTGATCTTACCAAATTTTCATTAGCAATGCCTATTCCGAATCAAGAAGCACAGACAGTAGCTACCGCATTGGTCGAAAAATTAATATGTATTTTTGGGAGTCCTGATTCTATTTTGACTGATATGGGCTCTAACTTTATGAGTGATGTATTTGTACGGATGTGCAAGCTACTAAAAATAAAAAAGCTTCATACAACAGCTTATCATCCAGAGTCTAATGGAGCACTTGAACGTAGTCATCGTACTCTAGTTGAATATCTTAGAAATTTCATCGAACAAGATCCAATGAATTGGGATAAATGGCTTCCCTATGCTATGTTCTCATATAATTCTACACCACACACCTCAACCAATTTTATGCCATTTCAGTTGCTATTTGGTCATAAACCTCGGATACCTTCATCTATTCTTCATTCGAATGATAAAATTTATAATTACGAAGACTATATAAACGAATTAAAATTCCGGCTTAAAACTTCTGCGGATATAGCACATTCTCGGATTTTAGATAGTAAATATAAATCTAAAACCTATTACGACAAGTCAACAAAAGAAAAAAGGTTCGTTAAAGATCAGCTTGTCTTATTAAGAAACGAAGTAAGAAAATCAAAGTTCGATCCAATATGGTTAGGTCCATACAAAATAGTAGATACACCTTCGTATGAAAATTGTAATATAAAAATTGGACGATTTATTAAAACAGTCCATAATAATCGACTTAAACCTTTCAAATCACAAGTTGATTATAACAATGACGTTACAGAAAATTGAAGTTTTAAAGGGTGATTGAAGTATCAAACAAATAAATAATTATTGATTTATTGTCTAATTACAAAAAAAAAAAAAAAAAAAAAAAAAAAAAAAAAAAAAAATAATAATAATAATAATAATAATAGTAATATTCAATAAGTTTATTATTTTGAAAAAAAAAAAATTAATTCTTAATTTTAGAATAACAATTTTATATATATAAGATGAATTCTAATCTTAAATTTTTAGCCAGATGATTTTTACTGGTACTATTTATGGGAGATGGCATAATATAAACATAAGTGTAGTTTTTAAGTTTATTAATATATACATATACATTGAACATTGAATTATAAATATCATCAAATATGAAATATAAACAAATAAATAACAAATAAAAAAAAAACATAAATAAATAAAAAAAAAAAATAATAATAAAAAATATTTATATATATATATATATATTTATATTCAAATTATATTTATTATCTTATATATTTAACTAGAATAAGTCATTTTGAATTGTATAATATAATTTTTAATCTATATCCTTCAGCTATAGATTTTTCTTATGGGGCGAGGTGTTGTGTAACCTCTTAAACCACCCTCGTATAAACTTTTTTTAACAACCATATTATTTTAATTTACTAATACCATAATCAACATTATTATGTTATAATTTCTGGATAAGAAATCGATTTACCGAATGACAAAAATGTGATCAGTCATCGAATAGAAATAAAATAAGAAGGGTTAACAACAATCTAATTTGTAAATTCGTAATAAAATTTAACTATAAAATTTATAATTTATTGATATTTTTTATTGGAAAGAGGTCAACTTTTGAGTTGACCTATTTTCCTCAAGTTTGGATAAAGTGAATATTACATTGGAATTAATAAAACTTATTAGAGTGATAAAAACTCAACTAGTGCGGCATCACTACAGCATTACATGACAACATCGCGAGATGTTTCGTAGTACTTGGAAAGAATCATCCGTAGCGAAAAAACTTGATCAGTGACTGACCGATTTGGACGGAATCCTCCTTGGTAGTCACCGACAATTTCCTCCGCCAGAGGAGTAATTCTTCCCAAGATAATGTATGACAGTAACTTGTATGCTGTGCAAAGGAGAGCTATACCGCGATAGTTCTCGCATTTCATGCGATCACCCTTTTTGAATATTGGGCATAACGCGGCCACTTTCCATTCATCAGGCATAACTTCATTTCGCCATACCAATCGAACAAGGTCGAAAAGACAGTTCCACAAAGTTAGCCCTCCGAATATCAAGAGCTCTGAATTAATGCAATCAACCCCTGGTGAACGATTTTTCTTTAATCTCTGCATGGCCATTGTGAATTCCTCATAGGATGGATCCTCAATGAACATCTCCGCGGTCTGTATTTGAGAGTATTCAAATACAGCTTGTGATACATGTGGAACATTAAGTAGATCAGAAAAATGTTCACGCCATGTATCGAGTACCGCATCGACGTTAACACAGAGGTTTCCATCCTGGTCCCGAATGGCAGTTGACCGAGATCTTAAGGTATGGTGCAATTCGGTGATTCCTTTAAAGAAACCACGCGAGTTGTGCTCATTGCTGAGTTGTTGTACTCTTAAGACCTTGGCCTTCCACCATTCGCGCTTCTTCTGTCTACAAATGCGTTTAGCTGTCCTCCTAGCAAGAACTGCCTTGTTTTTCCTTGCAATTGTAAACCGAGTCTGCGCTTCATTGTGGGCTATATTGCGTTGCTCAACAGCAAGACGACACTCCTCATCAAACCAATCATTTTTGGGCGTAGTTTTCACTATACCGAGAGTGTGCTGGGCAGCATCGACAACCGAGGTTTTCAATACTTCCCAGACACTGTTCACATCATCAGATTGGTAGTTGGATCCTAAAATGCTATTGCTGACAAGATCTTGATATTTTTGTTGCGTTTCTTCATTTATCAGACCTTCACAGGAGAATCGGTCACAATTATACCCACTAAATATTTTTTTATTCCTATGCTCGTAATTTCTGTCCTGTTCACCGGGTTAACTACCACTGGATGATACTGTTTAATCCGGCTTTTAAAATAATAAACAGTCGTAAATTTATAATGTATAGTACGTCATACTTCAACTAAGAATGATAAAATTTACCTTCACGATCCAACATTAGTTTAAATATATTCCTATAATACGAGCGAATATAACGTACTCGTATTTATTATTCAGGAATTGGCCACCTGTACGGGGCTAATAGAATTTAAAAATACTCCAATGTATTCTATAAAAATGGCAGGTTCCGAAAATATTAAGCAGAAAATAAATTTTTCGATTAGGTATCACCTCGCGATAAAAAAAATGTTTCCGCTTAAGCCGATGTTGACGAGATCAACACTTTATCAAAAAGAACAAGATTATAGCAACGAAGGTAAAAAAAAATAACATTTTCGTCGACTGTTGGGGAAAACAATAGACGATAATTACCGAACACAATTAGTACTGAATTACTGATCAATAAAAAAAAACCTGATTTTCTACTCAACTCAACTTCTACTCAACTTTTCGTCCAACTATATAAATCTAATGCAATCGATGCGACTGTGAAGTTTTTGTTTTCCTCATCTACATTTAGGCGGATTGTCACAATGCCATCACGTATGTAAGTGCGTCTCCACTGACAGTATACCTATTTTAATTATTTAAATTAACGAGCGTTACAACACATCTTTGTTTGAATTGATTCGAAAGGTGTCATATTCTAACAAAGTTGAAAAAAACAAACAATAGCACGTTATGTCTTGAGATCCTTTGCATGATAAACGCCAAGTAGTTTACCAGTGATATCCTCAATTTCATAGTTAACGTTGCCAAAGCGCCTACGAATTCGGGCTTTTTTGAACTTAGCAGCAAATTTCGAACAGAAGTATTCCCCAGCCTTGCTCACCGGATGTTCCCTTACGAACACAGTCATTCCGGGTTCGAAATTACAAGTTCTTGATCGTAAGTTATATTGATTGGCATATTTTTTATATGCTTCCGACAAGTTTTTTCGCACCATTTCATGTAAGACCTGCATCTTATCAGACATGTTGTCTACGTCCACTTGACCGTCTTCTAGGCAACGAATTTGACGCAGTAAGTTATATTCGGTGGCGTGATTTATGCGGTGGTAACCAAATAGCCCGAAATGTGGCGTACATGAGGCTGATTCGTGAAAAGAATTACGTAAAGCAGCTCCGATCTCACCCAAATATAAATCCCACAACCGGTGATCAGATTTTACATACGACCTTATCGCGGCGACAATCGATCGGTTAACTCGCTCCGAAGCGTTTGATTGTGGTGAGTAATATGCTGTACGCACTTGAGATATGCCAAATTCAGTCATTAATGCTTTAAATTCCTTTCCAACGAACTGAGGCCCATTGTCAGAGTGCACAATTTCCGGAACACCAAAAGTGAGAAAAATATCATTTTTAAGGTATGAGATAATTTTGCCTGCCGTAGCCTTTGCCAGGGGTTTCAATAACACAAACTTTGTGAGTCTATCCAGCACTATCAATACTACCGTATTTCCACTTTTGGAACGCGGGTACGGTCCTAACAGATCAATATATAATTTTTGGAAAGGTCTTTCATTGAAAGTTGCAGAGCTCATTGGTGGTCTTAAAATTTTATTAGGTGCTTTAGAAGTCTTGCACACTTCACATCCATTAACGAATTTTCTAACTTGCTCCCGCATTCCAGGCCAGAAGTACAACCTTCGTAATCGTTCAAGAGTTTTTTTATTACCTCCGTGGGCTGCTAATGGATCACAATGTTCTTGTATGATTAACGTTTCCGTCATATTACTTGGAATCCAAAGTTTCCAGATGAGGTTGTTAGACAATTCCGTATTGTTTGTGGGTTCCAAACGGATATAAATACGGTTCTCGTGTATGCGATGGTTGGGGTAGCATGTCGGAGACTGTCGAATTTTTTTGGCTAAACTTTGGTAATCGTCTTCGTTAAATGACGATGCGTTTAGGTCTACCGCCGCTAACAAACCAATATTTTCTTGAAATTCTTGCTCCGAGTCACAAAACGCTCTTGATAGTGCATCAGGAACAACGTTCAATGCTCCACGTTGATGTTCAATAGTAAAATCGAATGATTGCAGTTTCAGACTCCAACGCGCTAACCTACCACTTAAGTCCTTTTGGGACATAAGCCACTTTAGGCTGGCGTGGTCTGTGACAACTGTGAAGTGGAACCCCTCAACGTATGGTCGGAATTTTTGTATGCTTATTAATGCGGCCAGACACTCCAATTCCGTGACGCTATAGTTTCGTTGGGCTTGGTTTAGTTTTTGAGAAATAAATGAGATTGGTCGTCCCAAATAGATGAAGATGGATCTATTTGGTATAAAACTCCACCTATTCCCTCAGTGCTAGCATCACATCGTATATGGAAAGGTCTTGCATAATCTGGATTGGTTAGAACGGGTGCTGTAGTGAGCAATGATTTTAATTTTTCAAGAGCTGTCTGTGCCTCGGTACTCCAAACAAATTTAATGCCTTTCTTAAGTAGATTTGTGATGGGGGCGGTAACTACTGAATAATTGGGGATAAATCTCCGATACCAGCCTGCCATACCAAGTAGTCTTCTCGTTTGTTTTACATTGATTGGGCTTGGAAAGCTACAAATAGCCTCTACTTTAGCTGGATCAGTTCGGAGACCATTTTCACCGACTAAGAATCCTAGATATTTGATTTCCCTCATCACAAAACTACTTTTACTGAGGTTTATCGTAAGTTTGGCATCTGTCGCCAAGAACATTTCAAACTCCTAAAACTAGTGGCGAATAGTTTCGCCACTAGTTTTAGGAGTTTGAAATGTTCTTGGAGAGTTGCTGAGATCACAAGTAAGTCATCCAGATACACAAATATTTGGTCATGGAACTTATGGGGAATGACTTTATCCATGAGTCGAGACATGGTTTGCGCCGCATTACAAAGACCAAACGGCATTACAGTGAACTGGTAGAGTGGTCTACCAGGCACTGTAAACGCCGTTTTGTCACGTGACGATTTCGCTAACGGCACCTGCCAAAAGGCATCTTTAAGGTCTATCGCCGTTATAAACTTAGTCTCATGCAATCTACTTAAAAGTCGATCAATCAATGGCAGAGGATAGGCGTCTTTGATTGTAACTGTTTTTAATTTACGGGAATCGAGACACAGTCTTGATTTTCCATTGGATTTTTTTACCAAGACTATTGGCGAACTCCAAGAACTTGTGCTTTCCTCTATAACACCTAATTCTAGCATCCTATCGAGTTCTTGATATATTAGATCTTGTACTGCTGGTGACACATTAAAGTATCTCTGTTTTATTGGTTTTGTCTGGCCAACATCGATTACGTGTTCTAGTACATCTGTTCGTCCTAATCCGTGAGCTTCAAAAGCAGGGAAGCTAGCTTTTATTTCTTCTAAAATTGAGTTCTCAAATTCACTTAATTGATGTTGGTTAGTATCTACTGATGATATTTCACTAATTATCCGTGGTGCGAGATTGAATTTCGACCAAAAATCTATTCCGAGATAGAGTACGTTTTCCAGACTTGGTACCACATATAATTTCATTGATTTTGTTTTATCATTAAATGCGACTAGCGCTTCCACGAACCCAAGTATTTCGTTTGCGGTACCATCAGCAGTTTTAATAATAGAGTTCATTTTAATAAGTTTTAAGTTTAATTTGTCTAACATTGATAAAGCGTCTCTACCAAGAATACTTATGGAAGCTCCACTGTCTAACAGACCAGTTATTGCCATCCCATTTATCTTTATTTCTATATGGGGTCTTGGGTCGTGTGCTAATTTTAATACTGTTGTACTACATATCTTGTAGAACATTTTACGCCGATTCCAGTAGAGCCTAGCTCGTTCTCTCCTAGAAGAGGGTCTGGTTGATGAACTTAAAACCTTACAGTCGTGTTTTGAGATAGGTGTGGTCTGAGTACCACCATTAACAACTTTCCTACTAATACTTGTTAGGTCTGGAACCTCTGTAGATGATGGGGACACTTGATAATTATTGGGTGATTGACTTATTGGGATAACCGTATCTTGATTATGTGGTGGCGATACAGTTGGTGTATCCTGGGTTGAACTTATACCGGACCCGAACGAGGCACCCCAGGTTGCACTGCGTTCGGTGTGTAGTTTCCCGCTGAATATTTAGAACAGTTTCTACAATTTGGCTTGCGAACGTTTGGTTCTCCACAACCAAAGCAAAAGACCTTTAAGAACTCTTTGGTGCAATCCTGATAACGGTGGCCGATATCATGACAATTCCAGCAAATAAGATTCAATGTTGTTGTTGGAGTTCTTGTCTTTCGATCATTGAGGGCACTTATATCGTGTAACCTATTTGGGTTAGCTATCTGAGTAGAATCAACTTTTACATCATTTGCGTCTGGAAGTGCACATAGTTCATTCAACTTAGGCCTTCGACTGTGACTCTCTTGTGTATTTCTCAAATCAAATCCCGACTTGGACCATAGCCTTTCAAACTGCTGGCAAACTATTCGGAGTTTCTCCACAGTCGCAAATCGCATTTGTAAGGTCACGGTTTGTAATGCTGGGTGCATATTTTCCCTTAATATCTCAATCAATTCTGACTCAGAAAAGCGATCGCTCAATCTTCCATTTAAGCTTTGAACTTCAAGTGAAAATTCATTAAATGAACTATGGTTTTGCCTATGTCTTTCAATGAATCGCCTCTTCTCCTTTTCTGTTTCGTGACTTGAAAATCGGGACAAAAAAGCGCTTTCCATGGCTAACCACGAGGCCTCTGGATTATCTCTGGTGTAAGTCCAGAGCCATTTTTCGGCCGTACCTGATACAAAGCTGTGAATTATGGACGGTAATCTACCTGGCGGAAAACCATCACGTTTGGCAAAGGTATTGAGACGAAAAATGAAATCATGGACATCTAGTCCTTGCTGACCTCCGTCAAAAGTAAGTTTCCATTTAGGATGATAAGGACGGTAATGTGAGTTTTCGTAATACCTATCATCCAAGTTCGTATGGGATTCTTCTGGAGCAGCCCTATTAAGTGTTCTACGGTTAGATTGGCCAGTTCCTGGAGCTTGCCAGGTATTTGGTGGAATAATAATTTCTTCAGCTCGCGAAGTTGTTGGCCCGATTCCTAAATTAGTCCAAATATCATAAGTAACTCTCGTGGATGGAGTTATAGTTATTGCACTTTCATTAATCTGCATCGGATTCCAGTGAATGTTATCCGGCTTGTTATTTTCGCAGGTTAGACTAGTACTAGTGCTTGGTTCAGTGTTTATAACGGTAGGTTTAGGTTTAAAATCAGGCACTCCTTGAGGAATAACTACTAATTTTTTCATGTCATTCAGAGCATTCTGTGCCTCTTGGCGCAATCTTCTAAATTTAGACATGTGATTGGTTACACCGGCTACTTCTCCAAACGAATTTTTAATTCGTTGAAGACGCTTTTGCCAATGAATTGACCGGTACACAATCTCCAATAATAGATCACGTGTCGGATTTTCCACATTAGAAATAACTTTGTCTAATTTGTCGTAAACTTCTCGACCCAGGCCAATTTCTAATTCCGGATTACTAGTAATGTGCGACTTACCAAGAAACTGCTTTGGATTACTAAATTCAGGCTCTAGAGCTGCTATTAATTTGTTTTTTGCGTCGGGATCTGTTGGATCTGTGAGGTGTATATCAAACTCTACTCGGATTTCCTCATCCTCCAGATATTTGATGTAATCAACGCTATCCATTTTGATTACGACACAACTTTTTAATTCAGAAAACGTTTTTTTTTTTTTTTTTTTAGAGAAAAAAAAATAAATATAAAAAAATTGGCAAATTAAGTTAATTTGCAATCGGTATGTTCCCAACGATAATTAAAGACACTATAGACTATAGATAATATAGACTAAACTATTACTTTAGTAACTACTATAGTAATTGATTTAACAAAAGAATTTTTTTTTTTTTTTTTTTTTTTGATGGATTCTGGAGGGAATTAAGCGTTAAATACCCAATGGTGTTTAAAAGTAATTTGTGTGAGGCTGCAACTAATAAAATTGTTAAACCAACGTGACATAAATTACAAAAGGAATACTTCTACTTCGAGAGAATACCTTATCGCTAGACAAATGATTAAGCGAGATATCCGGAAATCATCCAGATTCGATCGATTAACTTGCACCAATTCGATGGTATATTCGAAATAGTAACCTCATTAATATACCTTAATAATAAAAAAAAATAAATATTTATAAAAACTAATCAAGCAAAATAAACTACTAATTCGAACTCATTAAAAAAAATAAAAATAACAGGGGATCGATCATGAAATCTGCTGAGAATACCCGAATCACGAGAAAATCAACCAACAAATATCGTGTCAATCTTCAACTGTCATTTAAACTATTTCGTCATTCGAAAAAAAAAAATGTTTAGACCTTGTTGATTAAGTTGTAGAATGAGAATCAAGGAATCACTTTGAAGTCGATCATCGTAACTCAAAACCGCTAAGTCAGATTTAAGTAGGAAAAGAAGTAATAAATGTAAAACCGTATGGGTTAAAAAAAACAATAACAATCAATCGCTTATTAATATGACATAATATATTCTAGAGGCGATATACATGATTGCGTTTCACTAAGGAGTGAAGCTCCTTGGATGCTTTCTTGGAGCAACCAAAAGAAAAACACAAAAAGAAAATATATCACAAAATGGTAGTAATTTAAACAAACAAAACCACTTTTAAGACCTATTCAGGTCCCTGCTCGGGCGCCATTTTTGTAACGCATGGCGGTGCTAAAGTGTGCACATGCTTGCTAATATTTGTATCCTGGGTAATTCAGGGTTGATAGGGTTCACCGTCTTAGCACTTCGCGTCACAAATTGAATTACATGTGCGTTTGAGGTATAAAACCTGCGTAAGAAAAAAAAATATTTTTCTTTTACACTCACACAAACTTTTGACACCATTGATCGTCACGCTTTTCCCTCCAAATCAGAATTTTATTCCATGCTTATTTTTTTACTGCTCAACACAAAAAAAAACAATCAGATTCCATTAACCCTAGCAAATAATTTTTTTATTCATCGCAAATCCAAATACGATCTTATTCGATCTTATTAAAAAAATTAAGAAATAACAGTTACAATTACTTATAATGATAATAATAATAATAATAAGGTCGGTCACCTTATGACAAAACTTCAATAATTAACTTAATACTAGTAAATCGAAAAACAAAATTCATACGTAATCTATACATATAAATATATTCATTTATTAAAGGGAACATTTACTGTATATCGCCTTTCGACTTATATGCAACCCACAATATTCCGAAGGGAAACATTTTAGGACGAATTTTAGTTCAAATTTTTGTTATTTTTTTTTTTTTTTTTTTTTTTTTTTTATTAGAGAAAAACGAAGTAAAAATTAAGAATTAAATAAAAAAGATAAAGAACTTACCCGCAAATTCCTGAGCGCTCTGGACTGCTGGCTGGAAACTTGTTCCTTTTGGATAAATGCTAAAAAAAAAATTCTTAACTGCTCTTCGTGTTTCTCTTGTTTCTCTGTTTGTTCAGTAAGCTTGATTTCCTTATTTTCCATCCAAAATTTTGTGGGACTTCCAATTTAACCGATAGATTCTCTCATTCACACACGAACCATTCACACACGCATTCACTACTATTGTTTTAACTCTTAAGTTTCTTGGTTTATTATATTTCATATGGTTATGTTGCTGAGGCGATTGCTTCTCCAACAAAAAGATGCTCCATTAATGTGGTCACAATTATACCCACTAAATATTTTTTTATTCCTATGCTCGTAATTTCTGTCCTGTTCACCGGGTTAACTACCACTGGATGATACTGTTTAATCCGGCTTTTAAAATAATAAACAGTCGTAAATTTATAATGTATAGTACGTCATACTTCAACTAAGAATGATAAAATTTACCTTCACGATCCAACATTAGTTTAAATATATTCCTATAATACGAGCGAATATAACGTACTCGTATTTATTATTCAGGAATTGGCCACCTGTGCGGGGCTAATAGAATTTAAAAATACTCCAATGTATTCTATAAAAATGGCAGGTTCCGAAAATATTAAGCAGAAAATAAATTTTTCGATTAGGTATCACCTCGCGATAAAAAAAATGTTTCCGCTTAAGCCGATGTTGACGAGATCAACACTTTATCAAAAAGAACAAGATTATAGCAACGAAGGTAAAAAAAAATAACATTTTCGTCGACTGTTGGGGAAAACAATAGACGATAATTACCGAACACAATTAGTACTGAATTACTGATCAATAAAAAAAAACCTGATTTTCTACTCAACTCAACTTCTACTCAACTTTTCGTCCAACTATATAAATCTAATGCAATCGATGCGACTGTGAAGTTTTTGTTTTCCTCATCTACATTTAGGCGGATTGTCACAATGCCATCACGTATGTAAGTGCGTCTCCACTGACAGTATACCTATTTTAATTATTTAAATTAACGAGCGTTACAACCCCTCGAAGCGAACCCTATTCAAGCAAACCAAACACGATCCAAACTCAACATTCAACCAAACATACATCTATTAGTAGCAAATAAACTCTAACACGAGAACCCAATCGTAAGCATCCAAAATACAAACTCTTTCAGAGCACCCTCAACAACGGAACACCAACCTTAAAAAAATAAAAATAGAAAGTACAGACATATCTCAACTGACTTTCAACAAACCGAAATTCATCCAAACACCCCACATTCCGGCGAATCCTTCAGGCCCCAACAAATCCCACTCGCGTCCAAAATTCCACATGCCAACAGAGGCTCCCAACCGCCACCGCAACTAGATTAACCCTCATGCCCGTCTCAATCAAATCCAGCTTCGAAAACGCCCCCCCCCCCGCGAACCGCAGCAGTATCATGAGTCAAAGAACAAATCACCAGCATACCTACAAAAACCGCTTCTTTCAAACCGCTTCCGACATCCTTCAATAATCCAACCAAAACATCAAAACCTCCCACCACTCTGCAAAACTGAATGCCTCCAAACCACCACTGCAAAACAGCTACGATCCCGCCGACATCCAAATATTTAAATAGTTCCAATCCTCGCCACTAGATTCAAATACCCGCCCGACTCATCACAATCTTCCAGACTAAAACAACCCTCAACCGCAATCCCCAAATGTAACTCCGATAATGGAAGATACATACCCGTGTTCTGCACCAAATCTAAACACTCCTGTCCTACAAAATCCCTGAGGATGTGTACACCTTCTTTATTAACTATGTGTCACACACACGCACCCTTTCGAATTGGAATACAGAAAACAAATTTCCAGAAATTTAAATATTCCACCAACAACTGAAAGAACAATTTTTACGCAAAAAAAAAATTCGCTAAAGAATCTAAATCATGCTAAAGCGGGAACCTCAAAAAGTACGAAAATTTTTGCTAATTTTAGAATCGAGACAATGGAATTATTGTTGATAAATTGGATAAAAGGCTCAATCCAAAAAATATTACATTTAGTACGTCGATCATCCAAACCAAAGCTAAGAGTATTTGCGGGCCTCTTGTCAACTAAATAACGAAGAAACAAATACTTTCCAATATAGTCGGAGTTGGTTCCAAAATTTTAAAAATCGGAACGAATTCCTAAATATTAAAACTTCAGGTGAGTCTGCTAGCGCAGACACAGCTGCACCAAACTTCATTCTGCAAACAATTAAAAGCATCGTTGCAGATGGCCATTTAAGCCATCAACTATTTAACGACGAAACAGCTTCTTATTACTTGAAAATAACGCCCTCGCGAACATATTTGACCACAGCAGAAAAACATGCTTCCGGCTTTAAAGCAGCAAAAGACCGTTTGACGCTTCTGCTTGGTGGTAATGTCGTCGGCTACTTCAAGTTAAATCCTTTGCTGATTTACCATTCGGAGAACCCGAGAGCTTTAAAGGGTATCACAAAAACAAGTTTACTTGTTGTTTGAAGAAGTTATAGAAAGGCTTGGGTTACTGCCAGTCTCTCTACACGAAATGACATGTTTTCAACATTAGCAAATCTTGGGATGAAGTCAGCGACACCACCAAGTCTGGATCGTGGAAAAAGCCTTGGTCGAATCAGTCCACCAGTTCTATTGAAGATGCAGCTGAAGTACAAACTCAAATCATCAACATGGCCAAAAAAAACTGGCTTCATAGATGCTGATCCGTCTGACGTAGAAAATTTATTAACCTAGCAGGATAAATGATGAAAGTATTTCATCATCTGATAAGATTACATTACATTAATGTATTCAAATATACAATGAAAAAACATGCCGGCAACGTAAAAAGTACAATGTATTTAAATTACATTTAGAATTTAAATACATTGTACCCCGCACAGAACCAACATATTCCCCCATTACACATTTGAATACTTTTTCGACTTACGTCGTTCCAAGTAACGTTGAACTTTTCAGGAACGCATCCACGACGTAAGTCAAAGATCGCCTGTATATATGTATATGATAATCTACGACGTAAGTCAAGGATCACCTGTATATATGTATATATAACAACTGCATAAAATATATAAAATAAAAATAAACAAGAAATTCTCTAATAAACATAGGAAACAGAATTTTGATGGACGAAACGAAAATTCTGTTATATACATACTATGAATACCTAGGCATTTAAATGAGACAGTCGTGTGTAAATTTGCGTTTTCAACAATCAAATAATGATGTATATACAACACAAACACAATCCAAAAATTTATAAAAATAAAATGTAATTCGCCAATTACATTGAATATAATAATATTTTCCTACAGAACGATCGCACAATGGCAGTGATCGCGTTAAAATTTAAATACACAAAATCCCTACTACTGTATGTTTTGGAACATACATAAACCAAAATATATAAAAAAACATCTAAAGGAAAGGGGAATAAGAGAATTGTATGAAGAGCTAGTCAAACGAAAGAAGACGAAACATCAAAACCGACTGTAGTGTGTGTGTTTCACAAACCAACCGACTGTAGTGTGTGAAACACACACACTACAGTCGGTTTTGCGAAACATACAAAGCATGCGATCGCTTTCAATGGAATACTGTGGTGTGCGTGTGATTTGAAAATGTTGTATATAAGACACAAAGACAAATCGTTATATATTACAATATTAAACATAAAACGGAGAAACAAGAACTGAATGTAACACAATAATACCAATACTTGTATAAAGCATTGCCTGTGAGATGTCAATGCGTAATATCGTATGGAGATGTAATAGTATTGTACAAAATATAATTAAATACAACACAATATAATATAATATATAATGTAATTACTAATTACAATAATAATAAAATATAATATAATAATATAATAGCGATACTCATCTGTGATCCGATTTAAAACCACGCACAAACACACACACCACAAACGAATTTATTTTATTTTATTTAATAACACCGAGAGGAAAAAAACACGTCCACTCGGTGTGAAGATCAACACAACACCCTATATATATATATATATATATATATATATATATATATATATATATATATATATATATATATATATATATATAAATATATATATATATATATATATATATATATATATATATATATATTTAC
Source organism: Tipula lateralis (assembly GCA_963932295.1). Classification (NCBI taxonomy): domain Eukaryota; kingdom Metazoa; phylum Arthropoda; class Insecta; order Diptera; family Tipulidae; genus Tipula; species Tipula lateralis. The sequence goes on from OZ010738.1 coordinate 117,310,757, forward strand.
TTTTAACTCACTATTTATAAAGAGAATCAAATTGTCCAAATGATGAACCAACAAGTACAACGAAAATATACGCACTTTTTAGAGACAAATGGAAATCCAAATACAATGGTTGATCTCGGAAAGTTCAGGACAACGAAAAAAGTGTTGTTATATCTCGTTCCCGGATATAGTATTATTGAGTTTTAATTAGTTAGGTTATCACTGTTGAGGCCTAACTATTTGTTGAGTCAAAACACCGTTGATTTATGTGTAAAAAGAGACTAACTTTTATTTCAATTTATTTTAACTTACATATATACAAAAAATATTACTTATAAAATTACTGACTATGCATATTATCATTTTTTTTATATCAACGTATAATAAAAATTGTGCATTAGTCAAAAGTAAATATGAAACTATTAAAAACAATTATGTTTTATCCATATAGAATAATGTCATCAGAAATCAACTGTATATGCGTATATTATTTCTTTATACATGTTATATTCCATAACATTCTCCCCCCACATGACGAAGTCAACAAGTTAACACCGGATTCTTAATTATATTCGTTTTGATATAAGTTTAGCCGAACGTCCTCGAGTTTGCATTCTATGAGTTGTTTCGGGAGCCTGCAGACCTGTTGAAGTACCATCAGCCATATTATCTTGAAGCTCAGATTGTACAGAAAGTGACGGATCTTCTGTCTCATCATTGCAGATAGTAGGTATCGGACTAATCTTAGCGATGGATCTTTTAAGAGTTCTGTTTGGAGTTTTTAAGGTGACGACTCTAGTTAATTTGTCTTATCTTGGATGCGTTTCTATTACTCTGGCCATTTTCCACTTAGTGGGTGGTATATTTTCATCCTTTATGAGAACTAACTGGTTCTTTTTTATATTTATTTGTCTGCTTGTCCATTTGGCACGTTGCTGCATATTATGTAGATAATTGTTGCTCCAAATTTTCCAAAATTCATTGTGCATCCTTTCGACTAGCTGCCACCTAGTTAATAGTTGTGATTTTAACTGCAGTGGTTTGTCGTCTGGTGGAGCAAACATTGAGTTCCCTATTAAAAAATGTCCTGGTGTGAGACATTCAAGCTCGCTGGGATCCTCCGTTAAAGGACATAGTGGTCTAGAGTTTAATGATGCCTCGATTTGATATAATAACGTAGTTAATTCTTCATGTGCTGTTTTACTAATTTCACTCCTGCTTCCCATAAACCCCCAAAATGTGGAGATCTTGGTGGGATCAAATGCCATTGTATCCCTTGAACTGATAACATATTTGCAATATTATTTGAATTGTGATAGATGGACTGCAGATATTTATTCGCTGCAACAAAATATGTCGCATTATCACTATATAAGTTTGCAATATTTCCTCTACGTGCTATAAAGCGTTTGAGGGCAGCAAGAAATCCTTCACATGTTAGGCCACTAACTAGTTCTATATGTATCGCTTTTGTTGTTAAACAGATGGAAATTGCGATGTAACCTTTCTGGCTTTTGGATCCTCTACCCTTGGACATTCGAAAGTTTATTGGGCCGGCATAATCTACCCCCGTATTGGTAAATGCTCTGGATGGTGTGACCCTTGGTAAGCTTTCCATTAGTTGCGTTGCACGACCAGCATGAAATCTAAAGCACTTGTGACAGCGGTGGTTATGTTGTTTTGGAGCTCTTTTGCCTTGAAGAATCCAAAATTGCTTTCTAATTAAAGCAAGTGTTAAGTCCACACCCCCATGTAGAGTACTCTTATGCGCCCAAACGAGAATCAAATTAGTGAAATGGCACTTATTTGGTAATATAATAGGGTGTTTCTCGTTATAGTGTAGAATTGAGCGTTGTAAGCGCCCTCCAATCCTTAAAACTCCGTGTTTGTCCAAAAAAAGATGTAAAGACAGAATTTTGCTCTTACTGCTCACTGCTCTTTCTCTTAATTTTTTAATATCTTCGGCGAATGAGGTAAGTTGTGTAATCTTTACAATGCTGATTTTTGCCTCCTCTATTTCTTGAACTGTTAAAGGACCCTTGCTCTGTTTATCCTTATGACTGATGTTCCAGTAAAAGCGCCTACAATATGCGATGACTCGTATTGTTTTCGTGAAAGAAGAGAATTTGCCAGTTATAGTTGAATCCGGTATTATTGCGCTTATTGTACAAACATGAAGCTGTTGTTTCTTTTCTATCTCCGTTTCTGCTATTACTGTTTGGAATATATCATTAGCATTGCTTATAAGCCAATCTGGGCCCAACCACCATAACTTATGATCGCACAGCTTGTCAGGGTCTATTCCGCGTGTGGCACAGTCCGCTGGATTTTCTTTTGATTTTACATGTTTCCATTGTGTGGGGCTGAGGATAGAATGAATCTATGAGATTCTGTTTGCAACAAAAGTTTTCCATTTACTGGGGTGTGTCCATTTACTTGTTACCAGGCTAGCACTATTGTTGAATCGGTTCAGACAAGCATTCTAATAATTGGGATACCAAGAGCCTCAGCAACAATCCTTAGTAGCTTCGCTAGTAACAAAGCCCCACACAGTTCTAGCCTTAGAAGACTCTGACTTTGTCTGATTGGTGCCACCTTAGTTTTTCCCGATATCAAAGTTACAGTAGTTGTTCCTGCTCTTGAAACTTTGCAATAAACAGCTGCAGCGTATGCTAATTCGCTTGTGGAATGTTGTCTTATATTTTATCCATTTATCCTTTATTTCCTCAGGTAGTTCTTCGTCCCATGATACTCCTTTTATCCATAATTCCTGAAACATGAGTTTCCCAATAATAATTGTTGGGGCAAAGCAACTTAGTGGATCGAAATTTTAGCTATTTCTGATATTATGGCTCGTTTCGTTGGTGGTTCTGTATCAGAACTCATGTTGACTTGGAATTCAAATTCGTCATTTTTCGGAATCCACATAATGCCCAAAGTTTTAATAGATTCATGTTCCTTACATATGATGGTTGGTTTAGTTTCCCTATGTTCTTCTGGTATTCCTTCCATAACCGAGTTATTATTCGATGCCCATTTTTATAGCTTAAAACATCCAGAACCAAGCATACTTCGTAATTGTTGCTGACATTTTATTGCATCTTGTATCGTATCAGCACCAGAGAGAACGTTATCAACATAAAAGTCTCTCAGCAGAATTTCTGAAGCCATAGGATATTTGTTTTGCTCATCTAACGCGAGTTGTCTATGTGTTCTTATGGCCAAGTATGGAGCAGATGATGTACCGTTTGTTACTGTTCGTTACTTGAAAACTTTTATTTGTGCATATGGATCAGCTCTCCAAACTATTCTTTGTAGATTTTGTTGGCTTTCGCTCACCAAAATCTGTCTATACATCTTCTCGATGTCTGCAAAAAATACATATCTGTGCTTCCTCCACCTTGTGATTATCGATGGTACATCCTGTTGAAGTGTTGGGTCGACTAATTGGATGTCATTAAAACTAAGTCCATTTGATGTCTTTGCCGATGCGTCAAATACTACTCTTAGCTTAGTAGTTGTACTAGATTGCTTGATCACTGAATGGTGCGGTAGATAGCTTAAGTTGGTTTTACATGTATCGTCACCTGTATTTATTGGAACCATGTGTCCTAGTTCGATGTACTCATTCAGAAAGTTGTGATATTCTAGTTTTAATTGTGGATTCTTCTCTACTCTCCTCTCCACTTGTAGCAATCTTGCTATGGCTTGATTCTTGCTATCTCCTAAAGTGAGTTCATCCTTTATTGGTATAGGGACTTCATACCTTCCATCGGCTAATCGATTAAATGAGTCTTTGTATAGCCGTTCGCACAGCTCTTCGTCTTCTGAGTTTTGGTTACATCTGCTTATTTCTTCAATTTCCCAGAATTTACGTAGTTCTAAATCCAAATCAGTATGAGATATCAGAGTTAAAGATATCGATTTTGTTGTCGGTTGGTTTTGTTTCATCCCCATAAGAATCCATCCTAACTCCGTTCTTTGAGCTACTGGATGATCTGACGAGACCTTAATTACTCCGTCTACTAAAATATTTGCATATACATCCGCAACTAGAATCATGTCAATAGATGCAGGTGTCTCGTAATTCGGATCTGCTAATGTAAGGTTTTTCCATGGGTTGTTATCAGCTCCTTTAACTGGTTCAGTTGGTAAACATTCAGTCAATTTTGGTAGAATGAATGCTTATACCACCTGTTTAAAGTTTGATGAGTAATGTGGTGATATGGTTACGTACACCTTATATTTTATGCTACTAGTCTTCATTCCTCCAATTCCACTGACTTGTAAATCTACTCGAAATTTTGGTAAATTTAGTAATTCGGCTGCTGCTTGTATGATGAAAGATGACTGTGACCCTGGATCTATTAATGTGCGTAGTTGCATTGAATTTCCAATAAGCGTAGTTACCTTTATCTGCGTTGTAGCTAATAATGGTACTCCATTATTTATTGTGAGGTTGTTTTGGCGGTATGAAGTACAGTTTTGACTTCTTTTGTATGTAGCAACGTAATATAATTTCCCATACAAACCACGCAGGTTTCATTGCTCATACATTTGCTATGCGTGGCGATTAAACAAACTCTGCATAAGTTGTTGCCTGCTATGAGTTTTGATCTCTCCAGCACTGGCATTTCCACAAAGGTGGGGCATCTCGTTATGTCATGTAATGCATTGCAAACAATGCATATTTTTCTAATTCCAGCAAAAGTTCTTCTTGTTGCTTGTGACATAACAGTATTTGAGCGTTCGATGGTGCTCCTACACACTTAAAAAAAATGTCTATATGTAATGCATTATGCTTTTCATATAGGTCCAGAGCAACGTTAATTTTAGAAATAAAGTAGCTCTTGCATTAAAATACCATTAATATATGATCCATGGAAATGTAATGAATTGAAACCATTTAAATTTAATATAAGTAATATTTTAATTCTAAAACTAGCTTGATTTAAAAAGTTATTAATGCAATATTATTAAAAAATAATGCATACTGCGTTACATTGACTTAAATGTAATGCATTAAAATTAAAAATTTCTTACTTTATATTTCTAATTCAATCAACATTATTTTATAATATATGCTGCTATTTATTTAAAAATTATATTTCTATTAGAATATAATACAACTTTGATTTACTAAATGTTTAATACAATTAATTAGTGTATTAAACATTTAGTAAATAGTATGGTAGTGGTAGTGTATAATTATAGCATTAAAACAGATAAATTGGAAACATTTATCATCAATATTAACTTTGCAAAAAGATATTAATTAAAATAGTAAAACTCACATTTAGATTTTACATATAAAATTTATTCATAAATGTATATATTTGTATTTAAAAATAATTAACTTAAAAATTCAAAATGCATGGTTTTTAAATAAAATTAATATTATAAGATAATATATAATGTTTATAATTATGGTAAGAAATAGTTCATACGATAATGCGATTAATACAATCCAAAACGGCAACCTCTTAGTCTGTGAGGACGGTCCCTAAGCGAGTCAAGTATATCAAATACGGGTACATCAGCATGAATCCCATCTGAAATTTATTGAAAATAAATATAATTAACTAATATTCAAATAAGAATTGAGGTGTCATAGACATTTTTCAAATTGTTTCACCTATTAAACAAAACCCCAAAATAAAATTAACCACGTGTTAGAAATATTTGTTATGTTAAATACTTTTTAAAAGAATTGCACTATTATTTAAATAAATTATTTATTTTACACTCTATACTATAATATACTCTTACATTTCGAACATATCCAAAATTATTCAACACGTGGAATATTTTGTAATTGAGGTTATAATTTATTCTACACACACTTTTGAAATGAAGCTTAACTATTCTGAATCTAAAATTATCAAATTTTAAAAATATCAATACATATTTTTGTTTCATAAAGTTCATCATTTTTTAGTAGAGGTTATAATTTGTAATATACAAATTTTAACCTCTACTTTTCTAATTAATATAAAATTTAGAAAAACTTACTTGCAATTAAAAATCGTTATTTTTCTCCAATTCGTTATATCCATGTTAAGTAGTTTTGATCCATGTAAAACAATTTAAACACTTTTTTTAATTAATTCACAGCACTTTTCACTACTCGTCTATTCCTTACGATTATTCCTAATGAACTCAATAGTTATCAAATCCATAGCAAGCAATATCGAATCCATTAACGGGATCTTGTATACACTGGTGGAAAAAAGTACTACTATAGTGTACCATTCGTATAGTATAGTATCTTATATGATTAAACAGAATGTAGCAAATTTTTCATCCCACAGTGTAAAATTTAATATTCGTAGTTCCGTAAATTTTTGGTAAAATGCATTAAACATTTTATCAATGCAAGCACTCTGTTAAAATAAATGGGACCTTATGTTTAAATGATATTTTAAAGCAAATTTGCTTTAGAGTATGCAACAGATTTGCATTAAATAGTATTTGAAGCAAGAATTGCATTAAATTTTTCATCAAGTTGCGTTACAACATTATGTAATGGAAGATCTGTTTTACATTGTAGTTTTAAGTTGCATTGCATAGTCTTAATGGCAAGCATTGTATTAAAAAATCAAGCAACTTTTTTAACTGTGTAGGTTGTCGAAATCCTTTTACTGGTATGTTGGTTGCTTCTAACGATTGGAATCGGCTTTCTAGGAACTTTAGGAAATCACTCATAGATTGAATATCCCGAGGATTCTCCAGGTTTCCTTGGTATAAACGATGAGTTTCGTTGTCCAATTTTTTCAATACTAATGGAATTAGTATTGCGCTCCAGGTTGTTGTGTCAACGCCCAAGTTCTTTAAGGCATACAAATTTTCTACTATGGTATCATGAAGATTTTTAACTCCAGTTGCTGATTCCGTGGTAATGTTTGGTAAATGTAATAACATATTGACATGGTTGGTTACCAGTAATCGTCTGTTGTTGTAACGATTAATAAGTATATTCCATGCATCCGTATAATTACTTCCTGATGTAGATATATGATATATTAATTTTGCTGCATCTCCTCTAACATACGTTTTCAGGTAACTGATTTTGTGTATATCTGTGAGGTTTTTGTTGTCGTGCACAAATCTGCTAAATCTGTCGTGGAACGTTGTCCATTCATGGTATTGCCCATACTGAAATATGTTATTTCGATACGAGGCAATTTTATTTCTGGTTGGAAATCAGGTTTGTTGTTGATGTTAGCGCATTCTAGGGGTAACAATACTTGTTTTGATTCTTGAAGCTCGGCTGTCATCTCGTCTACTTCTTCATTCATTGTATCGCATTCTTGAAAATACGGAATGAAGCTATGTTGTTCTTCTGGAATTTCTAACAGAAACTCTTCATGTAGCTGATCCATCATGCCTCTATAGTTGTCTAGTGGTTTAATTTTCTGCACCAAATGGGGACTAGAACGTCTTTCAGTCAAGCATAATTGAGCTTGGTGTAGTAGAGTTCTGATATGGTTTACTTTAATTTCTGCCCTTTCCACCAATTTTCTTTTCTTCGTTGGTATCTCTTCTTCTGAGTTATCGTTATCCATCAGATTAGTTTTCTTCAGAAGTTCCGGAAAATTAAAACTTGTTGATGCCTGAGTGTCGATTGTCACCGTGGGCGTTGTTGGGGCTCCATGCAAACGCTGCCGCATCTCATCTATGAACGCATTGTATGTTTGTTGTGTAGATCTTCGTTGAATGAAGTAACCATGTGATGGCTCTAATGTGGCACAGGCAACAATTTTTTCATGATTGCTCTCATATTGCAAAAATAATCCTTTTAGAATTTGAATTTGTCTTTTTGACTGCCTTTCTGCCGATTTGGATTTTTTCTACCATCTCCTCTTGATCTTTTAGTAGTACATCGATTATGGCGCCAGTTGTTGCGACACTTATGTTGTAAGTCTAAGTGTTATTTGTTAAAATGTTTGTTGTTGTTGGAAGGACTGTTGGATTGTAAAACATAGCGATGCTGGTAGTTGTTTCAACGATGCTGGTAGTTGTTTTCCAGCTGTCAGTTGATACCGTGGTATGACTTTGTAGTTGTTATTTGTTTAAAGTTCCAATATAATATTATTGAGTTTTAATTAGTTAGGTTATCACTGTTGAGGTCTAACTATTTATTGAGTCAAAACACCGTTGATTTATGTGTAAAAAGAGGCTAACTTTTATTTCAATTTATTTTAACTTATATACAAAAAATATTACTTCTAAAATTACTGACTTTGCATATTATCATTTTTTTATATCAACGTATAATAAAAATTAGACAAAAGTAAATATGAAACTATTAAAAACAATGTTTTATCCATATAGAATAATGTCATCAGAAATCAACTGTATATGTGTATATTATTTCTTTATACATGTTATATTCCATAACAAGTGTGATATTTGTAACACTTCAATTGTAGGTGCTAAAACACACATTGAATGACACACTGCAAATGAAACACATAAAAAAGCTTGGAGAAGTGCCAATGAAACAGCTAAAAATTAAAATCTTTTGGAGAAAGAGGCCAACATTATTTTTTGATAATGTAAAAAGATTTGAAATTTCCTTGTGGTTATTTGCTGCAGAACATAATTTAACAAATGCTGCAGCATTTGTTTTATCAAACACAATTGACCAATTACTAAAAGAAATAAACCATCATTTTTGCCACAGCCCAGCGGAAAAGAAGAATTTAAAGAATTTCAATCTTATTTCGGTGTTGAAGTACATGCTACATTGAAATTTACTGTAACATGCAGATTGTCGCTTCAGGTAACATTAAACATAAATTGTATTTTACTTATAAATTCATTGACCGTTTAATAGAACAATGGACAGGCAAGCATATTTTGTCGTTGGTGAATTTGAGAATATGTATGGAAACGAGAATATTTCTTGTATTTCCACAAATTTATATTTATAGTCATTTAATACATCTATATTATTTATTTTTATCCTACGCATTAAAAATAATTAATGATATTAATATAGAAATGCAGTCCGAAGATACAAGAATTCATACCACGCTTGAAACATTTATTTCGGAATGTCAGTCGAAATTTTATACCTAAAAAGGTTTTGGATAAAACTGACATTTCCAATATAAATCTAAATTAAAACCATCTTCCCATCGAGCAGATATACTGTGGCCTGTGGCACCAGTGCTGAAATTTATTATGTTAAACAAATTTGCCAGTTGAAGACATAATAGAATTCAAAACAACTGTTAAACAATTCTACTTAACTTTATGCGAGAATTTACGAAACAAAGTTTGATGATGAGATTTCAAAATTAGCTCCAGATAATATGATTGAAGGTGAACCAAATCCAAGTTTGAGTTATAATTGTTTTCCCGACGATGAACAAAATCACATTAATTCAATTAACAATGAATTCCAAGCACTTGTGGATTGTGAGAAAATTCAGAAGCTTAAGAACTCTTCTATTTCTGAATTTTGGGCAAAAGTAGATGGACCAATATTTAGCAACATTTATCGAATTTAGTGATGTTCGACCTACTCTACACACAAAAAAAAGAGGTTACCACAACACCGAATCGGTGTTCTATACGATCTCACCAATCAGATATTGAAATATGTTATCCGTTTGCACTTTCTTGCTTTTATCAGATAAATGCATTTTAGGATAATAAAATTTGCACCGGATCAAAATTTTTTCGCTTTCTTCGGTGTGTACATTTAACTCCCTTTTCATATTATAAGCAAATTATTTTCGATAATTTTGTATTGTAAACATACAACACTGTCCTTATGTTGTTTATAAATATTTTGGATCAAATAATTCGCACCGAATCAAACAAAATTTAAAACTGGTCTGGTGTTAATACAAAACTACATTTTGGTATGTAATAAAAAAATGTATAAATAAGTTTAACATTAACAACTTTATTGTAATTCTAAATATATATGTTTGTACACAAGTATAAAAAAGATGTTTTTTTATTTGTTAATTTATTTCAAAATTCTTATAACTAATATTTAAATAATTTACATTTAAATTAAAACAAATTTTGGAATAATAAATGGATTGCTAATTTTGTCGTGGTAACAAAATTCATATGAGTCTTTGTATGTTAGCTCATTTATTTCTATTACATTATTTTTTTCGTTGGTAATTTCAACTTCATATCCATTTAAGTTGAGATTAAAATGTTTAACAATCAATTTGCGATAGAAAAAATATATTTTATTATTAATTTCAATGATGTGATCGATTAACCCAAAATTTGGGTGATTTAATGAATCCGCTTTGGTAATACATATAATAATTTTTTTTTTATATAAAAATTCATATTTTACTTCATTCAGAACGTTGATTTGGTCAAATTTACTAAAATTTATTGTTTTTGGTAAATTTGTTGTATCTATATTTAATTCGAGAAATTGTGTTTTCTTGTCGATTTTATATTCCAATTGAATATCAAGTGTTGACCTTCATAATCTATATAATTTATTTCTTGATGTTTAGTTGCTAATAGGACACATATATTTTTAAAATTTCGTGTTGAATGAGCAATTCTTTTTAGTTTTTCGTGCTTTCCTTCAAAACGCATCGTCCATAATGTAGTTAATGCCCCCATAGTACGAATGACTCGAGGATAATGTACCAATAAATGTTGTTTTGGAATGAAATTGTTTTCTGGAAAATTTTTTAGAAATTGGGAATGATGTTCTTCGACTAGTATTGTTAGCTTGTCTACTAAGTCGTCGTTTAGAATGGATGAAAAAACTATATTCGAGTTGATGCTTCATCAACTAAATGGCAAATTATGAACGGGAAATATCGTAGAAGACACCGGAACTGCGAAGCTCTCTGTCGTTAATTATTTGTTTTACTGTCTAAACTTATTAAAGAAGTAACATTTGAATTATTAAGATAACCAAATTTAAAATTTTTAATATTATTATTTAAATCCTCAACAGTTAATAATTTTCGCTCTTTAGTAATATACAACAAAAAAATTTCAACTCATATTGACCAATACCCTTTAAAATATCATGCATCATATCAACCGAAAGAGATTCAAAAGTGTTAAAATATTTTAATTCATTCAATAAAACGTCAACGTATAGATTATAATCTTCTTTGTTTCGAATTAAATCAACATTTTCTACTAAACAATTTTGAATGTCTTTTGAATGTATTCAGCAGAATCGATAAAAATAATTCGATTTAAACGATTCATGTAAACCATACAAGGAATTAGCTGATAAATTATCATGGCTTAGAGAAAAAATTGATCCTTTTATATTGTATAGTACATCGTTATAAATAATGTCAATCACATCAGTTTCGAGTTTCTTAAGATCTGCCACTATTGGTTCTAAAAATGGCTTATAACCAAGCTCTTTTATGTCTTCGTAATGACAGAGTGCATCAAATCGATATTTTGTAAGTGGGTGTTAATATAATTTCCTAAATTTAAAACTGTAAACTAAAATGCCAATATTTTATGTACTCCTGTTTTAGATCCTATAGTATTTACTACCATCGAAATATAATTGCAAATGAAAACAAGGATGAACTGCTGAAAATAGCTAATTGGTTTTAAAATGTTCACTTTGTGTTTAGTGAAATGAATTATTTTCATAAAATTCTTATTTTGAGATAGATAAGATAATGTTTCAATGATAGATACGAATGAAAAACTATTTGTTACTACACGCCGACAATCGTAAATTAGTTTTTTCGATCCCATACCCTATCATTTCTAACACTAACAGCAATTTCTCTTGGGGCTGGCACTTTATTAAATATTTGTTTTCGTCGCTTATAAGTGGAAATTTCATTTGGAAAGGGATTATTCATGATTTGCAACTCTGGTTGTATTAAAACATTTAAATCTGTAGTGTTAAGAAAATTTAAAAAAAATTTTCGAATATTTAATTCTATTGCTTTTGTAATATCTGAAACTAATATTAAAATGGAATTTTGTTGGTTGTAGTTTAAGTCTAATTTCATAAAATCTCTTATGAACTCAGTTTGAATTTCAGTTGTATTGGCGTCAGCTATTTTACTAATATCTACATTCCTATTATTTTCAACATTTTTAATGCACTATCAACTGTTTTCACGATTCTGTCATTTAAACTTGTAGTACCAACATCACTATAGATAGGTTTATTTGTATTCGTTATTTGATTTTGTGGTAAATGTTTGTTTATAGTATGTTCGGTTAAGCCACAAAAAGTTTCATACACAATTTTTGAATCCACAAGCTAGTTTACTTTAATTTGTTAAACTATGAAACAATCTTAAATGTCTTATGTAAATCTTCAAATCAACGAACGATTTAGAACAGTTAACTATCTTGCAAAACAACATTTTAATTTTGCAAAATCATTATTAAAAATTATTAAATCCAAATTATTATAATAAATATATAAATTTTTAGTTCATTAAAATAATTTTTAAATTAATTTATACCAACGTTGGTAAGATCCAAGGAATTACCATTTTTAAGGCAAAAGTAATTGATGATGTTGGCTTAAAATTCAAACAGGCTGTTCTTGTTATGGTTGTATCGCAATTTTTCGAAGTTTTGATCTAAAATAAAAGTGATTTAATTAAAAACAAGATATCATTTAAATATATATTTTAATCAAATTATTTTCTCTTTAATTATTTTGATTAGATGTTTGAGCTTTTACGCTTTTTCAATTACGTGCAATTTTTTATTATTCAAGTAAACTATGTTAATCTTTATTCGTACAAAACGTATTTTAACATTTACATAGTTTTTCAGCAGATCTGTGTTATATTTAATAATCGACATGAATAATTAAACTTCTAATAGAATAATAGAAAAAATTGTACAGAACATGATTAAAGACACACTACGTGAAAAGTTTGGTACTACAGTAAATAGAAAACATTTACTTAAAAAAAAAATCTATGGCTTAATGGCCGTAAGCGGTCCTTACCGCGTCTCAACTGAGACGCGGTAAGGACCGCTTACGGCCATTGTAGGTGGTCAGCCCAACGAATGTTTATACACTCAAACGCATTTTTTATGTCATCCGGTTACATGTTAATTTTTGGTCAACGGCGGGAATCGAACTCGAGATCGCGGCGCGATGAGTAATTCTCTTAACCATTAAGCTACTTAGCTTACATTTCCGGTTACATTACAAGATTAACTTACATTTGTTTTACTTAGAACTAGCATCCTAACATGTTTTTCAGTTCTTTTAACCGCGGTGTTCGTTGTAATCTGTCCATTTTAAAAAAAGCCTCTTGAATAAATAAATAAAATGATTCAGATGCTGAGGGGTATTGACAGTTGAACACAAAATATGTTTTAAATAAAGTTGCAAAAGCATCGATGCTGTTTATATTTAAAAAAAGAGGTATTTCCTTATTGCCTATAAGAATAACGTATGAGCAAATAGTTGATTTCGATGGTCCTCTCAATATGATATGAGGTTGAGTAATTTTATTTTCTGTAACAGTTCCAGTCTGTAAATAAATAAAAATGGATTAAATCAAATAACAAAAATAAATGTAAATATACGACCAACACGCTTTTTGCTAGTCACACGAAACATAAACCTTTATACTGGTTAGAAATATTTATGATAGACAAAAAATATGTTTGGTCAACACCAAACATATGTTGTTTCGATATAGAAGAATTATTAAAATTTAAACAAAAAACGTCAGGTTTTTATGTAACACAATAAAATTTTCCTAATGGTTTAGTTACCTTTTCTAAAACAAAAAAGTTGTATGGCGGTGCCGTTAACGTCGTTGGTTCATTTTTCTTACGGTATGTTCGGCAAATCTTTTTTAAAATCATAAGTGCGTTGAGATCATCATCAAATTCTGAAAATATATAAAAAAAATTAAAACTTAAGTACAGCAAACTTTGTTTTAAACAGATTTTACTTTCATATTCCTGAGTGCACTCGTCATGTACATATTTTAATTTTACGATGGATTCCAATATTTTGAATTTTTTTTATGTCTGACCAATTTTCTTTCAAAAAAGTATCTTCTCCATATGTAATGTGAAAGTCTTGATCAATCTGAAATGAATATTGTAAAAAATATAGAAATAAACTTTAATCTAATCTAAACGAAATAAATTTTACAATTCTAAAGAAAGTTTAATAAAGAAGTAACAATTTAGAAATTAGGAATAAAAGCAATTTGCAAAAGTTAAAACTTTGGATATTGCTTTTTTAAGAATAAATATTTTATTACCAGTCCCGGTGTATTCAAAAATCTTGGAAATTGTTCAAATGTAAATATCGTTGGACGACATTTAATAGTTCGATGCATTCTTGTGAAAATTTCTAATTTATTATTTTTTGGGCAAGCCTGCTGAAACCATTGAATGCCATCTGAATGATCAACCAGTTCTTCCTCTTCTGCTTCTATTTGGCCAATTTGTGTTTTAATTTCTGAATTACGTGATGAATTTCCTAAGGATCTATTGACCGTTCGTAAACGGAAAGCAAAAAAACCTGTTCTATTCTCCGGACTGTAAAATATTTCCTTTAATGTGAAAAAAGACCATGAAGCTAAATATTTTTGTAACCTAGAAATTAAAACTTACATATTTTTCCGGATCTTGATTCTCGCATAACTTAGGAAATAAATTGCAGTAGCTTGAACCCATAAGATTTTGTTTTGCGAACTACCGTGGTACCGTGAACTTGTATAAGATGACTAACGATAGTGTTGATTAATTTAATTCTTAAATTTTTCGGTAGGATTTCTGTTAAGTTATACGTAACGATAACTATTTTGCCCTCTGGATTATTATTTAAATACAATTCCAGTTCCTGTTATCGAATATAATTGAAAACCGTATATTGATAAGTATAAATTACTTAAAATTTGAATATCGTCTGTACGGTTTTAATAACAAATATTATTAAAACCGTAAATTAATTAACACACGTGAACCCTACGTGTTAAAATAGGAAATATAGAACTTAAGGTTCAATATAATTGAAAAATATATTACCTCTTTTAAAACATGTTTTTCTAATTTAATTTTTTTGGGCAAGGAACCGATAAAAGCGTCTTGACGAAACACTGGAGTGGCTTCATATTCCGTTTGCGTGTTTTTGCGTGTTTGCATCTGAGTATTCTAAATTTCCTGTTTGGCTTAAATTATCTTTGTGAGACTCTAATATTGCAAGTAGTAATAATTATTATAATTCAACTACTAAGCAAAGAGCTTTTTTGTTATTTACCATGTAATCTTGAAAAGTTTTTTAAAAAAATGATTTCTCATATGTTAGTTTCATATCTTTGATAATAATATCAAACACATCTTGATTTAGTTCAACATTATCTTCAGTGAACAGGCATAAATTGAAATTATGTGGACTGATATCAAACTTTAATGAAGCTAAAATTACAAACACCATAACAAACACATTAGAAAACCCGCAATACTTCTGACTAACTACGTAATATGAATTTATATAGACTTACGAACTACTATAAATTAATTTTAAAATTACAAAAAAAAAATATTTTACATATTTTTCACATTCCACTTCGGAGGGCCTCGAAAATTTTAAATATATTTTCTTTGCCTTTTAGGTCTTTTTTTTACAAATATTTTAATCATTACATAATTCGAGGAGCGCCCGATGTGAGAAGTATTTTAATAATATAACTTACCTTCTTGTAAGATATCCAGAAGTGTTGTGGAGTTAACAATGATAAATTTTTTTGTATTGTTGTATTCTATTGAGAACACTCTTGCCTTCCATCGTACTAGTATGATTTAATTTAATTTCAATAATAATATTCACAATTTGTCACTAATAATTTCTCACTAATCACCAATATGATCACTATTTACTTGAATTTACGCGAATGCGAGGACACCAAAACTCAAACTGATGTCTTTTGTCTAGAAAACGACAAATTATATTTGCGAAATTTAACATGATTATTCATGTTTACAAATTAACTCCGAAAAAGGAATTTCACTGTATCCAAAAAGATGTTTTTTAAAAACAATAGAACTCTAAAATCAAAAATGCAGTGCAATTATTTATAAACATCTGTAAAAATTTGTTTAACACCACATGTTGTAAACATTATAAAAATTCTTTCATTTTTATCAGTAGGGATATTTCGAAAATGTATCCATTGAAGAGGATTTAATTTTATGAAACATCTAATTGGATATAAATAAAATACTTTGCTGATAAAAAACAAATCGACACCGCATTATTTTTTGTGTGTAACCAGGTTCTTTTAACCTGATATTCACAATGTCCGGATTGTTAATTCGGTTCTTTTCAAAGTACCCGGTTCATAATTTTAGTGAAACTAAAATATTTATTTCTTTTCTAACAAGAATCATGTAAATATGTATATTGTATTGTAATGACTTTATCTCGCTCTAAATAAGTACACCTAATTCTGTTTTTACGCGATAGATACGTTTCGCAAAAACTCGCGTTAAAAAAATTAAGAAAAATTCTTATGGAAAGTAGGAGAATCAAAAGTTATGATGACGTAAGTTCATTGTTTTTTCGTGCTTAACCCTGCAACACTAACGCTTAAGATTACTAACATGATTACTAACCATGGGTCCATTGGACCCACATCTTTAAGACTCTATTTATAACATTTTCCAAGTACTTAAAACATAAATTGATATATTTTTATAAAATTCAATTAAATCACAATTATAGATTTTAAAATAAAACATCAAATTTTATTCATAGCCGTTTTTACATAAATAATAATAAACCAGTCCATTTCATCACATGAATAAAGGTTAACTGGTTCGAAAAATTCAATCAGTGCCTTATTTTTCAGACAATATCCCAAGAATGGTGATTTTGAGTTCCAAATCGATTACCAAAAACATAATTTAGTAAACTATTCATTCGTTAAGAATATGAAATATTTCCTATAGAGTTGACGGAAAAGATTACATATGAATCGGTTTACACTCATTACTAACGTGGGTCCAACAAACCCAGACACTTTTTATAAGAAGTACTGTTCACTCTTCGACCGACCAAACACAACGAATTTTTGTTTTTAAATAAGGGGAATCCATTAAATTAAAAATACATTTAATGTGAAGTTTGTTACAATCATGGAACGTGCGATTTTTTAAACGTCATTCTAAATTGGGTCCATTGGACCCATGCGTTAGTGATGTAGGGTTAAACACACATTTTATTTAATGAAGCTAATATTATGTACATTGAATAAGTTCATAATATTTAACAAAACGAAAAAAATAAAAAAACGGAACAGTTTTAGTATTTGTCAACACTTTGTCTTTGCTAAAAAAACGCTGGTAGCGCCACTAAATAGTGGGGGGAAATGAATTTCGATTTAGGTTTAAATGTTGGGTAAATAAACATTATAAAATGACAGTTAATGCATTATTTTGGTTCTACTATTTCCTAAATTAAATTTAAAATTTCTCATGATAATAAAAATAAATTTGTGTCTACACTAATAAGAGACATTAATTTTATATAAATCCTATTTAATTAAAATATTTCAGTTTGATAAAATATGTAATATATATATATATATATATATATATATATATATATATATATATATATATATATATATATATATATATATATATATATATATATATATATATATATATATATATATATATATATATATATATATATATATATATATATATATTTATATATATATATATATACATATATATATATATATATATTTATATATATATATATATATATATATATATATATATATATATGTATATTTATATATATATATATATATATATATATATATATATATATATATATGTATATTTATATATATATATATATACATATATATATATATATATATATATATATATATATATATATATATATATATAAATATATATATATATATATATATATATATATATATATATATATATATATATATATATATATATATATATATATATATATATGTATATTTATATATATATATATATATATATATATATATATATATATATATATATATATATACATAATTTTAAGCCGTTTCTATCATTACCTAAGAGGTAGGATTCAATGCGTTTTTTTGAGATTCCCCAAATAAATTTAGGCCTAATCCTCAATGTGAATTGGAGATAATTAATTTTCATCAGCGTTGAAATGTAAAGTGACTATAATTTCAAAAAAAAAAATTTAATTCATTACAATCCTCAAATGCTATTATCTTTCTTAAACATGAACTCTGCCAAAATATTCGCCATGTCCGTTTGATATTCGGTAATATAGATTTGACATGTCTTCATGTGCACCCATTACCCTTCCACGTGGTGGCTCCGATTTTAAATTTTACCGAATTTGCTTTTGTCAATTTCTACCGTAATGCCCGGCGCTCCAATTGGCTTTGTTTGAGTCAACATGTATTCGACTAAAACCTCCCTTACATATTGATTCCAATCTGCTATCGTTCCAGACGAATATCCATATTCGTGAATAATGTTTTGCGCCGGTATACGTTGCAAAGTTTCGTATGTCAACAAGTTTATTTCATCTATGGGAAACTTCGAATTAGAGAAACAAGAAGCATAACGAATGCTTCTACTCTTTGTGCACCTTATCCCATTTATTAGTTTCCCACAGTTCCATCGGTTCAACTCCACCACGTGGAAGGGCAATGGGTGTTTGGAAGAGTGGAGCGTGAAACAGGAGGATACTTTTTAAAAAAAGTGGAGAATTACAATCGCTTAAGACATTGATGGCGATAGTTAAACACAACATTTTGCCCGAAACAATCATATCCGATTTCTGGAAGGCGTATGATAATTTGGGTGACGAAGGGTTTACCCATTTAAAAGTAAGTCACAGCATTAGTTTCGTAAATGAGGAAACCGGTGGTAATACAAATACTATTGAGAGCACTGAAGACATGTCAAATCTATATTACCCGAATATAATCGTCAAACGGTCATTGCGAATATTTGGGCAGAATTCATGTTCAGAAAGATGGCAGCATTTGAGGATTGCAATGCAGTAAACAATTTTTTTGAAATTATAGCCACTTTACATTTCAACGATGATGAAAATTAATTATCTGCAATTCACATTGAGGATTAGGCCAAAATTTATTTGGGGAACCTCCAAAAACGTATTGAAGCCTACCTCTTGGATAGTGATAGAAATGGCTTAATATATATATATATATATATATATGTATATATATATATATATATATATATATATATATATATATATATATATATATATATATATATATATATAAATATATATAAATACATATATTATATATTACATATTTTATCAAACTGAAATATTTAAATTAAACAGGATTTACATAAAATAGATGTCTCTTATTAGTGTAGACACAAATTTATTTTTATTATCATGGGACATTTTAAATTTAATTTAGGAAATAGTAGAACCAAAATAATGCATTAACTGTCATTTATATATATTAATCTGTCATTTATATTAATGTATATTTACCCAACATTTAAACCTAAATCGAAGTTCATTTCCCCCCACTATTTAGTGGCGCCACCAGCGTTTTTTTAGCAACAAAGTGTTGACAAATACTAAAACTGTTCCGTTTTTTTTATTTTTTTCGTTATGTTAAAGATTATGAACTTATTTATAGCTTCATTAAATAAAATGTGTGTTTAACCCTATATCACTAACGCATGGGACCAATGGACCCAATTTAGAATGACATTTAAAAAATCGCATGTTAAATGATTGTAACCAACTTCACATCAAATGTATTTTTAATTTAATGAATTCCCTTTATTTAAAAACAAAAATTCGTTGTGTTTGGTCGGTCGAAGAGTGAACAGTACTTCTTATAAAAAGTGTCTGAGTCTGTTTGACCCACGTTAGTAATGAGTGTAAACCGATTCATATGTAATCTTTTCCGTCAACTCTATAGGAAATATTTCATATGCTTAACGAATGAATAGTTTACTAAATTATGTTTTGGTGATCGATTTGGAACTCAAAATCACCATTCTTTGGGATATTGTCTGCAAAATAAGGCACTGAATGAATTTTTCGAACCAGTGTAGCGTAGACCGCAAGTCCGTATGATGAAGCGCACATGCTTGCTATTTTTTTTTCGAGATGCTCACGGTTGGGAGGGTCTACCTCACCATAATTTCACGAACGGTCCGCTACAAAAACTATATCAATTCATGTACAAAAAAAAATCCTGCTTAGGTATATAAAGTTATGTGTATATGCACCTGCTAACATCTACCATGTTGCTAACATCTACTATATCTTTTATTTATCTACTCATTACTATTCGTAGTTAATGAAACCAAAAAAAAAGTATTCAAGAAAAATTTGGCGTGATTCAACCATAATATAAATTTGTGTTAAACCGCGATAATGCATGAGTATAACTATATATGTATATATGAAAAAGAATTATGAAGTTAGATATTTTTTTTTCTAAATTCAATACATAAAATTATTCCCTTAAACCTAACAAAATACACAGTAATGTTATAATTTAAAAAAAAACCTTACCATACAACGGTTCCAAAAAAATAACAATTCACCGCACGCCGATGATCTCCAATTCGAGGATTACTGCAGAAATCACGTTCATCCCCAGAAACTCAGCTTCGAACAACTCCACAACACTCGACGTAGAACAACAATCCAACTCCAACACAAAATAACCCATCCGCCAAACAATCAGCAACTAATCCACTAGCAATCGCTATTGACAAACAACCGCAACCAGTTTAAGCACGAATTCGCATTATGTATCAGCAACAGTCGGCGGAAAACACCATCAATTTAACAAAAATCTCGCCAATAAAAGTATTAGAAACAGTATTTATTTATAACGTTTTTATTTTTAACTTTAATTTCCAAGTTCATTGGTTAACATTAGTTATCTTATAAGTAAGACAGACTTAACACTATTTAACAAATACTGAATTATAATTTGATTTAATTGTACATATATTACTATTATTATATTTTTTTATTTTATTTAAGTTAGACAACAATCTACATGATTGTGCCTCAAAAAGAAATTCACTTAACTATTGTTAACGCTATATACATTTGTTTTTTTTTCAGTTTTTGAAATATTCGATCTCATTTAAATATAAATATATATTTATATATAGTTATAACTTTATGGGTTTCTACCCATCACTATTATTTTTTTGTTTTTAATCATTTAAAAATTTTTCTTGACTGACTAACAATTTTTTTTGTCTCTCCCGTAAGAAATTTTTTTCAGTGCTTATATAGCAAACGCTCGTTTCGCGCCAAAGGTCTATCTTTTTCATATTTCATATATTCCTTCCATTACCCTCCCCCCCCCCCCCCGTGAACTATATCTTTCCACTTGCTATATAGTAATTAATGGTACTGTGTAATGCAGTAATTTAGCTATAAGTAAGCACTAACCCATAACAACGAAAATAAGTTGGTTTGAATACTAAATATGTAAATGTACTAAATGTCGCAAAGAAGATGGTGTTAAAATCACAAAAAATGAAATTTAGTTGAAGTTTACTTAGGAAATTTTTCACTATCGAGTTCATAAAAAGAATTTGAAACAAATAATTGTAAGAGCTAAATTTGAAATTAGACGAACGTTACACCAGTTAACCTTTATTTTTTTTATGTGATAAAATGCACTGGTTTATTATTATTTATGTAAAAACGGCTATGAATAAAATTTGATGTTTTATTTTAAAATTTATAATTGTGATTTAATTGAATTTTATAAAAATATATCAATTTATGTTTTAAGTACTAGGAGTATGCTATAAATAGAGTCTTAAAGATGTGGGTCCAATGGGGCCATGGTTAATAATCATGTGTTAGACTTTAGCGTTAGTTTAAAAACAATGAACTTATGTCATCATAATTTTTGATTCGCCTACTTTTCATAAGAATTTTTCTTGATTTTTTTTACGCGAGTTTTTGCGAAACGTATCTATCGCGTAAAAACAGAATAAGGTGTACTTATTTAGAGCGAGATAAGATCATGACAATACAATATACATATTTACATGTGTGGTGCTTCGGTCACGTTTAGTTTTTTCGTTTTAGCTAATTTTTAAATTGTAATCCTACAAATTTCTTTTTCGACCACTGAACTCAGTAAAATTATGGAAGTGCACTTATTTTTTCTTTTGTATATAGTAGCCTTTTTTTTAAAAAACAATTTTGTAGTTAAAAGAAAAGTTTTTATGATTATTCAAAAAGGGCTTGAGCTGTATATATCCAGAATATTAAAATCTGTACAAATTGTTAAAAATAAATAAAACAAATAATTAATTATATATTTAAAATATAAATCATTTTTTTATAATAAAAGTAGTGTTAATTAATTATTGCACAATTATCAATATTGAAAAAAGAATCAATAAAGATATATGTAGTATATGTATATTGTAAAAAAACAAATTGATCCAAAACTGAAGACAAGCCGTTTTATAAAAGAAAATATGTAAAGAAGTATTAACAACATATCCAAGGCCTACATTAACTTCCAAATTGGTGACCCCGACGTGATCTGTGTAAAACCCCAGCGATAAATCGTTTCAAGGAAGTAAACTGCTGGGATTTCAGGAGCAGAACAACCTACTAAATTAGGAAATTGTAAAAGTTCTACAACAGCAGAAACTTATAGCGGCTGTCTCAGAAATTAAGATACCAGCATCAACTGCAGCTCAAGCAAAGGTAAGTCCTCTTTTGTATTTTTTTTTGAGTTCAGAATATTGTTTTTTCTTTTATCTTCAATTTTTTTTTAAATTTTGGGAAAACTTTTGTTTTACATTTGATTCATTTTGGTTTTCGATTTTATTTATTTTTTTTTCTCACTCCAGTCGTTGCGTTTTTTTTTTTTTGATATCGGGTCGTTCTATTAAATTAGTTTCTTTTTGGATTTTAAAATTCGTTTTTGAACATGGCTCAGGAAAATATCAATACTCCCTACACTTCAGATAGAGTTGATGGGGAAGAGAGGATTGTTATATCAAGATCCCAGTTGAATGATTTAATTTCAACTGAATTTTTTAAGTGGCAGAAGGCTCAAAACCCCACGGTTGTTCCGGAGTCTGCGGGCTGTGTCTCCGGTACCAGTGTTCAAGACCACCAAAATTCAGGGTCTGAGGTTACTGGTGGGGGTGGAAATGTGAGTCGTATTGCATTTAAACCTCCACAACCACTATATAACCAGAACCCCACTGTGTGGTTCAATATACTGGAGATGCAGTTTGGATTGGCCGGAATAACCGGGGAGGCTACCAAACTGGCACATGCAATTTTCGCTTTGGACGCTCGATTGCATAACCAACTTGCAGACCTGATAATCAAGGACAAGAGTCCTTTTCCATATACTTTTTTAAAAAATGAAGTGCTACGAATTTTAGGCGAGTCAGTAAGTCAGCGATTAAATAATGTGCTGCATAACCTGACTCTTGATAACAAGAAGCCGTCGCAGTTGTTGGCGGATTTCAGACTGAATGCTGGTACTACATTTAGTGATGGAGCATTAAAACAATTGTGGTTGCAACGATTGCCTCATCACATTCAACTAGTTTTGACAACGTTCGAGAATGATGTTTCCCTTACCGTTTTGGCGGAGAGAGCAGATCGAATGTTGGAGGTAGTGTCGTCTGGTCGGGGCATTCAAGACCAGCTATGTACATTGGAGAAAACATCCGCTTTTGGAGAATCGTCGCGTTCGGCATCCGCACCAGTAACATCGGGCTCCAACCCATCGACAGAAAATTTCAAATTAATTGCAGACTCTTTATGCGAAATATTATGTGAAATTAGATCCGGTTCGTTTAGTAAAAAAAATTCGCGTTCACGTTCAAAATCCCGGGGAAATTACAGTCGCTCATCGAGATCGCGTAATCGTTCGGCTTCGCGTATTGATCCTAAATTCGACCAGTGCTATTATCATTTTAAATACGCGGATAAAGCACTGCATTGAAGACCCGGTTGCAAATTTTTTAATCAATTTAGTCAACAGAAGCCAAATTTTTAAATTCGCATCGGAATGTAACGGCCATTCCTGATGATTTTTCGGCTAGCCGTTTAATTATTCGTGACAAAGTTTCAGGAATTAATTTTTTAATAGATACTGGTGCAGATATTTCGGTCGTTCCTGTTTCGAATTGTAAAATTGTTAAAGCGGTTTCGACTTCAAAATTATTCGCGGCGAATGGTACTCCGATTCGGGCGTTCGGTACCAAAATTTTAAATTTAGATTTTGGTCTTCGTCGCGTTTTTAAATGGGAATTTGTTATTACGGACGTGTCTTTACCAATCATTGGTGCTGATTTCTTGAATAGCACAGGATTGGTAGTCGATATTCGTAAGCGGAGAATCTTAGATCCGTTGACTTCGCTGTTCGCTATTGGAGCAATCAAGCTTTACAAGGAATCAGCACTATCACAATTGGATAAGTCGCATACAAATTCCCAAGGTCAAAATTTACTCTCAAAATTCAATAACTTGTTGAGTCATTCGTTGTGTTTGGGACCAATAAAACACAGCATTACACATCGATTGGATACAACTGGGCCACCTGTTGCTTATAAAACTAGGCGTTTGGCACCAGATAAGCTCAAGATTGCAAAGGCTGAATTTGAAAACTTGATGTCACTTGGTATTTGCCGACCAAGTGACAGCGCATGGTCCAGTCCTTTGCATCTAGTTAAGAAAAAGAACGGCGATTGGAGACCATGTGGAGATTACCGCAGTCTCAATCGAATTACTATTCCCGACCGTTATCCAATTCCGCATCTTCAAGACCTTTCGTATCAGCTTGAAGGTTGCACGGTATTTACAACATTGGATTTAGTCCAAGTTTATCATCAAATTCCGATTGAACCATTTGATATTCCAAAAACCGCAATTTCAACACCCTTTGGCTTATTTGAGTTACCAGAATGACTTTTGGCCTCCGGAATGCAGCGCAAACTTTTCAAAGATTTATCCATTCCGTTTTGTTAGGTCTTAATTTTACGTTTGTTTACTTAGACGATGTATTAATTCCGTCTAAATCTCATGAAGAACACCTAGAACATCTAGAGATTGTTTTTCAAAAATTATCAGAACATGGTTTAATCATTAATCCAGATAAATGTGTATTCGCTTCACACGAAATTAAATTTCTTGGACATCCTGTTAATGCAAAGGGCATTTTACCTGATTTTACTAGAATTGAAGTTATTAAAAATTTTGAACGTCCTCCAACAGTTAATCATCTCAAACGATTCCTGGGTATGATTAACTTTTAAAGACGTTTCATTCCAGCTGCCGCAACAGACCAAATCTTACTGAATGATTACTTGAAAGGATACAAGAAAAACAGTAAGACTCTAATTAATTGGTCAGCGGAATCTATTCAAGCCTTCAATAATTGTAAGGAGAAGTTGTGCCAAGCAACTCTCCTTGCACATCCGTCTTCCACAGCGCGATTAGCAATTATGGTGGATGCTTCGGATACGGCAATTGGAGCAGTGGTACAGCAGTATGTTGATGGTGCATGGCAGCCACTTAGTTTTTTTTCTGTACGTCTCAATGACACGCAGAAAAGGTATAGTGCTTATGACAGAGAGTTGCTTGCAGCTTACTCTGGCATTAAACACTTTAAATATCTTTTAGAAGGTAGGGAGTTCACACTGTTCACGGATCACAAACCACTTATTTATGCGTTTTATCAGAATCCGGAAAAAGCATCTCCTCGCCAATTTCGTCATTTGGATTTTATCGGTCAATTCACTACCGACATCCAACATATCTCGGGCATTAATAATGTCGTTGCAGACACCTTATCACGCATTGATCTAATTTCTATTCCTGAAAGTATAGATTATGCGCAAATTGCAGATGCACAAACCAATGATGCAGAGCTTAGAGAACTACTTCGTGACAATACATCATTAAAATTCATGCAAGTTTCTCTTAAATTTCAACACTAATAAAACTATTTATTGCGTTACTTCGACTGCTATAGCTCGACCTTTTATTCCAATTGATTTTCGGAAAAAAGTTTTTGAAGCCTTTCACAATATATCTCATCCAGGGATCAAAGCATCAGTTAAATTACTGACAAAACATGTCATTTGGCCATCTATATCTAAAGATTCAAAAACTATGGCTCAAAATTGTATAGCATGTCAGAAGTCGAAAGTTTCAAGGCATACCATTTCCCCTCTCGGCTCTTTTAAATTAACTTCGCAGCGCTCCGCAGAAATACATCTAGACATTATTGGTCCACTTCCGGTTTCTGAAAATCAGCGTTACTGCGTGACATTAATAGATCGTTATACGAGATGGGCTGAGGCGGTTCCAGTACCGGATATTGCTGCGTCTACTGTTACTTTTGCCGTGTACTCCACATGGATTTCCCATTTCGGTGTGTCAGAGGTTATAGTTAGGGACCAGGGAACCCAGTTTGAATCCAATCTATTCACAGAACTGTCAAATTTGCTTGGTTTCAAACGCATACGGACAACAAGTTATAATCCAAAGGCGAATGGAATGATTGAGCGTTGGCATAGAACGTTAAAAGCCTCTATCATGTGTCATGAACATTCGGATTCGACGGCAGTGCTTCCGACTGTCTTGCTAGGTTTGAGATCAGCATTTAGCGAGGATCTAAAAACAACTCCGGCGGAGATTGTGTTTGGTTGTCCATTGAGAGTGCCTGGACAGCTGCTAAATTCGTCTTTAGATAATCAAGTTCCGCAAAACGAATTTGTCCTTAATTTAAAAAAACACTTTGACGAATTCAGACCATCTCCAGCGTCCAGACACTCCAATGTTAAAATTTTTATTAATAAAAAACTTTCGGATTGCAGTCACGTTTTTCTTCGCACTGACTCTCTACGAAAGTCTCTACAAGCACCTTACACCGGCCCTTATTTGGTTTTAAATCGTTCAGAAAAAGTGTTTACAATTCAGATAAACGGGAAGTCAACTGTTGTTTCAATCGATCGACTTAAACCATGTTTTATGGAAAATGATGTTGTCATAAAACCGATCCCACATGTACTCACTTCTCCTATGAAGGGATCGATTGAAACAACAGGTCAAAAGTCGAAAATTTTAGATAGTTCGGCAAATCAAAATTCCAAATTTATGGACAGGAGACCTTTGACCAAGAAAGTCAGGTTTGATTTTAGGACTGATTTGCCTTCCTCATCAACTACAAAATCGGGTCGTACTATCAAAATTCTCGCTCGTTTTTATCAAGTTAATTAAATTTAGAAAATTAATTTTCTAAATTTAATTAACATTCATAAATTTTTCTTTAAATTATTTGGTTTTCGCAAATTTTTACAAATTCACTGGGGAGGGAGTATTGTGGTGCTTCGGTCACGTTTAGTTTTTTCGTTTTAGCTAATTTTTTAATTTTTAAATTGTAATCCTACTGTGCATTCCAAATTTCTTTTTTCACCACTGAACTCAGTAAAATTATGGAAGTGCACTTATTTTTTCTTTTGTATATAGTAGCCTTTTTTTTAAAAAACAATTTTGTAGTTAAAAGAAAAGTTTTTTATGATTATTCAAAAAGGGCTTGAGCTGTATATATCCAGAATATTAAAATCTGTACAAATTGTTAAAAATAAATAAAACAAATAATTAATTATATATTTAAAATATAAATCATTTTTTTATAATAAAAGTAGTGTTAATTAATTATTGCACAATTATCAATATTGAAAAAAGAATCAATAAAGAAATATATGTAGTATATGTATATTGTAAAAAAACAAATTGATCAAAAACTGAAGACAAGCCGTTTTATAAAAGAAAATATGTAAAGAAGTATTAACAACATATCCAAGGCCTACATTAACTTCCAAACATGATGCTTGTTAGAAAAGAGATAAATATTTTAGTTTCACTAAAATTATGAACCGGGTACTTTGAAAAGAACCGAATTGACAATCCGGACATTGTGGATATCAGGTTAAAAGAACCTGGTTAGAGTAAGTCGAACATCATTAAATTCGATAAACGTTGCTAAATATTGGTTCATTTAAATCAGTTTTAATTGTATCTACTTTTGCCTAAAATTCAGAAATAGAAGAGTTCTTAAGCTTCTGTAGATTCTCGCAATCCGCAAGTGCTTGAAATTCAAGGTTCTCATCATCAAACTTTTTTTCGTAAATTCTCGCATAAAGTTAAGTAGAATTGTTTAACAGTTGTTTTGAATTCTATTACTTCAGCTGGCAAATTTGTTTAACATAATAAATTTCAGCACTGGTGCCACAGTATATCTGCTCGATGGGAAGATGGTTTTGATTTAGATTTATATTGGAAATGTCAGTTTTATCCAAAACCTTTTTAGATATAAAATTTCGACTGACAATCCGAAATAAATGTTTCAAGCGTGGTATGAATTCTTGTATCTTCGGACTGCATTTCTATATTAATATCATTAATTATTTTTAATGCGTAGGATAAAAATAAATTATATAGATGTATTAAATGACCATTTAAATTTGTGGAAATACAAGAAATATTCTCGTTTCCATACATATTCTCAAATTCACCAACGACAAAATATGCTTGCAGCACGTCCATTGTTCTATTAAACGGTCAATGAATTTATAAGTAAAATACAATTTATGTTTAATGTTACCTGAAGCGACAATCTGCATGTTACAGCAAATTTCAATAAAGCATGTACTTTAACACCGAAATAAGATTGAAATTGTTTAAATTCTTCTTTTCCGCTGGACTGTGGCAAAAATGATGGTTCATTTCGTTTAGTAATTTGTCAATTGTGTTTGGTAAAACAGATGCTGCAGCTTTCGATGCTCAATTCAAATTATGGCACACACAACCATTAACGATTAATTTAGGAACAAGTTCCTTCTAATTTGCCTGCATTCCGTTTTGTTAGCCCATCAGCAGTTGAAAAGGGAAACACGAATAAATTTGTTAAAAAAATTTCGTTTTTTCTTAGAACTTTAACTAAAGCATTCAAAATTCCGGCTGTCGAAATCTGTAATTGGAGTAACTGCCAAAAATTTATCATGACATTTTTGATCTAAAAACTCTGGTGATGATAGCGAGGTTGTTTCCATAGTACTATCAGTACTTTCATCAACAGCTATGGAAAAGTACTGCCGTATTGAATTGTCCTGCTATATTTTTAATTATTATTTTACCTTTATGACGGTTGATATTACATTTTTTTACTATTTATGAATCCGTAACATAGCAAGTTAAGACGGTCTGAGATCGCAATTGGTAATTTATGTTCTGCAACAAATAACCAGAACCACAAGGAAATTTCAAACCTTTTTACATTATCAAAAAATAATATTGGCCTCTTTCTCCAAAAGATTATAATTTTTAGGTGTTTCATTGGCACTTCTCCAAGCTTTTTTATGTGTTTCGTTTGCAGTGTGTCGTTCAATGTGTGTTTTAGCACCTACAATTGAAGTGATAAAAATATCACACTTTTTTCCTTGTCCTGAACTTTCCTAGATCAATCACTTGTATTTGGATTTCCATTCGTCTCTAAAAAGTGCGTATTTTTTCGTTGTACTTGTTGGTTCATCATTTGGACAGTTTGATTCTCTTTTTAAATAGTGAGTTAAAAGTAATATATATATATATATATATATATATATATATATATATATATATATATATATATATATATATATATATATATATATATAAACTGATATCACTAACTTAAAACATTTTAAAAACACACATAAAAGAAAAATTTACTTAAACAATTATATTTACTTATCCAGTTCACAAGTTGGTTTACATGCAGAAATCGTACCACTTCGGTATAATTTCAAATCCACATTAATTTCAAACAGAACTACTATCATGAAATGTTAACTTATATACATGACATATCAAATGACTTTTAACGATAATAAATACTATACATAATTACATACTACCATAGTATGACTGTTAACATGGAAGAGTATTTTCAGCGTTTGCATAAATAGAACTACATAAGCGTTTTTAAATGGAAGAAAATAAGAGTGTGCTGAAGAATACTGTTAGAGGTCATATATGTTATTTATTCATCATTAAAAATGTACTGAAAGCGGCCGTTGTAGCTTAATGGTTTCATAAAAAAATATTTTATAGTTGCTTTATATTTAAGAAATGACTTCACTTTTTTAATATGTCTGCATACAATACATTTTTCCTATAAAATATTTTTCCTGTACTGAATAAAATTACTTCTCTTGATATATTTTGTCAGTACTGCTATAATAATTTTATCAGTAACTATAAAAATTTATTCAGTAAAACAAATTTTTTATACTGGATATGTTTTTTATTTCTTTCGTACTTTAAGAAAAATTGCAGTTTTATCCTACTTTGACTATTTTGTCAGTATATTTTTCATAATGGAAATCAGGCTTAGAAATCTCATATAAAAATTACAAATTTGTACTAGAAAAAGGTGCCAATTAATATACGCCAATTAATATTAGATATAGTTTTTGGAATATCTTTAGTAAATTAGTAAAAGATAAATAAGTGGTTTGGAACACCATTTTAGGAAATTAAACATATTTTAAATTTTTAGTTTTATTTTTAAAATTTTATGAAAATTGCTTAATTTTATTCTTGTCTTTAATTTAACAAATTATCACTTTAATAAATTATTATTGTGTTAATTATTTTATACAAAAATAGTTTGTAGATAATACAAGAAAAAATCTTAAAAGTAAAACGTAAAGCATAAAAATCATTTAATATTTTTATTACTATACTCAATGTAGTATGCTAGTATGAAACTCTGAAAAGCAGTTTCGGGTTTTGTTCAGGGTCAGGCACAAGAACACATTACATTTAATGCATTTTAAGTCTGTAAAATACGTATAGCAACCAGTTTTCACCGATTTTGAGATTTGTTTCGTCCAATAAAAGGGGTCGATTAAATCAACGCCCTCATATGTTTATTATATTCTTTTATTATGTTTAGGCAATTAATTGTAACACGAAGATTTTTCTTCTTTCATAGCTAGTGGTTGTTTGAATTGGTTGAATTCCTGTAAATGTTGACGCGAGTGTTACAAGTTTGTTGTCTTTTCAGGAAACAACGCACAATGGTGTACTTTGTGATTAAGCACACCATGAAATATGTAATTTATTGTTTTAGTAATTGAAGTATCACACCTCGAAAAATTTTGAATTTTTTTTAAGTAGACTGTATTTATAGATAATCGGGCAGTATTAATTGCAAATTAAAATAAAAGGTGAGAAATGAAGAGGGAAAAGGAAAAAAAGAGAAAAACGACGAGATGAACGTCATCATCATTAATTAATAATAACATAAACTATTTTGATTAATGGCGTATGTACTCGTGTAGAAACACCATCGGAAAGAGATGGGGTCTGAAACCGTAACACTGGCTATTCACTTCCGTATTCAGACCTGTACTTATGTATGATGAGCATGTGGTGGCTGTCGTATGTTCTTATTCCGTGTACCAAAGCCAATTACCGTGTTATACCGTAAGAGGTATATCTTTCTTAATTTATATTCAATAAATGAAACGCTACCCTTCCAGTTCGATACAAAACTGAATTTTATATTTCATATAATGGTTATTATATGTACAATATAATTATATACAAATAAATGATGGTATTATTCTATATATATGTTACGGTTAAAGCCCGAAATCGGCGAATGTCCGAATTTACCGGTAAATGTCCGAATTTACGAAAAATGTGAACCGAAGTGTACCGAAATCCATTAATAGATTCTATATAATCCGTTCCTACACGCGGCACGCAGTGCGACATGTTTGCTTATCCCGGCTCCTACGTCCCCCGAAGTTGAAATCTAAAGCCCCTCGGAGGGATAAACGGGGGGGAGCGCAGCGACTTCTTGATATAGTTGGTGATTTCTTGATATAGTTGGTCCATTACATTGTAAGATGTAATGGACCAACTATATCAAGAAATATCTTTTCGAAAGGCTCAGATGATGTGGTAGTTATTTTCATGGGCATTTTAGTATTTCTTCCAAATTTATGAAGTTGACATTGCTTGCATTTTTTAATATACTCAGAGATAGTGTTCAACATTTTAGGAAAATGGAAGTATTGTTTTATTCTACGATATGTTCTTGCAACACCTTGATGACCGCCCAATGGAGTTATATGAAATTCCGATATCGTTTTTGCAATGTCTTTTTCGCTAACTAATTTTACGATATTAGTGGAGTCGCTCGGATTAAATTGATTTGGCAAGTAGTCTGGTTGCGTTGTAGTTGACGATGGACTAGTATTAGTTGGAGACAATTGTGCAGTAGGAGATTGTAACGAAGATTGTGTTTTAGCTTGTGCACGTGTGGTAATATGTACTTTGGCAATGGATGATTTAAAGTCATTGAAACTAATGCGACTAAGGGCATCTGCGTTTAGGTTATTTTTACCGGGCTTATATGCAATATCAAAATTATATTCTTCAACTTCTAATCTCCATCTGACTAGTTTAGACGTTGGATCATTGCATGTGAATAGGTTAGTTAAAGGGTTGTCATCCGTTCTAACTAGGAAATGATTTCCATACAAATATGGTCTAAATCGTTTTAATGCCCAAACAATACTCAACAGTTCTCTCTCAGTTGTCGAGTAACGTTGTTCGGTTTCGTTTAATACTCTGCTTATATAGCAGATTGGTAAATCATTGTTATCCGTTTCTTGGGATAGTACAGCTCCTATTGCATATTTGCTAGCATCCGTTGTGACAATGAATTCACGATTGAATACTGGATGTTGTAGTATTGGTGGGGATGTTAGCGCTGTTTTTAAATGATTAAAGCTTTCAACGCAAAAAGCTGTCCACTTAAATTCCATATTCTTTTTTAACAGATTATTAAGAGGTACAACAACAATATCAGCAAAATTGGTTATGAATCGACGATAATAACTACACAAACCAATAAAACTTTTCAGTTGCTTTTGGTTCTTTGGTCTTGGGTAATCAACCATTGCCGAAATTTTTGACGGGTCAGCCATGATGCCTTTCTCTGAGATTATATGACCTAGATAATTTATCTCTCGACATAAGAAATGGCATTTTTGTGGATTTAATTTTAAATTAAAATTTCTTAAGCATTTTAGGACATCCAATAGCTTAGAATTGTGGTCATTTAGATCATAACCATATGTCACCACGTCATCCATATAGGCAAAACATTTTAGGCCTGTTAAACCGGCTAAAACAGAATTCATTAATTTTTGAAAGCTAAGAGGAGCCCCTTTTAACCCAAACGGCATACGTGTAAACTGGAAATGGCCTGTTTCTGTGCTAAAAGCCGTTTTTTGTTTGTCGTCTGGATGTAATAAAACTTGGTGATAACCACTTTCAAGATCTAGAGTCGAGAAGTATGTGGCTTTACCCAATTGATCGAAAATATCTAAGATGTTCGGAAGGGGATATACTTCATTTAAGGTGCATTTATTAAGTCGACGAAAATCTACTACTACCCTCCATTTCTTTTCTGTGGTATTCGATTTCTTTGGAACAAGAAGTAAAGGTGAGTTCCATGGACTCATACTATGCTCGATTATACCTTCATTTAACATATTTTTTACTTGTTGATGTATTTCTTGTTTTGCTAAATGTGGTAATCGATAAGGCTTAGTATAGATTGATCTTGTTCCCTGAGTGATTGGAATTTCATGCGTAATTGCTGCCGTAGTACCTAGTTTATCACCAGGTAAATGAAATACATCGTTGAATTCCCGACAAATATTTAAAATAACAGTTTTCTCTTCTTCATTCAAATGATCTTAGTTAATTACTTCTGATAATGTTCTTAGGCGATTTTCTACTTTCGAAGAATTAATAATATTGCTATAGCAATGGATATTATACTCATGTAGGGGTTTTAATATAACTTTTATGTTACTATTAGGTATTTCTACTGTCTCTCGGTTTAAATTTAAAATTGTTGCTGCGGATGCTTTATTCTTAATTTGTATTACAGAATGTGCGTAAATACATTTGAATCAATTTCATTGGCTTGACAAAAATAATCTCCATCCGGAAGATTGAATTTCAATAACAACACAATTTCAGATCGTGGTGGTATGGTATTACACAAATTCGGATGATCACAAAACCGGATAGAATGATTCGTCGAACCAATTTGCAAAATTTCGTTTTCATAATCAAGTTTACACAGATTATGTTGTAAGAAATCTTTACCAAGAATACCATCACAATCAAGGTGAAAATCGTCGAACATAACATGAAATTCATGTTGTAAAATTCTATTTGGAAACTGAATATCAAGGTTAACAGTACCTTTTGATTGAATTTTGTCTTTCGTAATGCCAATTACATTGCACTTATTTGAAATGTTTATACTATCAAGATTATTCAGTACGCTAGCTTTGATAATACTTATTGCAGCTCCAGTATCGCACACAAAAAATGATGGAACATTTGTTAGTTGTGATATCTGTAATTTACATTTCATTGAAATGTATTTTACATTTCAATGTTTGGCACAAATTTTCAGTTACTAAATTTGATTGTGATCCATTATCTAATCAAAGTCTGCATTGTACACGAATGCCACTGAAGGATTCAACCCAAATAATAGCTGTAGCTAAAAGTACTTGATGAGTTTGGTCTATGAATTCAGTCTAAATAACCCAATTATAACGGTTTACCAAAATTGAACTGGAAAATATAAGATTATTTAAATTATGCTGGTTTACTAAATGAACAATTGAACTAAATTACAAAATATGTAGATTTATCAATTTACAATTAAATGGATGATGATAATTAACTCTATTTATCTCGTTTTAGAAAATTCATATATGACATTTATGTATTTGTGATAGGCTTATTCGACGGTGCAATGATTAAAACTGCCAAGTTTGCAATTGGAAGTATTTGGTTCAAATCCAGATGAGAGAAGGATGCAAGAAGGTGTTTTTTATCATCATACTGCGATTGGCGATCACAAAAACTCATCTGTGATCTCCTGGTTGATTGAGGAATTTAGTGGCGGTGCATGGGGCAATCGAATTTGCAAGTTATGTAAAACGTACCCATAGCCCCACACCTTGGTTTTACCTATGACATAAATAAGGACGTTAATAGTAAGCTGCGAAAGAGTTAGATATATCCTAAAAATACTGCATCGGCAAGCAAACAAACAAAACAACGGACATATTTGAGATCTCGTAGTTTATTTTCAGAAATATAGTATCGCTACATAATTTATTATAATAAAAAAACAAAATACAACTGTATTTAAAAAATAAAAAAATGTTGAAAAGCTCATTTATAATGAAAAAAAAATATTATTCAAATTCCAAAAATTAAAATTAGTTATTTTTTATTTTGTATAAGAGCATAACCAGAAACATTGAATATTATTCTTCGTCATCTTCATCTTATAAATCGGGATGTATATTAGGTGCATCCTTGCTTGTTAAACTTTCATAAAAATTATGAAATAACGGACCGATTCGCGACGGTAAACACAGTAGGTTTTTCGTTTTTTTCAGCGCTAATTTTATTTGGTGCATCGTAGGATTTTTTTACCTGAGATTCTAAAATTGAGTTTATACCCCGTTTCTTTATATTTAAAATTTTGAAAGGTTCCTGTTCTTTTAACGAAATCTTATACAAAATATTACCGAATTCTTTCGCAAAACGTAGCTGTTACGCCCATCGACTACAACTTTAGTAGCTCTGACATAATACTTATTTTATTTATGGACTACTCTGGTTTATGATCAACTCGAAGTCAATAGATCCAATATTTTTATAATTAATTTATGGAAGTCATAAATTAATTACCTGTACAAAAACAAAAAAAAAATAAAAACAAAAAATGGGTAACTCTCATCGATGAGTAATGCTCTAAATATATTACTTTCTTTACTAACTCAGAGTACATAAGCAATATTGGGAATATTTACGCTACGTAGGTACTAATACTGTACAAGAAATACATGTTAATGTGGGTGCATGCACATAACTTATATTTTTATATATAAGCATTAATTGTGGTCGAGAGTGATAATTAATCTTTTACCCCAATTATAATTGTCGTGTCGTTTTACAATCGACACGACTCGGTGTTGTCGTCTCGTTTCCCATTTGGTATTATGTAACAATAACGAAACAACATACATATTAGTATTGCCACACCAATATTAAAATAATGATATGAGTTTGTGAATTTTCCAGCTAAATTAGCAATCGTGAATTTTATTTAGTGTAAATACCAAAGCCGATTGTAGTGTGTGCGTGTTCACACAAGCCTGCTTCTTTTTTTTGACACGAGCATAATCAATCGAAAATATCAACCTTTGAGTGTGTTGGTAAACAAAAAAGTCCATATAAAAAAAACAAAATTTGACGTTTCTCACTAACATTACTTAAGGTCTATTTCGAAAAACAGACGCACACTACAAAAGGTTGAGTACTATTATTCTCTTTTAAATCTCTACTAAACTGATAAACGATTGTCAAAAGGATAACGGTAATTATGATAAACAACGAAAATGACATCTATGCAATGACAACTTCATATTTTATGCAAAATAATTTTATTTTATTATAAATATAGAATAATTGTTGTGTAGATAAATAGTATAATATTGAGAATATGTAATACAAAATAGTGTAATATTGTGGATAACATCGAGTGAATGTTGTTAGTTTTGTGTAAATGCGAGTAGGTTAGGTTATTTAATCCAAAATAAAATATATAAGAATGAGTGTATTTTGATTTGAAATTCATAAATTTTTAAAAAAAACTTCATCTATTTACATTAGATTTTATCAAAATATTTGAAAAAATTTGTGTAGATTTTTCATGTACATGATACGAATGTTTAATTCTTATAAAAGAGACATATGCTGTTTAAAGTTTGAATGTTTTAATTTGTCCTGTTCAAGTAAAAACTGGAAATAAATTTTGCAATAAAACCATACTTTAGTTTTGACGTCAATATAGTTTTTTAAATGATAGTTTGACACAGAGAGAAAGATACGCTCATTTATTTTTTAATTTACTTTTCTTGTACATTTTTACTCAGTAATACTTAGGTGGTGTGCGTTTGTTTATTTTTTTTATACTGTATTCGCAATCGTATACGAATAGAAGAATATTCACTAATACCATTACAGGTTGATATGCTTCTACAGCATATGTATGCATAAAGTTTGGCTTGTGTGAACACACATACACACTACAGTCGGCTTTGGTAAATACGTTTGAAACGTCAAAGTGTCAAGATTTTTAAAGATGATGACGGGATTTTTATATATTTAAAAAAAAATAATTTAATAAAACTATTAATACATACATATTTCGAGTGAGTTTTTTTTGGTGAGGAAGAAGAATATTGCGTGAAAGTTGAACTTTCAAGAAACAGAAAAAGGTTAAGAGATCAGTCTTATCCATTGAATTTAGACAACACTCAATAGCCGTGTTTTAATATTTGCTCTGGATAGCGGCTCCGGAAAGCGATCCGGAAAAAGCACTTTTCTCTATTTAAAATCCAATTTAATGCGCTATTTAAAGGTAAATATAATTCATTATATTTACTATAATATTTGAATCAATAAGATATCAAAATTTGTACAAATAAATATTTAGCTCTACCTATTTATATAGAGCACGATCCAGAGCCGCTATCCAGAGCAGCTATTATTTGATGGAAAATTTACGAAAAATATGGGTTTTTTAATGTTCATCCCTGAAAACGAAAAATTTCATTGCATTTAATGTCAAAATTTATATTTTTGTACGTATTTATTTTTATTAACAGTGACACTCGCGGATAATAGAATAAGTTTGAATAGAAATTTCCCTAGCTCCGGATAGCAAGCTCTGGATAACACAGCTATATGTACATTTCTTATATACCCTTTAGTTTTAAGATTAATATTTTAATTTCGATTTGTCAGTTTTGTAAAGTTGTTCAGACTATCAAAACATTCATTTAGAGATTTAATAGAAAAAGTACATTCTAAAATGAAAGTAATGAAGCGTGTTTCGTCGGTTCCAAACATCTTAAAATTGGCTAGAACATAAAGATTTTCAGCTGAAGGAGTATATCAGATGGGGATTGGCAACGACTACAACATCGGTTTGGCGCAACCAACTGTATCAGTAGTGTTGAAAGAAATGCTTAACAGTATGGAAGATCAAATTTGCCCAAAATGGATTTCATTTGAATACACAAATGAAGCAAAAACGAAACCAAAACTTTATTTTTTCGAAAAATGTGGAATACCAGGTGTCATCGAGTGTGTAGATGGAACCCATATCAGTATAATCAAACCACGGCAAGAGTTGCAACATTTATACTAAAATCGAAAAGGCTTTCATAGCTTTAATCTATTGATTGTTAATGCGCTAACTGAAAGGAATTATATCAATTGGTACTCACAAATTTATTTTATTTAAACAGATCTGCGACCATGAAATGATTATACGAGCTATCAACAGTAAATATGCAGGCTATTTCCACGATTTTATGGTATGGAATCTTTCTGGACTGAAAGAAAATCTCCAAAGAATGTATGAGCAAGGGGAGAACTCCCGGATACTCGTTAATTTATTATATCTAATTTTATTGAAATTCATATTTATAACGCAAATAATTAACGTTGGTGCAGCGTTACTACATAATATATGTGTTCAGCATAAAGTATCGTTTACCGAAGATCCAGCTCCGAATGACACATCTGAAGAAAATACAGTTGACCCTGAACTTGAACCGCTTAATTTAACAAATAATGAGGCAAATGAAATTCGAAATCGGATAATAAATTTATTTTTGTAACAATACATTATATAGTTTTATAAAATATAAAAAATAAATCAGAATATTCTAATTCATCATATATTTAAATCACATAAATTCAGTCACATGTTTCTATCACATAAATTCAGTCGTAGTGATTTAGACTTATTCTAAATCACTATCTAATAATCAAATAGTTTATAATGTTTTAAATTTGATATTGGTTAGTTGAGGTTGACTGGTTAATTTCCAGCTGCTTTTGCTGTAGTTCTAAGATTTGAACTTTTAGCTTAAATTTTTCAGCTGTAGCTTTTTGCTTCAATTTTAATTCTTCTTTATACAATTTTAACTTCTCTTTTTCAATTTCATTTAAAAACTCAAATTTATCTTTTTTAGATAATATCCTTTTTTAATGAAACTTAACGTATCGTTCATATAAATTTCGCAATTGTGAGTCGCTGATTTAACGTCCGTACACATTTGGGAATGAATTTTAGTTCGTTCTTCCAAAAGATTCAAACGTCTACACTTCAAATCTGATGCATCCTTATTGTGTCTACTTTTTGTAGGAGTGACTCGCGAAGTCGATATCGTTTCGCCCTCTATATTGGAGGTATTTATAATTTCTAGACATTCCATATTTTTGTTGTTTGTCGAGAAGTACTGCTGTTTGGTTGTAAAAGAAAACTGCTGCATGGTCTGTCTCTGTTGACTTCTGGCGTTAAAATGTTCAATGCGGCAGTATTTCCGAATGTTCGTGAAGGAGGTGTACTTCTTGCCTCTTCATTTACTGCAGCTGCTACATTTATTGTGTTTCCAAACGCACGACCTGGTGGATTGAATGCTTTATCAATCTAAAGCAAATCTATTACGGTTTCCTCCAAACCTGTGAACAACTTATTAGGGCCACCTCCGGTTGCCTTTAGCTCCGATTTATTATGAGCCATTTGCTTCCGAATTTTAAATTTCATGTCACTCCATACGGGAGCGGTACTGAATCTCAAAACAAAAAATTCCAAGTAGACAAAATCCCAAAACGAATATTTTGCCCAAACACAAAATGTATTTAAGTAAAATTCCAAAATACAAAATCCCAACAAAATTCATTTTATTAAAATCCCAAACTAATATAAAAAAATTCATGTTATAAATCAAAAAAAGTGCTTTATTGATTATATTATTGTTAAACATTGAAATTATTAATCACAAAAATTGTTAAAAAAACTGGAAAAAAAAGAATAATTATTATTATTAAATTAATGGATTTATAATAAATTCGAGAAAATGTGGTTTAATTCATGAGGTGGTTTAGTTCATGATATTTTTTAAATAATCAATTTTAGGTAAAGTCAACCGTTTCTAAATAACTTTCTAAATTTGTTTATTTTTTCCAATTTTATTTTGTGGAAAATGTTCACCGTTGTTAATCTTTTGATAATAGGTTTTAGCTAGAATTAATTATTTTTTTAAATCATCTATTATAGTATATAACTAAAGCCCTCTAACCCACTGTTCCGTTTTGCCACAACAACTTTGAGCCGTCGATACCATGTCTCTACGCTTTTCTGGGTACTCGGAAATGTTTGTTTCCACGCATCCTCAATGGACCAAAACTCTGGATCGTATTTCGGAGCAGTGTTGTTTATTCCTTCTATATAATTGGTTTTTAACCTTATAATTCTTTATAATAAGCTTTTATTTCCGTAGGAGGGACAAAAGCAAGGCTCTTAATCATCCTTATCTCTAAGCTCAAAGCTTCGTTTCTTTCATATTTAACTGTAACTTTCGATTTTTGGACCTGACGACAAAGATTTGCCCAAAATGAAAGACATCACTTAAAATCCGTCGATAGAAAAACTCACGTACTGCAGGATGTATGGTTTGTTCAAAGTCGGTAATAATCCGTTTTGGTTTTAATGGTATGTTGTGGTTCGCGGCTATACGATGAAGTTAAAAAAAAATATAGCATTTTTTTTGTATAGCATTTTTTATTCTTCTTGCTCATTAAGCAAAATAGCAGCGCTATAATTTGGTTTTCAATTTTTCCGTTGATACTAAATAGTTGCGCCATAATTGTCGGTACAACATAAAAAGTACCATCCATTAGCCAGCAAGATGTACTGAGATACAATTTTTAAACTTGAAAGAAACAGTCTTACAGTATGAATAATTCCTTTTCTGAGAGTATGAATAATTCCTCTTCAAGGCATCGGTAATGTTGCGGAATATCGATTTCTGATTAATTTGTTGGCTTCTTAAGATCACTTGAGCGAATCCTTTTAATTTTTCGGTATTGAGCTTGCTTTCGCGAATTATAATATTGTAGAACAATAATAAAATTTTCTATGTGTTATAACAAGGTGCATCTTTTAAGAAATGTAAAATTCCCAATTTTCATAATAATTTTTATTAAAACATGCGTGCGGCGCCGCACATGTTTTAATAAAAATTATTATGAAAATTGGGGATGTTTTATTTTGGGATTTTGAAATTTGGGATTTTGTAAATTGGGATTTTATAAATTGGGATTTTGCAAAATGGGATTCTGGTTTTGGGATTTTGTATTTGGGAATTTGATTTTGGGATATCGTACCCAACCCACTCCATACCTATTACGAATAAAGGTATTAGGTATAAAGGTAAAGATATTAGAATAAAGGTATTAGATATTCATTATCCAATTCATCTATTATATAAATACAGAATCCCGGTATAACAAACCTTAATCCATTTATTCGCGTTTCTTGTAGAACGCCCCAAACTGTTAAGTTCTTCTGCGAACCGATCCCACAAACTACTCTGCTCTGTCTTAAAATCTTTTCTCGATTTAATATAGCCACGAGCAATATCAGGATATTGGCTCATTAAACTGACTAAACATGCAAACTGTTGTTTGTTGGTAATTTTTAACCTAAAAAAACTAGACATTCATTTTTACATATAAATAGATATAGATAAAAAGATATTTCCTTTTGATAATCATAATATAAATTCATTTTAATAAAATCAAAAGATATCGACACGATAACGACAGTTATAATTGGGGTCTTTATCTTTCATTTAACGTGAGGCCGTCATAGCCACCTAAGTATAAAGCAAAAAAATAATCATAATAATAATAATTTTCTAACCAGTAAACTGTTAAACAAATAAAAAAAAAATTTCATTTTATATAATCCAAGAATTCAATAATCGAGTGGTCGAATTTATTTATTTATACTTATAAAATATATTTGATTCTTCTGGTGCTGCAATTGTAAACGGTAGGAAAATGGT
The DNA here is from genome assembly GCA_963932295.1 of Tipula lateralis. NCBI lineage: Eukaryota > Metazoa > Arthropoda > Insecta > Diptera > Tipulidae > Tipula > Tipula lateralis. The sequence goes on from OZ010738.1 coordinate 117,352,838, forward strand.
GTTTAATAGAATATAGACAAAGTTTGAATAACTTAAGGATCAATTTTAGATTGGTTAAATCCGCATCACAGCCAACTAGACGAATTAGTGGCAAGGCCTCACAGCGGAACCATCATCTGCCCACGTGGTTCAAAGAGCTGATCTGGATTCAATATAAATTAAGACAAATTTTTTTTATGTCTGATGGTGATGTGATAAGCAAGTTAGTGAACAGTAGTGATCAGTGGGTTTTTTCTTGTAACAACACGATGTTTGTATGTCCGGAAGCAGCTATCCTATCGAAAAGCATGTTGGTCGGCGTAAAGGGGGTACGTCACATAGCCATTTAACAATATGCCATGAAAATGCGTCTCTTTCTGAAAATTAAAAATTGGTAAAACATAAGAAAAAACCACAAAAAAATTAAAATGAATTACCTCAAGATTTTGGATTATTACCTAAAGATTTGGATCTGTATCACACTCCATGTCCGTATGGCAAACTGTTAAAAACGTATGGTCGATGACATCAACATCTTGCCACTGAAGAAAACAGAGGAACATTGTTCCAAGAAAACTGTTCTAATTTTGACCGGGGCATGAGTAACTGTAGTATATTATTTTCTTTACACGCGATGGAAGTGACTTTAAATGTCTGAACACGCAGGAAGCAATTTCATTTCCACCACATTTAGTCGTTGCTTCATGCCACATATAGTAGAAGGGTTCATTGGAAATACAATCATGTACTGTTAAATTATGTCCATAAGGAACGTTTGTAAAATGATACAGATGTTTGCAAAAACGCACTAATTTTTATCTTGCAGTAATTTTTATCAAATTCTTTTGCTTTATAAGCGTTATCAGCGTCTGCATGACTGTATACTATGATTATGATATAATCAAAAAAATATATTATTTGTTTGAGAACATGTGTCGTAAGCACAATTATTCACTTTGAATTACACAGATAAAGCACGTGATGCTGGAAATTTGTTCTTTAATTTTCTGTGCCAATAAGATACCAATATTTCTAATAGATGCATCAGATTTAGTTTAACATTAAGCTGAATTGCATATAGGATAACTATGATTTAATCAAGTGATTTTTTTAACTATGGCTTAGAGGCCGTAAACGGCCCTTATCGCGTCTCAAATGAGACCTTATGAACCAGTTTTAACGATAGGTGCACATTGTAGGTGGTCAGCCCAACGAATGTTTTTACACACAAACGCGTTTTTATGTCATCCGGTTGCATGTTAATTTTTGGTCAACGTTGGGAATCGAACTCGAGACCGCGGCATGATGAGAAACTCTCTTAACCATTAAGCTACATCCGGCGACAACAGTGATTAATATTTAATTATGGCCGTCAATATCTACACACGTTGTACCATCCTCAGTGTAACTGTTATTTCTGTATCTTCTTTAAAATGAAAATTTACGAGATAACAGAAAAGGGAAGGAAAACAATCTCGGTAAGTTGTAATTATAACACAATTTAATAAAAAAAACAAAAATTTTGGGTATTCTCACTAAACAAAATTTTTAATGTTGTAACTCGACTTATTTGTCTGAGACTATGAGTTGGTTTTTGATATATCAATTCTATGAATTTTAATATTTTAATTTTAAATAACTCGGTTATTCCGTTTTGTCAAACGCAAATTGGAGTCAAAATAAAATATTCCTTTTTTCAATGTCAAATAACTTCGTTATTAATTATTGTAGAAAATAACTGTAAAAACTGAAATATACCTCGTTACTTAACGAAACTATTTCTGATGTTTACTCATTTTCTCAATAACACGGGTTATTTCATTTTGCCTTGTTGCCACAAAAGCCATTTAATTATTATAAAAAAAAATATTTTTAATTTATATATTTGAAAATGAATTTAAATGGTAATAAGCAATTATAAATAATATAATATTGGATATACTTCCGTGTTGGAATGATGGTCATATAAAAATGAGTTTCTTGATGATTCCTCGAAAACAATTTACAATTACAGTAAGACAATATGGCGTGTGCGATGCGAAATTATTTCTTATATTTTTATAAGAACCAAATTCTTTGTTGAATATATAAAATTTAAATTTAAAAATGAACATTTTATTTTAATACTTGGTCGAATTTATAATTTCTAAGGTAAATTATTATGGCAAGCCTCGAATGTTATTATGGTTGATAGAATTAAAATGTCTAAATTGATTATAAAATAATGTGGTTTAAAATTGAACATTAGATTAACACAGTGATAATTTCGAAAAACCTTATAAATTTGTATCAACATTTTAAATTTTGAATTGAACTTTAAGAAATTTAAAAATTGGAATTAGAAAAATTTATAGAACCATTAATCCAAAATAAATATGATACTGACGACTTACAAAATATCTACTTATAGTATCTATTGTAAATTAAAATAATTTCCAAAGTTTATATTTTGGTTAAAATTTTGGTGAGTTACTTCTATCTCTTTCCATATTGCGATATTATCAATTCTAATTAGGATTTATATAGATTTATACCACTACCCGCCACAACTGGGACTTAGCTAGCAGACTGGTTACTTTGGTTCGTTGATTTGGAAGATATGTTTCTTTGTATCGTATAAAATAGTTGGTTTGCTAAATAATAGGGTAGGATTCTTTTGAGTGGGGCATATTCCCTCAGTAACTTGTAATATGCGTCCTCATATTGTGGAGTTATGTTGTGTTGAGAACAGTTTGCATGCATTATCTTTTGTACGCCCCGTTGATTATATATTATATGATATTAATCAGATTAACACTAAAAAATGTTTTTAGTGTTAGTCTGATATCTTTTTGTTTTAGTTGTAATAATCACTTAGTACATAATAGAACTGACGACGATCAATTATTAAAATTAAATTTATATATGTGCTTTATAAGATCCGACGTGCAATAATTTGCAGCTGAAGTATGTGTGATGATAGAGAGGCTAGTTTTTAAGAAAACATTCGGTGGACACTACCAAATCAAAGGTTTAATAGTAGAATACCTCATAAGAAATCATTTAATCAATACAAAAACATAGGCCCATATTTTTGAAAAAGTAATGTTTTCCAACGGTAGCAAGTTCAACATTTTTAGGCCCGATGGTAAGCATTTGTAAGAGATATCCAAAGGTTTAATATGTGGAAATTTCGAATTGAACCATATTTTGTTGATCACATTTTTGGGAGCAATGGGTGCCGCAGCCAATATAATATTTTATGTAACGTATGTTGTAGTTAAACTCATCATTAATCTTTTCAATGGTAAAAAAGCTACTCAAAAATAAAATTATTCTTCACATATGGCAACACTACTTGCCATTTAATTTGGTCGTATATCATTGATAGATAGTAATTTTTCTCGGTAAGTTCGTTGTAAAGATCAAAGTGTAGTGCTAAGTGTATGAAAAGAAAGTGCCAGAATAACCTATGAAATGACTTATATCAACGAAAGTGTTCAGTTTGAGCGGTACTACGTAGTGTATCCATTCAAGGAACACCTACTCTGCCTTAAATGTGACCCAGTTCCAAAGGCCCGCAAAAGACACTGAAATCTCAACCAACACCTGAAAAAACACCATGAACGACAGCTTGGATTTCAATGCCATACATGCGGTGCAACACGATAGTGACTCAGTCTGAAAGCGTAGAACAACATATGGATGAATCGACAATATGGAACCACTAGCAGGAATCTACGTTATCAATACGTCCTGCACCCAAAGAGCGAGCAGAGAAACTTCTTCAAGGACAATGGAACAACACGAGGCTGAACAGTTGCGTGAAACTATAGCCCTCGAACCTGGAGAACGAGTAATAAATGCCGAAGGCACATTGCATCAAGATACCCTAAGGGGAAACGAATCGCCAGCAAGTCAAACGATGAATAATGAGAAAGTCAAAGTAGACAAACTACTCCTGGATACGATCCTCGTGCGACCGAAACTCGCCGGCAGAGAAACCAGGGAAGACAAAAACTACAGCAACGTGGTCATACTAGAAAATCCCAACATCATACCCCGCAAACGCTAGGATGCATCACCAAATTCCAAAAATGAAACTTAAAATACTAAATGACTGCGAAACACAAGACGACGTAGAACGCTGGTACGCGGAAATAGTACAACACATCCAACAGCGTATACCAACGGAACAACATAGATTACTAGGAAATATGAATCTCAACGAAAATGAAAGAGCAAAGAGAATCCAATGACTGTTCCGCATCAACAAGAAAAAAGCAATGAGAAAAATCCTGGATCCTGCAGTCAAAACATGCCAAATTCCAGTAGAAAACGTTGATACCTTCTATAGAAATGTGTTTGGAAACACTGTCTTCATCCACCAACCTTTTGAAGAGCTAAAATCGCTACTAAAACTGCCTAACCCAGTAGAAGATCCACTACTTCCACAATTCACTCCCAAAGAGATCTGGGATAGACTTCGTGCATCAAAAAATACTGCCCCAGGCCCCGACAACATCCAGTATGAATACCTAAAGCGAAAACAACATTCAGTATGAATACCTAAAGCGAAAAGATCCTGGAGGATACTAATAAGTGGCCTGTTCAATAAAATCACCAGCTTTAAAATTATATCTTTTCCATAAAAAAGGCCAGGTGGATAACCTAAATAACTGGAGACCAATTTCCTTGAGCAATACTGTCGCCAAGACTTATGTAGCATTTATTGCGCACCGACTATTCAAATGGTGCAAAAAATTTGATCGAATCAGTGATATCCAAAAAGGTTTCATGCCGTATGATGGCTGCATGGAACACAATTTCATTGTTCAGTCCCTCATAGAAGACACAAGAAGAAATCGAAAGTCATGCTACATGGCTTGGTTAGATCTTTCTAATGCCTTTGGATCTTTGTAACACATCTTTACCATCTTAAACCTTCTTGGGTTACGAGATACGTCACGAATTGAAAACATATACCGTAATAATACCACCAAAATACTACTGGGGTCGACTGCTACATCTGAAATATCACTAAAATCTGACGTCAAGCATGGCTTAGTCCTATTATATATATTATGGCAATAGAATCACTGGTGAGGTCTATCATCTGTCAGGATAGCGGCTATGCAATGCATGGAGTGAAATGTAATATTTTAGCGTATTGACTTGGTAACAATTTCTGACTCTGAAGCTAGGCTACAACATCTCCTAAATACAACAACAACAATAGCGGAGTGGTCCGGACTTAAATTCAATCCAAAAACGTGTGCAACACTACACATATATGGCCGAGATCAAACGAGTATAGAAACGACATTTACATTACAAGGCGAGATTATCCTGATACTACGGGATGGTGACGCCTATACTCACCTTAGGATTCCCTCCGGCATGAGAATTAGAATTATAAATCGAAAATTAAGTAACGAATATCAACCAAATCGATGACTCGCTACTTGCTCCATGGTAAAAAAATGAAATCTAATTGAGGTAAAATAAATACGCGCTCAACTTATTTATTTTAGCCCAATTAGATTTCATACTGAAGAATTCTGTACCGCAAAAAGGACCGCTTAAAATCTAGACCGGTTGATCAAAAAGAAAAGTAACAAAATGGATGAACCTCCCTCAGCGTGCAAGTGCCCAATTCCTTTATCTAAGCTATAAAAATAGCGGAGCCAATATCTTCCCGACAAATACTTTTGCTGATGTCTGCGTGGTGGAACATTGCTATAAACTGCTAGATTGCAGGGACAAACAAATAGCCAAAGTATCTCTTAACATCTTGAGGGAAGTTGTTAAGAAGAAAATCAAAACAACACCAACTATAACTGAACTAGCAGAATATTTTAATGGATCTCTTTAAGGAACTCTTTGCAAGGATGGCGGCGATATCACGAGCCCGAGTATCAAGTCGCCGACTATCTGTCATTAGATATAAAATGGACGGCTAATAACAACCAGCTTCATATATATTTATCAATATTAAACACTGCTGTTCTGCCTATCTTGGCAGAACAACAAAACTGGCTCTGAGATCACAGTTCCTCATCAAAATTCAAGCTAAATCCGATCAAGGTAAAGTCCTGCAACTGGCGGCAAATTCTCGCTATACCAACCACTTCCTTCGTGCGGACAACTTCACGCTTCATACAAAGGGCGAAATTGGACGTAGTACCACTGAAAGGCAATCGTCGGTTTGGAACCGGAGATAAAATATATCGGAAATGTGGCTACAAAAATGAGAACCCTCCTCATGTTCTCGGCTTTTGCGAAACAAATCAAAGGGCAATCACACTAGGTCATGACAACATTTAAAATCGCTTAATTAAAGCCATCCCTGCAGGTAAAAACACAACAAGAGCTGTCGATAGAACGATTCAAGAAAGTACAACGAACCTCCGGCCTGACATCGTCATTCGTAATGAAGCCGATAGTAATCATATAGATATTGCCTGTCCCTTCACAAAACAATAATAACCGTAGATAATGCCTGTCCCTTCGAACATGGGAAAGATCCATTCGAACAAGTGCGCCGAGAAAAGGTCGATAAATATAAAGTCATAGCTAAAGAGCTCAGCGACAAAGGCTATCGAGTTTACCTCAACGCATTCATCGTCGGAACACTTGGAACATGGAATCGAAGAAATAAAAACATTCTGACCTACCTAGGCGTCAATACCAAATATGCGGATCTCATGGGTACAGAAGCTGATGGTACATAAAATGGAGTCGACATATGTATAGCACGTATTCGGCATACGACAGTACTAACTCATGTGATAATGTACACTGCAGTTTACTTGAATAGGAACGACCGTTTTTTTGAAATATTTTAAAATCGGTCGAACTTTTCCAAGATTGACTTTTACAGGATTAGCACTTGTTTAAAATTACATAATTTTTAAATAAAAATAAATTTGTATGCCAGAAGAATTTTATTTTATTTTGTTTTTTCTTAAAATTGTGATTTTTGTTTGTTTCACTTGAATAGAAACGACCATATAATCAATAAATTTGAAGTGTTAGCAACTTAAACTTAAATTAAATTTATTTAAAAAAAGTTACCAATTTAACATAAAAAAAATTTAAATATGGGTCGAGGAAAAAAACTAAGTAAGGAAGAAATAGCCCAAATTCAAGTACTACACAGCGAAAATTATTCTCTACAAGCAATTGCAGATTAAATAGGGAGAAGTAAGACTATTATCTTTAATTTTACAAAAAATCCAAGAGAATATGGCTCAAACAATAAAGGCCGAACTGTTGAGGCCACATCTGTAGCCGACAAGTGGGCCATACTAAGGGCAGCATCCAATCTTGTGCAAAAATTAAAGCTAGAGTTGGTGTGGAGGCCAGCCAAATAACAGTATGGAGAGTGATTAAAAAAGCAGATCACCTTATTCGAAGAAACTACCTCTAAATCAGGAGAGGAAACAGAAAAGGTTAGATTTCTCGAGGCAGCATATGACATGGGCTGAAAAATGGAAACGTGTCGTTTTTTCTGATGAGAAGAAATTTAACCGCGATGGCCCCGATGGGTTTAATTATTATTTTCAATAAAACACCACAGCCGGGATGGAGGTGTTATGGCGTTGGGGGCTATATCATTTTATGATCCGGGAGATTTGTCATTTCCAGCCGGAAAAATGACCGCAGCAACTTACAAGGGTATCCTCGAAGAAGCATTTCCCCGATTCAATGATACTTTTGGGCCATTACCATGGATATATCAGCAAGATAATGCCACTATCCATACAGATAACATAATCAAATCATGGATATCGCAGCAAAATGAAGAGATTTTGCCGTGGCCTCCGTATTCTCCTGATCTCAATATCATGGAAAACGTGTGGGGTTGGCTGTCTCGAAAAGTTTACGAAGATGGTCGACAGTTCGACAGTAAAGAAAGTCTTATTAAGGCGATAAATGAACCCTGGAACCAAATTTCTTTAGATTATTTAAAATCTTTGTATGACTCCATCTCAAGCAGGTTGTATGAAGTTATTTTTAATAAGAAAAGTAGTACACATTATTAAAACCATGTAAACTCAATTAATTTTTAAAAATAAATCTAATTCAATTAAATTTTTAGTCAATAAAATAACTTAATCGTTAATCGTTCATATTCAAGTAAACATTCAAATTTACCATTATTTTAGAAAAAAAAACAAGAAAGCAAAATTAATCATGAAAAAATAAATTTGTTTTTCCTTTAATATTTACTGCTTAATCAAAACTTATAATTCTTTAAAAAAAAATATTTGGAAAAAAGTTGGATCAATTTCGAAATATTCCAAAAAAACCGTCGTTCCTATTCATGTGAACTGCAGTGTATATTGATTTAATTTTAAGATCTTGTGATAATGTATATTTAGTGTGCTATTTTTCAATTTTTTTTATTCTCATTGTAATCGTGATAACTATACACACTCTGTGATCATTAAGTTAACCTTAATTTATAACACATTATGTATTATATTAAGACTAGCAAAAATCTGCAATTATGTAGAAAAATTTCTAATATATTATTAATATCTGTTCTTATCAGCTTAACATCTGATAGATCCGTCATAGAGGGACTACAAATGTGAAACTGATTTTTGGATTTCCACCTCTGTCGCGGGTTGGTCTGATATTGCTGTCCCATCAGGATCGGCTTAATAATTTATGATAGTTTTTAATGCAGTTGCTCAATAGCTCGTGTAGCAATTAGCTGTATAAATCATTAGATAGATATAAAATAAATGGACACTAGCGATGACTTTGAGATTACAGTTCACTTTTAAATATCCTCCAGTTCAACTTTCTTCATACTGGTAACTTTACAACATTTATTTATTTTATTATATTTTTATAGTCCAACTTCAAACTACCCGGTGGATTTACTGTCCCTTAAAGGGTAGTTTGAGTTGCAAATATACAAAACATTAACATATAAATATTAAAAAATAACAATTAACATTAATATATTAATTAAAATAACAATTAACATCAATATATTATTAATTTTTTAATTTTTCATAAATATAATTCTATTTGTGATTTAAAATATGTTTTAATTATTTTTTTTTAAATTTTAAGAATGTTTCAGATTCTTTGATATACTCAGGTAAATTATTATAAAAATAAGGTCCAATAAAAGTAATATTTAGTATTAATAGGTTGTATATTTAATTTATTACAGTTTCGAGTTTCATTATGATCAATAAAACTAAATTCGATATTGGAGCCACAACATTCAAAATCGCTTAATCAAAGCCAATCCAGTCGGTTCAAATGAGATAAAAAATTACTAATAAGATAAATTATATATGGTTCAAGACTTTCGGATTGACATCGTCAGTTGGATTGAAGCTAACAAAACGATAGGAAAAAATGATGAATGATGATAGGTAAACGGGAAAGACGCATCCGAACAAGCACACCGGAAAAGATTCAAAATGATTTGCTCAAATGTATCAATGCCGTATACAGTGACTTTGTTTATGCAGAAATTCAAGATGCTCTTTACATCTCAATTCAAGCTGATGAAACGACTGTGTCGCAAACAAAGGTCGATTTGTAATCATATTCCGAAACGTTCCTAAGGATTGTATAAAAACAGGAGAAGTTGCCGAAAGAATTTTTACTTTTGTAGAAATACAAGATCGTTCAGCGAATGAATTGGCTCACAATTTAAAAGAAGTGCTACAAAAACATAATATTACCAGTGACAAACTTATTTTTCAAACTTACGATGGTGCTGCAGTTATGAGTGGAAATAAAATTGGTGGAGTGCAAACCACATTAAAACAGGATTTTTCATACGCATATTTTGTCCACTGTTATGCTTATCAGTTAAATTTAGTCGTTCAGGCTGCCCAAATTGCCAATTTATCTGGGATATCATCATTTTTTCGGTATCTCTTAAAAGAATGGATAAATTATTGGAAATATGCGACAAAAGGTTACCACGACCAAGCAACACGAGATGGAATTTCCAGAGCCCTACAGTTAACGTGGTATGAAGGAATGGTAGCCATTCAGAATGACTCAACTTCGGATGTAACAACGATTCGTGAAGCGGGTGGTTTTATTTTATTTCTAAACCATGTGAAGTTTGTTAGGTTTTTAAATTTTTTTTTCTCGTGTTATGCCTCAAGTTGAAATTTTATATATGTGGTGATCCATCTTTTTTCATTTAATAACTTATTTTCTGTTGTCAAATTACAATTTCCACTGTGTTGTTTAATTTTATTTCGAATCATAAAACACAGTGGAAATTATGGAAGTGCACTTATGTTTTAATTATGTGATAGCTCTTAAAATAAAACAATAGATAGATAAAAAAAGGGTTTTTAGAGAAAACAAAAGACGCAACATAAAAAGTTTGATTTGTATGTTTTTAAAAAAAGAATATAAAAAGTTATATAATTATCTGCATATTTATAATTTAATTTAATTTATTGTAATATTCACATGTGTATAAGAAAAGTATTGTGTAATTTATCATTTTTAATATAGTAATAATATAGTATATTATGTAGTGATAAACGAATGTGTATTATTTACAAAGTAATTAACACATTTCATATACCTGTGGTACGGATCAACATCTTATATCTAAAGGAAGATTTAGAAGACGAGTCAATTTATATTAAAAGAAAATATATTGAGGGCGATAACGCCATCAAACAATTTACTTATTTTATTGACAGGTTTCGAGAAGAAGTTGACTTTATTGATAGTGTTGCTGAAGTTAACGAAGATAGTAAATCGAGCGCAACAAAAGAAATTTGGTCAAAACGAATTTTGAAAGAAGCTTGTGATGTTGTACGGAGGCATATTAACGATAGGTTTAGCAACTCTGCGTTGTAATCAGTCAAGTTTTAGATTGCACAAAGATTAAGCATTATGCTTTAAACTTGCTTACCATCTCCTAAATACAATAGTCAAATTATATACATTTTTGGATAAAGAGAACTTGAAAACAGAACTACAAGTAGTGTATCGGCAAACAATGATTTTCCAGTTTGTCAAAACTTTTAGTGAGCTAGTTAAAACAATTTATGATAACAATTAAGGAGAAATATTCGAAGAAGTTATTCGCCTTTCGATGATTATTATAACCGCACCGATGTCAAACGCAGGATCAGAACGATGTTTTTCAACGTTGACGCGTGTAAAATCTTTTTTAAGAAGTACAATGACGGAAGAAAGATTGAACGATTTAGCAGTATTGTCAATAAAAGAACCCTGATTAATCAAATTGACAATTTTAATGGAAAAGTAATTGACAAATTAGTAGCAATGAAATAGAGGCGTGCAGATTTTATACATTAAATAATCAAATAAATATTAGGTTTTTTTTAATGAAAAGATTAATGATTTTTTTTTAATAAAGCTGTGTATAACACTTCTAATTTTAATTTAATTTTTCATACAACATTAGACAATTTTGCGCACCCACTTTCGAAAGCCACGCACCGCTACTGGTACTTTATCATAAGTAGTCAAAACGCATTAGAATTTGGGCGCACAAGTTAATATAAAACTTCTTTTATTTACTAACTAATACCGATTCTTCAAAAGGAACGGGGCTACTTTGAAATGTTTACCATGTCGTAAAATACTATTTTTAAAGAGAGAATAAAGTTTAGTTATACTTTTATCCAACTGTTATTATTTTATTAAATAATGTATTTTTATTAATAAATTTAAATAAACAGAATATTTTCAAATGTATAATAATTCAGAAACTAAAATTAAATTAAATAAGTTAAAATAAATAGGAAACACAGAACATGTACAACTAGAAACTTACTATTATAATTTATATTTTAGAGTAAACTTAATTTGAATTTTTAAGATCCATATTGGATTCTTATATCTTATTGTTTTTATAAATTAATTAAAAAAATAAATTAAATAAATAATTAAAATTTAAAAAAACAAGTCAATGTTAAAATTTAATAAAATTTATGTTTACAAAAACCCCTTATCTGAATTTTTAATTATAAAATCTACATATAATGTTCTCAACCAAATCTCAAAATCGTCAAAAATCAAACAAGAATGTTTGTTTGTTTTTATCTCTACAATCTGTTTCGGGGCTCGAGGCACCTCCAACTCTTTCGCGGTTCGCTTATTTACGTCCTTACCTTACGCCATTACAGCCAAATCGAGGACGTACGGCTATAATTCCGATTTACGTAGAACCATCTGCACATTGCATAGCTCCATGACAGCCTATATAGTACTGACAGGGAAGATGGGTTGGCCCATGAATTCTGCACTCCAACAGGGGGTCATAGATGTGTTCATTTACACCACCGATCGTTATCGTATGGTGAAAATTCTCTTTACCATCCTGCCCCGACCGGGATTCGAACCCGGCACCTTTCGCTCCAACTGCCGCAGCTTTAACCACTGCGCCACCTGGGCGGTCAAACTAGAATGTTTGCATACAAAAATTATAATGTAATCATATTAAAAACCAAAAAAATACATGGGAATACAATGTAACACTAATATTAATAACCGAAAAGCCCGCTACAAAAATCATAATAAAAAATGTCAACTCAATCAAAACATTTAGTGATAAAAAAAAAAAATTTTTTTTAATTATTTTAACAAAATATAAATATTATTATAATATCTTAATAATATCCGATAGTAATTTTATATTTATTTGTAGTTCTAATTAATCTTGAATGTTGACATGTTAATTATTTTGATTTGTTAAGTGTGTGTAAAATAAACTTATATGTTGAACTAATATTTTCTGTGTCTGTCTTAAAGTTAAAGTTTTTGCTATTGTTCAGGATATGGAAACACTCCAAATATAATCGTTTTTTGTATGTTTTTTCTATGTTTAAAATATTAGTGTTTGAAAAATTTGGTATAAGTTTAGTAAACTGTGTGTGTTGGGCCAAGGCTGTGGTAGTTTTATTTAGTCTTATGTCCCTTTTATGTTTTTGTATCTTAAATTTAAGTGAGTTCGAAGTTTGACCAATGTATGTTTTATCGCATGAACAAGGTATAGAATATACAACATGAGTTTGTTCATCATAGGGAATTTTATCTTTCAATTTTGAAAATTTTCCTTGTAGTTTATTTTTAATTTTGAAAGAATACTCTATTGGCGACTGTTGACATAAGTAAATTTTTTAGTTTCAAAGATAGAGATGGGACATATGTGAATGTTGCGTTGAATGGTTGAACTTGATTCATATCATTGTTTTTTGTACTGGTTAATGTAATCGGCTGTAATGGAGTATCTAATTTATATATTTCATCTCGAATTAATTTTTTAACTAAATGTATGCGATAATTATTTTTCGTTAGGTATTGTTCAACTCTTATAATATTATTATCTCTAAATGAATAAAGTTAAAACGCGTTTAATGAAACTTCTAGCAACATTAACTTTCATATGTTTAGGATGCCATGAATAATAATTGAGCATACGTTCAGATGAAGTTGGTTTAGCATACCAATTGGTAATAATATTGTTTTTATTTTTAATTAAAATTAGGTCTAGGTAATTTAATTTATTGTCATTTTCTATTTCAACTGTAAATTTCAAATTATGGTTGAATGTCTCAAAAATAGTTTTAAATGTATTAATTTCAGCTTCGGGAATTATTAATAATAAATCATCTACATATTTTATTATTAAGGTCGGTTGATAAGAGTTTAATGATATAGTGTATAGTTGAATAAATTTTCCATCACAATGTCAGCAAGTATAGGAGACAAAGGATTACCCATAGCTAAACCTGATAACTGGATGTTACATTCATTATTGCATAAAAAATAATTATGTTTTGTTGTTATTTTTAGTGTTATTTTCAGTAAATTTATAAAATCATTTTTTTGTATATGAGTACATGGTTCTATTTCTCTCCAACGTTCATTAATTATATCTAAAACTAAATATATTAATTGGTATGTTTGTAAATAAACTAACAACATCGAAGGAAACTAGAGTATCATCTTCGTTAATTATAATATCTTTAACTTTGGATTTAACATCATAAGAATTTTTAACATTAAAATTACTTTCAAAAGTAAGAACGATTAAAATGGAAACTAAATGTTTGGAATTATGGTAAGTAAGTGAATTTATATTTGACACGATTGGTCTAAGCGGAATTCCAGGTTTGTGCAATTTCGGTACATACGAGGTGTTATTGGAAATTCATTTTTAACGTTATTATAAATTTCTTCGGTAATCTGGCCAGTCCTTCGTAATAATTTTATTTTATACTGTAGTTCGCTACGAACTCGTGGAATTTTCGGTATTTTGTTATAAACTATTTCATCAGATAATAAATCGTTCATTTTATTAATATAGTCATTTTTAAACATAATCACTGATTTTTTGCTTTTATCACTATTTAAAATAATTATATTTGTATTATTTTTAACGAAATTTTTAAGCGATTTAATTGCTATTAAAAATGAATGAACGTTATTAAAAATCAATTTATTTTATTTATAATGATTTAATGTTTATAATCTTTATTTATTCATTAATTGTTTTTAATTTATTTATTAACTCAACTTTATATAATATATTAATTTATGTTTTATTTATTTATATGTTCAATTTATTCCACCGCACAAATTGTAACCACTTGACAGGTCAATGGTAATGAATGTAATGGCCGAAAATAATTGGCTTGTCACTCAACCAAGAGGGAGGACACGCGCGCCACGATCGAGAAATACTTACATCAAAATAAGATAATGCAGTTGCTAATTATGATAATGTAAATTGATGATGTGGTGCATTATACTTTGAATAGATGTCGGACACGAACAACAAAATATCTATTCAAAAGTAGTACCACTGACTGTACTAAATATGCTATCGAAACGAGAATATTCTACTGAAATATAGATGGAACATCGGTCACTGTGAATATTGAAATATTATAGAACAAATATGTTGAACCGCTACAAATACATCGCACATAAAAATGGTTATACCACGGCCAAAAAAGTGGACGAGATAAATCAAAAATATATATTCAGAACCAATTACCGACAGAATAATACGTTACAATTTGATGATAATACCCAAGAAAAATACGTTATTGTGGATTATAATAAAAACACTAGATAACATATCCAGAAAATATTCAAAAACTTTGGAATAAAGTTGCATATAAAACACATAACAAATTAGACCAAACAGTAACATTACATTAGACAGCGGAATTTATAAATTAACATGTCTATCTATCATTTTACATAGGTCAAACCGGTAGATCCTTTAAAATAAGATTTAACGAACATATAAAGGATATCGGTAAAATGAATACTGGTCAAGATTTGCTCTCCATACCAATAATACACTATACAACTACGCAGATATGGATACAAACATAAAAATCTCTACAAGATGAATAAAAGCGACCAAATAAACAGGCTAGAAGAATTTTAAATATGTATATAAAAATCGCCACAGTAAATTTCTACTAAACAACAAAATTAATACTATGACGAACAAACTTTACGAGCTAGTTTTGAAAAATACGTCATAAAATATACGCCAATTTTCAAACAATATATCCTAGAGAAAAAAATATAAAAAGGCATGTAAATTAATATATAATATATACTGATGAAGTGAATAACATATACTGACGATGGCAAGATTGTTGCCGAAATAATTATATATAAATAAATATAATAATGCTAGTAATTCCATCATAAGGAATATTTTAGATAAAAATATTTTAATAATATTTTATTTTATTTATGAAAAATGAATCATTTTACTTTATGTATTTGTATGTATTAGATATATATGCATGTATTACGAATATTTTACTTTAGAACGTTTTAACATGAGTTTTTGAACAGGTTGCACACAATATGCGCGTAAATTTAGAACGAATCTTGTGAATATATGATAAACGATACTTAAACTATCATTTGTTTTATCTTGATAGAAGTCTAGTAAATGGTAATGGTAGACACTGCCACCTTTCCCAATATGACGGACCGTGCCGGAAATATATATATATATATATATATATATATATATATATATATATATATATATATATATATATATATATATATATAGTTATATCACCAGATATCAACCACGTCAGCACAATCTCATCCACAAGCAAACATCAAATTCCCAAGCATCTCAAAGCAAAGACAGGAAGTATAAAGTAAACATAGTTGATAATGAGCGCGAACCAAAATATACATTTTTATTAATCATAAATATATACTGCAATCATAAGCAAAATCAAAACCTTTTAGATATCGTATTTACATATAACAAAGAATAATCAATAAAGAATGAGATCACTCCACCACTATAGCGGGGAGTGATTCAGTATCACATAATATATACAATATCATTTTAATGTAAACACTTTTATACAATTATAAAAACTATATTCTATTGTAGAACAACGCTCATTATTACATTTCAAGTTTCAACGTTCAAACGTAAAGAAATAAATAAAACCATCAAAAATTAAATTCGTTTTGAGTTTCAATTCACCCCACGATTGCATCTACGTGAACAAACCCATAACTATATATATATATAAATATGTATTTATATATATATATATATATATATATATATATATATATATATATATATATATATATATATATATATATATATATATATTATATATATATATATATATATATATATATATATATTATATATATATATATTATATATATATATATATATATATATTAGTGGTATCTATTTAAAAAATTCGTAATTTGTATTTCTTAGCGATATGCTATCCTAATTAATAATTGTTACCATATGTGAGAATACTATAATACAATTCTTTAAGTTGAGTTATACGCTTATAAAATGTAAGACTATAATTTATTGTTTTGAACAAAATGCTATTCTTTTTGGGGTTTTTATCACGAGTAACAAAATCATGTAAAAAAAATTGTATATATGTTATAATTTTTGAAGGCGTCAATGAATCACGATTAGAATCAGGTTGATTTATTTTTTGAAAATAGGTATAAATATACAATTCAAATCTAATAAATTTTCAGTTAAATTTTGAGTGAAGTATTGTTAATAAACAAGAATATTTAGTTCAGAAACTATTAATTCACAACAAGGTACCTTGTCAAGTGATTCTATGTGTTTTTCGGATGATTGTCGTAGAAGAACAGAGCCAGAATCATTGGGTTTGTCTTCCCCCAATGTGACAATTCTTGTGACTGAATGAAGTATAATGCGCAATCAGCATCATTTCCATGGTGAAGGAGTCAGATCGGTTGGTCTCATTTGATAATTCGTGCTGGATGAAATATATGGTTGATCCTGAAGCCTTATCTGCTGTGGGATTTTTTTTATTGATGATAATAAAGGGAAATATGTCAGCTACCACAGCTACATAGGTGTAAAAGGAAATTGGAACTTTACGGACAACCCATGAAACACAAAATATTAAATTATAATCAAAATGAACGAACTGCTAATTCAATAAAACACTAGTGTATGGAAGGGAGTTTTAAATTTTAATTAGAAAAACAAAAAGATATTTGGGTATTTTAAGATAAAAAATGTTTTATTTAATAGTTTTACATTTGTTTTATAATTGTTGACCGCAATGCGTAATGCATGTGTCGTTTTCATTGTCATCTTCACCCCTCACTCCCAGATTTCGTAGACTGGTGGTGTCATGGCGTTACTACCCTCTCGATAAATTTTATTTTTAAACTACTCGGCGGCGGCAACGATATTATCTGGTTTGTAAATAGCTTGCAGATTCTTTGTGGCATCCACAGGTATCCATTGTCTTTTATTTCAAACTGTAGTTGTTCACCGAATTTGTTTGCACAAAACGCTAGCCCACAACTTTATGCACCCTGTTAACTAGAAGTTGGTCTTTTTAAATAGATTCGAGGACTGCTTTGGTCGCTGCATTAAGTAATTGAATGAAGTTTGACTGTAAGGTAAAAGATTAAATAATTATATATGGTTTAAATAATTATAACTACGATAGGTTTCCTTGTTTATTGTTACGATTTGCAAATTGCGAAAAACAAACAATATTTCTTACCTTCAAGATTTAAATTTTGGAGACAGCGGTTCAACAATCTATTTATTTAGTGTTTTTTCAATTTTCAACTTCCAGATGTCTTTATTTAATATTCTTGATCTATAAAATGAACATTTTTATATACTGTTTCTGTGGTGGTGCATAAAACTATGTGTACATCTTGAATGAATTAACAGTATAGTATATTAATTTTGTATCATTTCTAATTGCTAAACGTTTTTTATAATTTGTATAATTTATGTGAATCATACATAAAAAATATGACACATATGTAAATTGTTTTAAGATGATATTATTTTCTTAAGAATTTATTTTTTTTCTTCGATTTAATGTTATTTTTTTAACTGTGGAAATTTTTTACTTATCGCATATATACTTATCACGATATGCTTATCGATAACAAATTATTTCATTGGCCTAATCATCTTCACGTAAACTCGATTTCCTCAATAGATGTAGACGGTTTTATTAAATCGCATCAAGTTCTCCAAATATATAAAACCTTTATTAGACCGTGTATAAAATATTGCTGTTAAGTTTGGGGTGGAGCATATGGCACTGCTCTCCAGTTGCTGGATAGAGTTCAGCGGCGTGCCATCCGAATAATACGAAACTCCAGACTTACGAAAGATCTAGACAGCCTACAGCACCGCAGACATGTTGCAGAACTCTGCGTGTTCTATAGATTAATAAATGGTAAATGTTCTGCAGAATTAAAGGAGAAAATACCACCATTTGTTACGCCAGGACGAGTAACACGAAGAACGGTTAATGCGCATAGGTTTACGATGAAGTTGCCGAAACCTCGAACTGAAGATGCAAAAAGCAAATTCATTTATCGAACATCTAAGAAGTGAAATTCGTTGGCCGGTTTTCAGTTTAAGGCAGCTATCAACCTTTACTTGAAGAATCGAGCGTCGGGTGAGGAGCTCTGACTGTTACAAGGAACTAG
Source organism: Tipula lateralis (assembly GCA_963932295.1). Classification (NCBI taxonomy): domain Eukaryota; kingdom Metazoa; phylum Arthropoda; class Insecta; order Diptera; family Tipulidae; genus Tipula; species Tipula lateralis. The sequence goes on from OZ010738.1 coordinate 117,371,825, forward strand.
GCCTAGGACAGCCTAAAAGTCCGCTCTTCGCCCAAATAAAACTAAACGTAAAAACAAAAAAATTATTTTTATGTAAAACATATATTGTGAAAATTATAGTAAGAAGTTATGTTTTTCTTATAATATAATATACTATTCCCGGAGTATTGTATATATAAATACATATAACATATGTTGAAGAATCTTAAAATGACAGTAAATTATAACAATATGGTACAGTAACAAGGTTATTTCTTTAACGTTAAATTTTTTTCTAATTATAAATTTGTTTTTTAACATGTGCAGAAGTTTTTTGGTGATCCCACAATAATACATTCAAAAGATCTTGAATTCTACAAGAGTTATAACGTGATTGGTTGGTATGCATTATCTTGCATTCAAATCAATTTCGAAGTAGAAGGAAAACTACTCTTACTGATACGACGTTCGGTCTTGAATTATTGGATCGAAGAGCTGATACTGTTCGTCCCACCTCACAATATGAAAATTAAAAAGGTTGGAATAGACGAGGATGATTACAACAACGTTCGTAGGAGGAAGATGACGAAAATGATTATCATCTGAGATAATCATGAAACATTAGAATATACAAATTTGTTTTAGTTTTTAATCTATTTTGTTAATTTCATAATAAAAAAAATGTGTTTATAATATAATATACATATATTGTGTATTAATTACATACAACAATTTTTTCAATTGCCTTCATTCAAATATTTCTTTCTGTGGTCATAAAAAACAAAAATTACGACACTTATACCAATGTTTGTAAGTCGATGGTGATTTTCGTTTTTATTCATTCTAAAGAATAATCATACAATTTTATTCTATTCCCAAGACAAATTAGTACGTGTTTGTCAGTCAAAACGAAACTATAGTGAAGTTCAAGTTTCCAAGCTTTATAATGAAATTTTAAAATTCTGTGTTTAGTTTTTTGTGTGAACGAAAACGAAATAAATTATAATTTTATTTAAGAGCCAAGTTATACAGTTAATGAATAGTGAAAACTATTTTTTTTATAATAATTGAAGTTTTCAAAAAAATTAGTTAATACAGAATTCGATAAACTAACGCAAAATAAAATTACAAATAGAAATAGGAAAATTTGGGTGGAGGGCGAAACAAAAATATTTTTAAACCACACAGTTTACGAAAGAATTTTGATGAATTATGATAAACTGTCAAATAAAATGAGAGCTGTAGTGTTCTCATTTCGAAAATCATAGTTTCATAATCATGGTTACGAAACTATATATGTGTCTATGGTATAAGGAATTCAACTAAAAAAAATAATTTAACCATATTAATTTTTGAATTTTTCAGATAAATTTTTTAGAAAACGATTTCACCACCAACAAACATGCACAAATGTGCAATTTTGTAAGAAAAAACATCTGTGAAATACACCTTCTTGGCCAACAAATTTGTTTTCGTAACAACTCTCCAAGGCCAGACAACGACGACGAGTGTTTATGTCACAAAATATACTCGGTATTATTTCGCGAAATATACTCGGTATTATTCGAGGAGAATTTTTTAAGTGCTTATAGAATAATAAGTGCGCTCCTTGGCGATACAGATCAAAATAACGATGACGACGTATTGTCGGCAAGGGGAGAGAGAGCAGTACGGTCAGGTAAATAATAAATTTAAATAAAATAAAGTATATATTTATACCAGTTTATTATTATTCTATAGATTATGATACGAGTGCAGGGAAGGATGCGGGTTTGGGCACGTCTTTCACAAGAAAACACGTTTTGAAACAACAACAATATCTACCCCTAAAATACCAAGGTAAATATTTTAATTTGATTTAAAATAAAATATAACATACTTATTGTTGGACTCACTATGTGTCTAATTTAAAGTGGGCATATTGGAATAATAATATTTATTTACGAACATTTATGTGAGGTATTTGTGAGTGTCAGTGAATTTTAAATTAATTAAACATAATGTATATATATATATATATATATATATATATATATATATATATATATATATACATATATATATATGTATATATATATATATATATATATATATACATATATATATATATATATATATATATATATATATATATATATATATTTATGTATATATATATATATATTTATATTTATATATATATATATATATATATATATATATATATATATATATATATATATATATATATATATATATATAGTGATGGACATAATATAGTTTACACTAACCGAAATTCCATAATCATGTCTATTTTTAAACTTAAATTAAAATAACCGAAAATGCCTGTTATTTTCCTATTTTAGCATTAAATGTAGATTTGTTATTTGATAGATTTTGGGTGTTCACCATAACTTAATAAATACATGAATTTGAAAATATATAGATCAAATTTTTACGTGACAAAATAAAGTTTACACGGTCCGTTTATTCAATTAAAAATTACCTAAAACTAAATTAACTATTTTATATATAACTTGTATATATAACTTATTTTTTTTTTTTTTTTTTTTTTTTTTTTTTTTAACGGTTTTTACAGGCCATTATTGGCCCGTACCGTGTCAACAATCTGACTCCATTGGTTTCGATCACGAGCCAGCTCTTCAAACCGTTGTAGGCAGTTTGAAGAAGCCAGATCGCTCTCTACGCCGTGGAGCCATCGTCGCCTACAGCGACCTCTTCGCCTACCGAAAGGCGGTTCACCCTTAAAGGTTCGCTGAATCATTCGGTTCGGATCAGCACGCAGAACGTGTCCGAGCCAGCGTACTCGCTGTCCTTTAATTTCATGCACGATATCAGGAATTTGCATTAAATTCCTGATCTCGTGATTGAAAAGAACTCGGTAAGTGCCATCGACGTCGCGTTTTGGACCATATATCACACGCATGATATATAACTTATAAGTGTTTTATTTATATTAAGTGTTAAATCTCTTAGAGACATTGCTAAAACGTTCCATCTGAGCCATATGATTGTGAAAAAATTAATAAATAAGTTTAATCAAACTTAGGGTGTAACAAATTTGTCAAAGTCAGGACGGTCACAACTTACATCATCGCATACAAATCGACTCATTTGCAGAGAAATGCAAAAAAATCCAAAGATATCTTCGCGGGAGATAAAAGAACGTTTAAATTTGGAGGTTTCTTCACGAACCGTTTGCCGTAGACTAAATGCAATGAACATTCATAGCTTTATTGCTAAAAAGTAACCATTTTTGCGAAAACAAAATATAAAGAAAAACTTGACTTTGCAAAAAAATATATTCATATGCCAAATGTATTTTGGGATCGAATCTTTTGGACTGATGAGTTCAAATTAACTCTAAGAAGAAAGAACGAGTGTGGTGTAGGTCTCAACAACGCCTAAATATTAATTGTATTCAATCGACCGTGAAGAATGGCGGTGAAAACATAATAGTATGGGGCGGGTTCAGTTTGTGTGAAGTAGGAAACCTAGTTAGAATTAACGAAAAGCTTACAGGAGCAGGATATGTGAATACCCTTCAAGAAAATTTAGTGCCATCTATCAGTTAACTTGGGATTCATCAATTTATGTTTGGGAGGATACAGAAAAGAATTACAATGGAACGGAAAATAATATGAAACTGGAAGGAACATTGCCAGAGCAACAAAAGGAAACAGGGTTAAACGAAGCGATAACAACAACTCAATAGATATGGATGAAAATCATATTTAAGAAATAATAAGCTCTACTAATAAAGAGAATAACGAATTTACATAACAATACGAGAGTAAGAACAGGACAACAGAAATGGAAATCACTGTCGCGATCTTATAATTGAAACAGAAAAGCGATATATTTGTATTTATATATTATTTACATGCGATAGCTTTATCATATTTACATTTATTTGTCTACTGTACCCGATTTTATTTGATTTGCATACATATATATTTTTGGGTATTGCACTCTAATTTACTGCATATATAGTGTTTGTTTCTTTTTAGATTCTACTTTGAACTAAGAAATCTCTGATCTGAATTTAAATTTTAGACAGTGATAAAACTCCATTTTCGCTCTTGTTTCGCATAGTTTGTTGTTAGAAATCTAACAGCTCCATATTTTATCTATATTTGAATATGAATTTAAATTTCGGACAGTGATACAACTTTAGTTCTGCTCCGTTTGTGGTTTGTGTATCTAACATATGCTCCATATGTTTCACGGTTGTATTCGTTGAGCGCAGGTTCCGAAATAAAATAGCTCTGTTGACACCTCTACTGACTTAACCATCAGCTACACATAGAACACGACCACTACTGCAATTAACTAATAAGAATAAATAATTTTTAGTGGGGTCAACAATTAGGTAAAGTTCTATATAATCATCGTGTCATCATTAGTTTTAACGGAAGAAACAAATGTGAAGGCTGATCTTCGACTAGATGAAGAGGATGTCTTAGAAATATGGAAAAGGGAAAAGGAAGGATGGGAAAAGATGAACGTTAAGGATATAATTTGTTTGATTAATCTTGATCAAAGAGAAAATCATGACTCTAAAACACTTCGAGGTTGAGATATATTCCGAAGATCTCATTTAACAGAATCATGAAAATTAAATATGGGTCTACCACTCTTTTTATAGTTTCGGATAAATCTCCAAGCAGCATTTAATAAATGTCCTCTAGATCGTCTCAAGGCATGTCTAAAATAATAGTCGATAAGTTGATTCTTTTTTATTAATAGTCTTCCCACGTAAAAGTCTTCTAACACAGACTCTGTAGGGAAGATTACTACTATGTTCTAAGAGCTGTATAAGGAAATGCTTCTTATACTGAGCGAGACGCAATCTGTTAGCCTTGGTTAATACAGTGGTCCGTAAACCATAGGTCATTACAGGTACTACCAATTGTTTATCCATCTGTAATTTAATATTAGAAGGTAATGAATACTGCCTTATAAATCGTGCAAACATTTGGACAACCCCACTGGTCTATCTACAACGAGTCCGAATCACTGATCTTTTTAGATCCGCTGTCAGGAAAGTACCAAGATATCACAAAACAGTAGTGACTTGAACATTTAACCCACCTATCAATAAGGAAGAGACACTAGAATTAAAAAGTCTTACAAAAGCTTTGGTTTTAAGCTCATTAATACGTAAACCAACAGAGTGAAGAAGTGGGACAAGTTCGCTAACATCTCCAGATAATCAGTCTAAATCATTATCAACGATAACGATATTATCCGCATAGGCTAATTCTAAAGGAAATCTAATTGATAAATCCTGATTAATAGATAAATTGAATACTTCTTCCTCAAGGGTTTGCAATACAGCGTCAATAACTAAATTAAACAAGGTAGGAGAAAGGGGACACCCTTGTTAAACTCCTTCTCCACGAGAAAAAAATTGTGTACGCTGCTTACACCATATAAAATTGATGTTTTCTCACACATACAGGTCCGAAGAATTCGGTTAACAAGGTAATGGGGAATACCAAGATGTGAGAAAATAATACGAGCTTGTGAATGACTAACAGTGTCAAGAGCTTGTTTCAAAGCTAGAGATAAAACATAAACGAATTCTCCCGTATTCCACTCTTCATCAAGCACACGGCGTAAAACAAACATATGATCATCAATGGTTCGATAACAAATAAATGCATCCTGATAGGAACCTACTTCCGAATAGAGTTCCGCCAATCGAGTTAACAAAAACTTGGCATACACACGATACCCAGTCTCAGAGAGAGTTATTCGTGTATAATCCACTTTACCCATTGGACGACGTTTCTAAGGCAGAGGTGGAGTATTAGTTAACCAAACATGTTGCAATACTAAAACGAAAACTCTCATTCTCTACTCAGGTAAAGACAGTAGCAAATCAATAGATACTTGATCTAACCCTGGTGCTGTTCCCTTTTTAATAGAGAATAATATTGAATCTATCTCCTCACGAGTGGGAGGAGAAGATAACGGGTGATGGTCATTCTCAGGAATTAAAGCAACTGTAGGTCCAGTGGAACTTGATAATAAATGTTCCCACCCTGAAAGAGGAATGGAGACTCCACTCATTCTATCAGAATCATGTCCAAAGCTTCGAATAAAACGATAAGTTTGACGGAGCCTATTATAAGGAGTGACATCATTTAAATTCCTAAAAATCTCTCTTCATTCGTCATTTCGATTTTTACGGAATTGTTCACGAACATGGAAACGACAATTTCGTACAAAAAAAACATTCCGAGGTCTCTGCTTGAGAGCATGCTTTAACGCAATTAAACTTGATGGAATAAATAAGACCTCTCCAAAGTATATCGAAAGGTTGAGACTAGAGTATACTTGGTCACTAAGAACAACAGGATCCTTTGACAATTTCAACTGCCAATGTCGAAAATCTAATCTATCATAATCCTGTTGAGGACACATAGAGGCCTTTTGAGAATTCTGTAGGATAAGGAGGAGAATTCTGAAGGATAAGGAGGAGGACGACACTAAAAATCAATTTAGAAATTTTCTAATCAAAACACCATCACTTCCTGAGTGTTGTATTGATCTTTATACCGAGTGGACGTGTTTTTCCGCTCGGTTTTTGTTTGTATTAAATTAAATAGAATAAATGCGTTAGTTGTGTTTCATGTGTGATGTTAAAACCTGATGGGAGATGAGTATCGTTGTTATATTATATTGTATTATTATATTTGTATTTTGTTTTTATGTTATATAATATTTTATATAACATTTAGTTTGGTTCTGCTTTTTATATGTAAAAATATATAACATATTTGTGTTGCTATATTATATATAGCATTTTATATCACATATTCACATGTCAATATTCTCTTGATTGAAAACAATCGCATGCGAAGAGTCTTTCTTTTTGTCTCGTTTGGTTATCCCATCGAATAATTCGCTCTTTATATAACTCTAAATTTCTAACTACGAGTAAATAAACATATTTTGTTTTATATTGTATCATGGCATACTAATAGAACAGATTTTAGAGATTTTTTTTTTTTTTTTTTTTTAATTTTTTTTTGTATTTTAACGCGATCACCGCCATTGTGCAATCGTTGTATAAATTGGCAATTATATATGTACATTCAATGTAATTGAGGAATGGTATTGGTTTAGATATGTTGAAAACGCCAATATACACATTACACTACAGTGTAAATTTCAATGCCTACTCATATGATGTATATAACACGGTTTTCATTTAGTTCATCAAAATTCTCTTTCCTATGTATGAAAGAGAATTTCTTGTCTATTTCAAAATCGCCTATATAATACTTGAGGCGGTTTTATTTTAAAATCTTCCATATTGCTGGTTTAAGCTATTCAATGGTTTAATTTTTGAATGCTATTCAATGCTTTAATTTTTGAATTCTATAAGAAACTTAAATTGAAATAAATTATGAAAAAATTAAAAATAAAAATTTTATTTAAGATTATTTAAGATTTTTTTAAACATAATAGAGAACTAAAAGGATAGCTGCTGGATGGTATTTACGATCAAACGATTCTCTTGCTTAAATAATAGTACAATTACTATATAATTAATAAATCAATAAATATCTTGAATCGTTTGAATCGTTCACCATAATAGCAGCTATTCAGATAAGGACCCTAACAGTGTAATAATAATCTTCTCATATAACTAATAATGATATGAATGGAACTGAATTTGTAATATCCTAATATAAACAGACAAGAGTGAATGACACATAGGTAGCTAATAATGACAACAATATACCGATTTATTTATAATTTTACACAAGTACATAACTGAGCTTAAATAGATCATCATAATATATATTGCTGTCGGGTCATTAAGACGTAACAACCCTCGCGTAGCTGGTGGTGGGATGGAAATAGGGATTAAAATAACTAACAGCATATGATGAGATGACCCAAATAAAAGTCAAATGCTCCAGTAATAACTGTCGTAGACATTTACATATATATGATGAACCTAGAACATTCCTATCCTATCCAACTAACAAAATAACAATACTAACAAATTCTATCCAAATGTGAAAATGATTATACTAACAATATATTATAATTTACTAATAATGTAGTTAGCAATGACTCTGCTGTGGATTATCACCTTAGTCATTTCTGTGATTAACATTCCTTTTCCTAAACCTTACATGTTGAGATGCAGGCAGGGCCTGGGCCCGCATAATTTTGGAATAAATAATTCTCAGATATCCATTTGGAACTCTGCTGAATATACTCCAGGATTATGGTAACATACCTAGGATCACCGTAACTGGTTGGCTTGTACTTCTCCTATCATATCATATCATATCATATCAAAACACCATCACTTCCTAAAAACGAACCCTTTCCATTAGTACTTTTGGGAAGGTCTCAAATATAAGTGAGAATTATCCGGCCTAAACAAAATATGGTCTAACTGGGAAGCGAATACAGGACCCTTCCAGGTTTCAAGACAACTTCAACGTCCAAAGGTGGTACAAACAACAAGAAGATTTTGCAGTGCAAAATCTAATAGAATACGTCTGATTTAAACCGATATGAGCATTAAAGTCGCCCAAGAAAAACAGAAAAACATCCCGAGCCTTAAAATGCTTCCGAATAATTCTGGATAGCTTGATCGATAAAAGATGAGAGGTTTTAAGTTTGATAACTGAGGGAAAATGAGTATATATAACTAGAAATTCCTTTAGACCATTTAACTTAATAAAAGTAAATTTAATAACAGCGAAACAAAGCATCTCGGAAATAGGTTCCAAATATCGAACTCGAATTCCACAATTTTGTGTGACCAGAATGCCAACACCATTCCTTACTCCATGATTGGTTTGATTTGAAACTGCCAAGCCCCTTTTATGACTCAAACACCAGTTATAATTGGAAGTATCTACTCGAGTAGCCACCGAGTTGGTCTAAATCAGTCTCACTTAAAATCCTATCAAACGTTAATCCTTAAAATACTTAAACGTGTTTGTACAGCCGGGGGAGTCTGGTTACTTAACGGAACGGTATATAATCGATAAAAACTGGAATCGGAATACACCGGCCTAATACGACTAACGGGAGAATGATGAACTCGTGAGAGATCAGAAAAAGCAGGATTAAATAGTCCTTCATAATGGTTGCTGTTGGTATAAAGCACCCTAAGAATATGCTCACTAACCCCAAAAATGATCGGCGGTACTCTTCCAAATTGATAAACCTCAATTTTAACATGATACATATCTGAAACAGACTGAAGAACCTCTTCACCTCCCCAAGTCCCATCTAACGAAAGGTATTTAAGAAAACGAGATAACAGTTGACCCTCATCTTCGAGATCGGGCCACTTCTCTCGAGCACTTTGAAGCAGGGAAACTTGATAAAGGCTAAGATTTTGTTGAATGTAGCCACAAATATCTTCTCTTAGACATTTCGGAAAAGGAATATTCTCATTACACCAATGAAGAAAGGTAGAAGTTGGACTGTAAGAGACGAAAACCAAAACCTTCAAACTGACCCATGACTGGTCATTATCGACATGGGAAGGAAATAGGTAAGGATAAAAAAAGAAACACAAAAACAATCCAATTAATAGGCAATTAATAACAAATTGGCACAAGATAACTATAACTTTACACTGAATTTAAAGTTTAAACAATTAAATATATCTAGTTATTAACAACTCTCCACAAATTATAACGATAAATACACACATATAGGATGATGCCAAAGTTATAATAAAAATTATAAACGTTATCTACCCTCTGAACTAGTGCAAAGGAACGAATTTTGACAATAGATGTCACCTCTTTAATAATTATTTCCAACTAAATAATAACTTTAAACATTCAACTCGTGAAGAATTAATCTACAGTTGGGGTTAATGGAGAAGATAATAATAAAGTTGGGAAATATTAACATTGAATATAAATAATAGCTTATAATGTTGTTTGTAGCTCAGATCTCTTGCTTAAAGAATAGAACAATTACTATATAATTAATAAATCAATAAATATCTTGAATCGTTAACCATATTAGCGGCTATTCTGATAAGGACCATAACAGTGTAACAATGATCTACTCCTATAAAAAATAATGATGGTATGAATGGAAATAAATTTTTAATATCCCAATTTAAACAGACAATAGCATATATATTAACATATGTATGATATGAACCTAGAACATTCCTATCCAATCCAATTTACAATAATTAACAAAACTAACAAACTCAAATGCAAATGTGAAAATGATTATACTAACATATTATAATTGTAGTTAGCAATGACTCTGCTGTGTATTATCACCTTTGTCGCTTCTGTGATTAACATCCAATTTCCTAAACCTTATATGTTGAGAAGCAGGCAGGGCCTGGGCCCGCATAATTTTGGAATAAATAATTCTCAGATATCCATTTATAACTCTGCTGAATATACTCCAGGATTATGGTAACATACCTAGGATCACCGTAACTGGTTGGCTTGTACTTCTCCTATCATATCATATCATATCAATATAACAAAACTATTATTGATAATTTTTTCTTATGTTTTTATAGAAGGAAGCGACAACAAAACTAAACTCAATACAAGAAGTAAGAAACGTGTTTTGGAGGAGCAGGAGCCACAACCAAGTAGGTCACGAGAAAACGAAAATAGGTTAGTCTCCATTATCAGTAGTAGATCTGTTACTAATACTAAATTTAAATGTAAAAGTAGTGAAACCGTTTTTAAATTTCGTAATATACAGAAAAATATTTCTAACTTGCCCTCATATCTTAATATGGCATCCTATGAAATTATACAATTTCTTATAAGAGATGTCCCTCCACATTATAAAATAGGTATGACAATTGCTTTATCCAATTTTAATGAAACCAAACCTATTGGTATTAATTTAACCAACATTTCCGATTTAAAGGCTAGCACTATAGCCTCTCTCTTGGAATATGTGACTCAAACTAATTCCAATTTGCTGTTAACAGATTCGTTAGAAATAATATCCGTTATTTTGCAAATTCTTAACAGTAAAGGTCTGTTTAATATGATACGAGCACCTTCACGATCAATTTTAGAACGTAAAACTAAAAGCGTTGTAAATTTGACCATTGATGAGCCAATATATTGTCAGCTGGTAGCAATATTATTGGGTAAATGCATGACAGATAAAAAAAAAATACGTTCTTATAGAAAAAATAAGAATTTGCTTATGGACGATGTCCATAGGTTGAAAAGTGTAGCAAAAGTTAAAAGTGATCAACATTTGGGAACCAATTTAATCCAGTTGGTAACATATCAAAAACTATTGTCTAAATATAACATTGTTGTCTCCAACGACAGTGTAAATTTCGGAAAAAAGTTATTTAATAGTGGTAATCGTGTAGAAGAGCGAAAAAATATTAATATCTTTTACTTTGAAGACATTAAACATTTTGTAGCTATACGAAATTTTCGTTTGTTTTTTAATGAAAATCAATTCGGAGCATGTTTTGAACCTTTTGATAATCAAAATTATCCTTTATGTACAGAAAAATGCAAATCATGCGAAACCTCACCACTGTGTAATAGTTCACAACTTAAAATTAACTGTTATAAGTGCAAACGATATTCTAACGGGCAAGCATGTTATAACATTCATCAACAAAACATTTGTGATATAATCAGTTTTTGTAAATTTTGTGTCAAACTTATTTATATGAGCAAACGTAATTTTATGGCACATTCTTGTGATGAAAATTACTATAATATATGTTCAAAAATAGTTGATAGTTCTCATAATTGTTACGAGTATGTGCAGAAATATAAGCAAAATATACCGAGAAAAACTACATTCTATAATTTAGAATGTACACAAAATTTAAATATTGGACATGAAACATTTCTTTACGAACCGAATCTGTGCGTTGCTCATAGTATGTGTAATAGATGTTTTATGATACCAGAATCTGTTTGCTGCTGTTCTGAATGCGGTGTAAGAGAGCAGGTTTTTGAAAACGGTAATTGTGTTAAAAAATTTGTGATTTTTTGCGAGAAATTTCGTCAAAATTCTTTAACTATTTATTGCATAGCACATAATTTAAAGTCGTATGACGGACAGTTCATCATGCGAGAATTGTTCAGCCACAAAAAAAACATAAAACCAACTATGGGTGGCATGAAAATCTTTAAAATTGTTTACGATTCAAATATAAATTTTATAGATTCTCTCAATTTTCTTTCCATGCCACTGGCCAAATTCGCTGAAACATTTGGTTTGGAAAATTTGACAAAAAGCTGGTATCCACATTTTTTTAACACATCCGAAAATTACAATTACATTGGTAATGTTCCAGATAAAAAGTATTTTGGAACAAATCATATGTTGGATAAGGAAATAAATCGTTTTAACATCTGGTATGAAGAGCGGTGTTCTTCAGAATATAATAATCGAAAAGAACTAATCAAATATTATACTCATATGTTGATATTCTTCGCAGAGGTTGCGTGGATTTTATGAATAATTTTTTAATTATTACCGGTATCAATCAGTTATTCCAGGCATTTACACTTGCCCAAGCAGTTATGCATGCTTTTAGAACAAAAATTATGCAAGTATATACATTGGGAATAGTTCCTAACAATTTATATCATGAATCTAGAAAAAAAACAGTCAGTTGTTAGTTTGAAATGGTTGATATTAAGAAATAGAAAATGTAGTGGTAAAATATTGTATGAAGTAAAAATACCTACTACAAACTATTACGTAGACGGTTATTATAAAGATACAAATACTGTCTACGAGTTTCTAGTTTGCTATTGGCTTGGATGTCAATCACGGTAGTATTAACGATACATTTGAACCGCGATATGAACAGACAATTTTAAGACTTGATTTAAAAGCATCACTAGGCTATAACATTGTAAAAATGTAAGAGTGTAAATTCAAACAATTGTTAATTGAAAACCCTGAATTTGCTGCATCTTTGGAAAACAATTGACAACTAAAGTATAATCTTAAACCAAGAAATGTACTTTATGGAGTTGTATTATAAGGCAAAACAGGTAGAAAAAATTCGCTATTATGATTTCATATCATTCTATATCATTCTACGCCCTGTGGTTGGGGGCATTCGTGTTTCGTAAATATTACGAACGAAACATGAGACCCATAGAATACCTTCACAGTATCCAGAGCTTGTCGTAGGAGACGAATAAATCTGGTTGGATCGCAGGGCTAACGACGTTGGATCGCAGGGCTAACGACCGGCATCCGTAAAAAGTCAAATCTGTTAAAAATGTCACAATGCTGTGTTAAAGTTGAGAACAGGCTATCGAGAATTTTTGCAATTACTTCTGGTGTTCGACAAGGAGATGCGCTGTCCCCGATACTTTTTAATCTCATGTTGGAATACATCCTTCGTAAAAGTGCAACACCTTAGGACAATATCTTATTCCGACAATCCAATCAACTTCTTGCATATGCAGGTGATATCTGTGTGATTGGATTAAATGGCAACGGAGTGAAAGATATAATTGATCCACTGGGACAGTGTTCAGCTTCCGTTGGTCTCAAAATCAACGAATCAAAAACCAAATATCTAATCTCTGGTTTAAGAGACCAAGACGCAACTGATTTCAGTAGTGGTAACCACAAGTTTGAAGGAGTGATGAGATTCAAGTATCTTGGATCTCTCATCACTCACGATAATAGTGTGAGAGAGGATATCAATTTTCGGCTTGCCGCTGGCAATGGGGCTTTATTTCTTCTACGTACACTGCTGAAATCAAAATATCTTGCAAATGCGGATAAACTGAAACTGTACAGAGTGTTGATCAGACCCGTTGTCATGTATGGATGTGATAGTTGGACCTTGACGGATGAGTACGAAAGATGGCTTCAAACATTCGAGAGAAGAATCATGCGTGTGATATATGGCCCATTACGCGACGTTGATTGCACTTACCGAGTTTTTTTCAACCACGAGATCAAGAATTTAATGCGAATTCCTGATATCGTGCATGAAATCAAGGACAGCGAGTACGCTGGCTCGGTCACGTTCTGCGTGCTGATCCGAACCGAATGACACAGCGATATTTGAAGGGAGAGTCGCCTTTCGGTAGGCGAAAAGGGTCGCTGTCGGCGACGATGACTCCACGGCTGGGAGAGCGATCTGACATCTTCTGGTTGCTTCTTGCTTGCAAGAATATGAAGAGCTGGCTCGTGATCGAAACCGATGGAGTCAGATTGTTGACACGGTACGGGTCAATAATAGCCTGTAAAAGCCGTAAAAAAAATATATCCATTCGTAAACAAAACGTGTAAGAATCCTATAAAACACTCCAAAATATATTACAATGAGCATTGTTTAGATCTAGATATTTCTAATATGGACGATTTAATAAAATTTTCTATTATTCCTCCGCGCAACTTCTTAATCCCTGTCATTCCGGCCAAAATCAATAATAAACTTTTATTCACACTGTGTGACGCTTGGGCCGAAAAAGAACTTGTTACAACAAAATTGATATTTATGATATATTTGAAGTATGGGAGTATGAAACCTCCAAATACAATAAAGACAAAAAAGACGGAGGCGTATATACCGAGTTAATGAATAGTTTTCTTAAGATGAAACAAGAGGCTAGCAACTGGACTGCAAATATTACGACAGAAAGTGAGAAAATCTAATTCATTAAAGAGTTTTTCGCTCAAGATTTAGATATGTCTGCAATTAAAAGTAATCCGTTGCAGTAAGCTATCCCAAAAGAATGATTGAGGTAAAGCCGAGATTATCCAAACTTTGCAGAGCTATACGCGTTAGTTTCTTCGTCGGGCATTGTTATCACAGAAATAATGCCCATAGAAGAAGTGCTATGGGTCAATTAGAAATATTATTCAGAAAATTTTCCCGAACAGTTAAAACATGTTTCTCTAGCTATAAGGGGCTTTTACTACGGCAAATGCAAGGCTTAAATTATATCATTAAATTAAAAAAAATCCTGTATTGCGACACAGACTCGATTACATATCTTTGTAGAAGACGATAGTAATAAATGTGTTTCGCAAACTCGTAATTTTATTGGTGATTTAACCGATGAAATATCTGGTTACGATAATGCTTATATTATAGAATTTGCAAGTACAGATCCCAAGAGTTATGCCTACATTGTTTTTGATCCCGATAGAAACGAATGTTTTGAGGTGGCCAAATGTAAATGCCTAACGTTAAATGTTGAGTCTAAAAAATTGTTTAATTTTTTTACAGTAAAAAGCATTGTACTTAATAGTAATGATGAGGAGGAGGGGGTACATAATGTTAAGAAAATAAAAAAACTGGTACGAGTGTTAAAAGTGGTTTCAGAAATCAGAATCATAAAAAATTCGGGTTTACCTTGTTAAAACGGGTTTACCTTGTTACCTTGTACGGATTTTAAACAAAACTGAGTTTTTATTAGGCTTATAAGTAATTAGTAATTAAGTTTTTTATGTATTGTTAAAATATAAATAATAATATCAAATAACTATTTTTGTCTATCCAAGAATTATGTGTTTTACTAAAGCCTAACCATTTAACATTAATTTTATTCTTTTTTTTCAAATATTTTTTCCACTAGGTAAACATCAGATGGTTTCGTTTTTTTGTAATTCATGCTCATAAAAACGGCCGGAAATAGGTTGATTTATAAAATCTTTCATAAATACATTATTAGAGTTTTATTTATAACTTCAAGTAATTGAAAAATTTCCGTAGACCAATTTGCGGTGTAACCTTTATCGAAAACAGTTTTATGATTGCTAACGCTAACATAATCTCCTTCTCTAAATTTAGCCTTCCCAAAATGTCGATCTTTTGTACTATATCAATCCATTTAAAAGATCCACGATAACTATAAATTTTCCACATACGTTGTTTAATTGTTTCGATTTAATCGTTCTACTATACTAGCCTTCAATGAACTGTATGACGAGCAAAGATTATTGTTTGGAGGATCGTTCGCTTCCTAGTATAATTCCGCGAAACGCTATTGAAATTTCCTCTCCAGGCAGGACTTTACTTAATTTTTTAGCGGTGCGATCCAACAAAATTTTAAAAATGTATCAATAACCACTAATAGACAACGATAATTATTATTCTGCTTGTGATACGCGCCCAATTCCACAAGATTGGCTTGCCATAAATCATTCTAAGCCTTTGGTGATAACTTTTCTTCTAAAAAAAGTCTTCCTAACCAATCTGTGTAATTAATCTAATACTTGTTAACGTGCAATATTATAATAGCAGTACATACATTACTCGTATTTAATTTATAGCTTTATTTTTTAAGGATGGTGACAACGACATACCGTGGAGTATAACGTGTGTAGGAAACAAAAATTGGGAATAAATTCGAAAAAAATTGTAGAAAAATAATAAACAGTTTTATTGGTTTAGTTTATAATTATCTTCTAAAAGTGAAACACTTTAATCTAATGAAATAATAATAATTGCAATATTATGGATCAGGTAGAAAATTCTAAGTTGTCGTTGAACAAAGGGGGTGAGAAATTAAAATACGACATGAATACGTGTATTTTTTAAACGAGTATAAAACGTTTTCGATTATAATTGGATTCGCTGCGGATATTTTTGAGCCAAAAATGCTGCTATTTAAAAGCAAGGAATACCAGAATTTATCTTGGGAAGATGTGACAATGAAGAAAAAGAAGTGCCAACTTTTACAACTATAGCATCCCCATTCAACACTATTTCGAGAAAAATGGCGATGATGACAGTGAAAAAATAGCCAAGATGATGAATGGAAAAAATGGCAAATTCAAATTGGTACTATACAATCGAGAAAAACGTTTAGTTTTTATGAATAATTCATCGAAAATCACATTGAATGCCTGTAAATGGGAATGATTAGGATCGTTGGCACCATTTTTACATTCAATATTCAGTTAGTATATGCTAACCGGTAACATGAATGAATTTTTTAAATCATATCTTAAGATTTTGACTATTTGGCAAACATCTTACTATGTTTTTTGGATAGGCCTATCTGTACACTACAACCCTGTTGAGTGGTTTGAAAAGCTAATGGGGTTTACATATGGAAATTGAGTTAATACTAAATCCATAAATATTTTACTATATGAATATCTAAAAAAATTCATATCTTAATATTTTGAATATTTCGCAAGCCATTCTAATTTTCTTTTTTCAATCCGTACTTATTGAATTGGTTTTCATTACATTAGTCTGATAACTCCATAGTTGCCATTTCGGTATGGGTGACCCTGTTCGGTGTTGCCAACTACTTCATTGTTATTCGAAAGCCTCTCCGCCTCGACAAGGCTGTAATTATGGAGGGATGTGTCTAGACGGACGGACAACTTTTTATCATTTAAATAAAATTTAATGATTAACGATTTATAAAAATGGACTTATTTCGATATATGTATGTAGTATTTACTGTAGATTCATTGTGAGGTATAACTTAAATTTCTATTATAGTATTTATAAAATACACACAAACATGTTTATGAAATTAGTTCACTGTTACAATGCTGATGTAGATTCCTTTGACATTTCATACAGTGTATCGATTTATCAGTGTCCATTATGATTTCAAAGCAATTTAGGCAATTATTTATGGCACATATTGAGTTTTTAGCAATTAATTCTTTAAGGTGAATTGTGTACTCATTCAATGCATTCAAATATTCGGATTCTTTCGGCGAATATATCTTAGGCTTATTTTGGCCATTTGAAATTGAATCGATCGCATATATTAATAAAGGGCCACAATTGAAACTAACGCGTTGAGCTGGTAGCGAGTAAAGTAGTTCCGTTTTGATTTTTTCTAATGGTTCACCCCATAGTACTTGAACTTGATTTAAAAATATTTGGGCTTTTTCATTTAATCTATGTTAAGTTTTACCTGGATGAATTGGATCATAGGAAATTTTTTTTCTTAAATGCAAACCTATAAAGGTTAACATCCAATGGCTGTTTGTACAACACGGCAAATAGATTCGCCTTTTATTGCGACAAATGAGTGGTTCAATTCGTTTTGAAGTTAATTTGAGTGTATGTTTTGGATTGAATATTCTAATGGCTACTATAAGATCTATGCAAACATCATTAGTATTTTGGAGTAGTATACCCGCGGAAAAATATAACACATCAGAAGTAATGTAATTTGACCCATCTAACGGTGAAAAACAATCATTGTGTAGTGTGTGTAGTGGGAAATCGTGTCCGGTAAAATTTAATTTAAAAATGTTAAGAATATATTTTTCTGATGACCTATTTGCCCAACATCGTTTAATACAAAAATTGTTTACCTTGGGAACGACATACCGACGTAAAGCACCTAACCCTGCATACTTATTTAACCCGTTTTGGCTTTTTCCTCCACATTTCCTCTAAATTAGGATCATGCGGTTCGACTACATCCTGTGATTTATATGAAACCTTAGATATTTGAGTTGTGAGTGTAGTTTTTAAATTTTCCTAATTTTTCTTTGGCCACCTAATGAATGTGGCGTCAAATCTATGGACTTATTTAAAAGTATAGTTTTTTGTTGAAGTCCATCAATAAATATACCTAATTTTTGATTCGGTTCCTTTATTAAATTATGTTTCCATATGTAAACCCCATTAGCTTTTCAAACCACTCAACAGGGTTGTAGTGTACAGATAGGCCTATCCATAAAAAATAGTAAGATGTTTGCCAAATAGTCAAAATCTTAAGATATGAATTTTCTTAGATGTTCAAATAGTAAAAAATTTAAGGATTTAGTATTAACGTATATATTGTAGAAAAAAATTCATATGATAATTTGCCTGAATATATTATAATATATTATATTTGCCTTTTTAATAATACTTACATATTTATTTTGTTGTTTTTGGTTTAGAATTATATTTAGGATAAATACATGTATCATTCAAAATTGTATTTTGGACCAAGATTATTTCACGCCCACGCATCAAAATAACAACTATTGTAATTATTCAAGATTGTTTAATGAGTTGCCGATTTTATCTAAGAACAAATTTATTAATGATTAATATTCAAGTCTTTGTACCCATCTGAAAAATAATAATAAAAATACAAAGTACATAATGTTTTTGTTTTATTTTACATTTATTAAAATTTATTTTATTATTTCATAATAAAATAATATGTTTTTACTTAAGCGATATTCTTTGGTAAAAAAAGTGCTCGTTTTGCTCGAAACACGTGCGTTTTTGACATTACACGTTCTTTGCAAATGATCGAGATCACTTTTTTTTATCTCGAGCACTTTTTAAAAACTAGATTTTTTCGCACATTTTATTATCATTTATAAATTTTTAAACGTCAGAATAATATAAAACAAAACAAAACGTGATTTTGAATTTCTTTTGTGAATTATATTTTGTCGTGAATGTGTGAATTTATCAAAATTTAAAAGTAAATAATTATAATAATAAATTTATATATTATAAAAGACTATACTTTAAAATTTATGTTTTGATAATAATTTAATAATTTGTAGTGGTTATTCGTGTATGTAATAAAAAGACAATAGTGTATACATATTACTATATTAGTGGACAATTGTATTTATTATGATGGATGAGGTATTAGACGAATTAATTGTGGAAACACTTATTTTCTTCATCATCATCGTCGATGCGATCATCAACATCCTCATCATATAGTTCAACATCCAGTGATTCTGAGTTGGAATGAATGAATTCAGATGATAACGAAGATGCATTTTTATTAAAAATTATAAATGATCGCGAATGTAATGACTGAGTATAAGATTTTATAAAAACTGTGGTTCACAATTATTCAGACGAGCAAGTAAGTATTCAAATATCTAATGATATTCAATATATATATATGTCCAAAATGAGCTTCCGATTAATTTATGTATTTATGTTGTATATTTATAGTTTCGAAAAAATTTTCGATTGTCAAGAATTGTATAAACTAATATAATACCTATAGTAAATATAGGTAAACTAAAGTAAACTGTATGAGGGAAGAAAAGCAATATCTGCGGAATCTCAATGTTTAGCTTTTCTATGGTAATTGTATTTAATAAATTTAGTATTTAATCAATTAACTAAAAATTAGTTAAAGGTTTGCTGCTAACAAAAGTACTTTTCGAGAGGTTTTAAATTTGTTTAACGTAACACGATCAGTAGCTTACACCCATATGACGTGCATATTACAGTTTCTGTTTCAGATCTCCACACAAATTATTAAATTCCCAACCACAGCAGAAGGTAATGCAATAATAGCAATTATTTTAATAATAAATTGTTGATTAATAAAATAATTAACAGGTTGTATCGATGGTTGTTACATTTATATTCGAAAGCCTGCTCACAAAGTTAGATCAACATATGTCAACCGGCATGGTCTAATTTCAATTACACTACAAGGGATTTGTGATGCAAAAAGAAATTTATTGATGCCTTTGTTGGTTGTCCTAGTAGAGTACACGATTAAAGGGTTTATAAATTATCCCCAATATATAAAAAAAATCCTGAAATATTTCGCGAAAAATATCATATCCTTGAAGATGCGGCTTACCCATTTAGAGAATATCTCATAACACCCTTCAAAGACTACTGAAATTTGACCGAAAAAAAAGAATATTCAACAAAATCATTGCCAGACTAGGGTGAAAATAGAGAGTAGCTTGGGATGATTAAAGAAGAGGTTCCGCCAGCTCATCACACTTGATTTTCTTACGATTCAAAAAATGAGCAAATTTATTCTGACTTGCTGCGTACTTCACAATTTATGTATAGATAATGGTGATTCGTGGGATGAGGCTAACACTGCCGATGGAATCGAAGGAGACTTAGCAACAACAGGCACAGAAGCTTCAGATGAAATCACAGAACCCTTTTCAGATGCTGTTTTAAGACATACAGGAGAAAATAAGAGAATAAGAATTATGGAGAATTATGAAATTTTAATAAATAAAAGAAGTTAAGAATATTTTTTAATTAATTATACATTTAATTCTAATTTAAAAAAAATACAAATTAAATCATTTGTTTCTTTCTTCCATCAATTCTTTAATAAACTGAACCTTTGTAAATGGCTCTTTTCTTTCCTCTTATTCTTTTAAAGCTTACTGCAGCTGTTTTAAACGCTCGCGCTCGTCCCTGTTTCACTGTTTTCGTTACTTTTCCTTGAAGTTTTTTTCTTTTTCTTTTTGTCTTCTTTCGATTTTATCTTTAATATATGTTGATATCATCTTCAGCATTATTTAATATTTTTAAATTAAAATAGCCAGACACTTCATTTTAATTCGCCAATACGAAGACACAATAAAATTTAGCTATAAACACAATTAAAATTTAGCATTTTTATGAAATAAAATAATGTTAATTTTTTAAAAATCACATGTTACTTGTTATATTTCTTAAATATATACAAGAACTTGTTCATCACGAAACCATTTTCGTCAAACATAACTTTAAACTCATTTAAGCTCTATATTAATTTTTAATCTATTCACTTTGGTTGTCAAACTATAAATGACTATGACAGCTAATTTATTATTGTTTGTTTGTTTTCACCAAACATCGACAAAAAGAGCAATTTTTTTTTGTATTCTTTGATAAAAAAATTGCTCTTTTCTCCCATTTTGCAAAGAATATCACATTAAATTAATTTAAAAAAATCTAGTTTTCCATATCATGCATGAACATGTTTTCTTCTTTGCTGCTTCTTTTTTTGCGCTATCAGAAATAATTTGTTTTTATCTTTCCAATCTGTCTTGGGTTCAAGGCACTACCAATTCCGTCGCGGTTCGCTTTTTTACGTCTTACCTAACGCCATTATAGCCAAATCGAGGACGTACCATATAGGTCATATAGGACATGGAAGATGGGTTGGCCCATGCGTTCTGCACTTAAACAGGAGATTAACGATGTGTTCATTCCCACCACCGATCGTAATCGATGGTGAAAATCCCCTTTTGCATCCCGCCTCTATCGGGATTCGAACCCGGCACCTCCCGTTTCAACTGCCGCAGCTTTAACAACTTTTTACTGCTGCCGGTCGGTCAGAACTCTTCAAATCTGTCGGTCCTGATGGTATATTTCCGGCTGTTTTACAGCGTGGATATCCTATCATTAGGGAACATTTATTGCATCTGTTCTAGGCATCTACCGCTTGTAGGTTTGTTCCACAATCTTGGGGCAGAAGTAAAGTCATTTTTATTCTAAAAATTGGCAAGTCAGATTACACCGAACCCGATTCATTTCGGCCTACCTATATGTCTGTCATCTACTTTTCTGAAATCTTTAGAAAGGATTGTTGATAGGTTCATTAGGGACCAACATTTAGGTACCGCTCCACTCAGTAACATGCAACATGCTTACAGAATGGACAAATCTTGTGAGACTGCCTTACATGAACTCGTAACTAGGACTGAGAGATCTTCGAACAACGAGTTTCTTGAAGGCACCTTTCTGGATATTGTAGGAGCCTTTGATAATACTACTCTTCTCGATCACGAATGCATGTATTAATTTTAGTATCGAACCCAACATCATCAGATGGATTGAACACGCTCATCTGGCCTCTTCACATCAAATAACATATCGAACCTAAAACTGACCCCTACTGGTCGTAAGGCAAAATACTTTGTGAGGGGGCTCAACCCGAAGCTGACTAAAATTCTCAAGTTGTCCTTTTTCATTGAAAAAGGACAACTTGAGAATTTTGGTTTCTTAACTTACTGGCCATGGTCGTTTCAAAAGTCATCTTCATCGCATGGGACTTGCCAGTGATGGCATATGCGACAAATGTCTTGAGGATGTTGATGACAGCCTACACTTCATCAGCAGCTGTTCGGCTTTCGACCGCATTATATCCCTTATGTTCAACTCCAGGAATATTCCTGTTAATCAACTGTCTTCTCTGCCCTGGTTCAAACACCTCCAGTTTGCTATGGTTGCAGAACGCACCTGTGCGCTTTGATGAAAACCTAGGTTTGTACCATAGGCCCTTTGTGGCATTGAGTGCGGAACTTTTAAGGGTTCCAGCCAACTTTCATAATAATAAATATATACCTTTTTTGAAAATATATTACAACCATAGTACTAAACGAATCTCTTTTAAAATTAATCGAATACTCTTTACTTGCCGTTACTTTACATTGGTGTGTTTCAACCAAGATGGTATTTTTTCCAAAACTTGGACCAGGTAAATTTAAATCATCTACATAACGATCAAAACAGTTTTTGGTTTTTCAATGCGTGGCGCATTTTTCTTCTTCTTTGAACTACGAAACAAAATACAAAAATTAAATTTTAAATAAAAAATGCGATTACATTTTTTCTTTTAATTTTGTTTGTTCTTATTTTGCTCTGGGTTAGTTCCACTTTTTAATTGCTTTTTTCGGTACCCAGTTACATTAACAATTTCAAATGTTTTATTTATAAATTTTTATACTGGGTAAGCAACTATTCCTATACACTTAGGAATTAGCAATATATTCGGCGCTTAATGGGAAAAGTGCAAAAAATACGATAAATTTGATGGCTGAAGTATGAGCGATGATAGATAGAGATGTCAATTTTTAAAGGAAATATGCGGCGGATACTAAGAAATCAAAGATTTAATGGTAGAATACCTTGTAAAAAACCATTTACATCGAATAGAAATTGCCAAAAACATCAGGTTTTTGAAAAAGTGAAATGTTTTCCAACAATAGCAAATTCAACTGATGGTAAACAGAGAGTGCGACGAAAACCAAATACCGAACTCAATAAAGAAAATGTACATGGAATTATAAAACATGATGGTGGAAAGTGTAGCCTTCTACAAAATATCAACAACAGTTACTTTATCAAGATTTAATTTTTTTTGAGTCTGATGTAACGCAGGTAATTAAACAAAAATCTTCATTAATCTTCTCAACGGTTTTCATTAGATTTTTATTCATATTATATTGATATAAAATATTATGATCTCGAAAAAACAAATGCAAAAGTTTTGTTATCTCGCATCTGTAGAATCAATGCGATATTTTAAAAAACAAATGATAAGAAACAAAAACGTATACAGCTTTGTATATTTATAGTATAATAAGACCATTACTTAGGTGCAAATGGTCTCACAAAATTAAAATTTTAAAACGTCCTACTAATTAATGTAAGAACTTCGAAATTCTTATTCCATTCATTTGATTTTTATGTTATATAAACCGCATTGATGCTATTGTCCATTGCGAAATAATATTTTGTTTTTTATTTCTCAGAAAGTAAAGAATGAAGAAACGAAAAATACAGAAAACGTTTGTTGAAAAATAAAGGAAAAGATGTCGCTATATTCAATATAACAACTTCGTATTTGATCAAAACAAAATTTGCTAACACAATAATGCTGAAAACAGATGGTCAGAATTTAATACACACGTTTATATGTAGTGAATTACTTGTATTCTGCTCGACATGTAGAATTCTGCTTCATGTCTCTATTTCTAATTTCGCTGATCAGAATAAGGGCGACAACACATAAAACTAAACTAAAATGTAAATCGTGACTAACTTCAGGTTGTTTTTTTCATTTTGTTTTCTGTTGATAGAAAAAAATTTAGTTTGCTGTCAAATAAAATGGAGGAAGAAATCATAGAATTCGTAAAAAACATGAGTTTTTATATAACAAATCTCACAGGAATTATAAAAATATTTACCTGAGGGACAAAGTTTTTAATGAACTTGCTGTCAAACTAAAAATACCATGTAAGTAGTTAGAATATTTTATATTTCGATTCTTGTTGTATAAATTTAAACAAGAAATTGAAATTTTACTAAATAAAATGAAAAATTATTTATATTATAATAATGAAACTTATTTGTTTTTTAGTCGATAAAGTAAAATCACGATGGAAGACGCTGCGAGACAAATTCCAAAGAGAATCAAAAAAACAACGCAAAATCAGGTTCTGCAGCGTCAACTCTAATAAAAGAGTGGAAATGGTTGCAGGCAATGATGTTCCTGAAAAATTTAGATAATGCTAACGAGAGGTTAATATAATAGGTAATATTAATATATGTTATAATTTTAATATCGTGTTTTGTTTTAGCACCACTAGTAATTACGAGGTTATTCCAGACGATTTACTAGAGATTGAGGAGTTGCGAGACGTACAAAATTGTGATGAATTATCAAGTGAGATTTCATCACTATACCATCAACTTCGTCTCGAACAAACCGCAACAAAACTAAAATAGACTCCGCAATTGAATCTACCACAAGCCAAATGTCGGAGATTATATCTTTGGCGAAGTCATCATTCCTGGCCCCACCGAAACCAGATACCCCGATTCAACATTTTTTTAATGGTGTAGCACGACAGGTGGAAGATGCGAAAGTATCACCAGAAACATTTTTAAAAATTCAGATGGAAGTTTAGGATGTAATCAAAAAAAAACATTTTTGATAAACAATAAATTTTAATTATATTAAAAAATTGGTTTTTATTTACATGTTTTCTACATTGTTAAGATAATTTTTTATGTAGTCCCTCATGGCGAATGCATCTCGAGCTGCATTATATCGTGTAGTATATCTATATTGAGGTAGTGGATTTATGTCTTGTCTCCAACTACCTTCTATAAGTTCGCCTTCGTTATTATATGGTCGAAAAAGTTATTTGATACAACAGGTGCGCTTCAACTTTTTTCCGATAGGGACGGCGAACGACGCCATATTTTTCTTGTTCTTTTGTCATTTGGAAACTTCATTATTATACATTTCATCATGCAACGCTACATACGTGAACAGCGATTGCAAATCGTGCAAATTTTTTATCAAAATAATCGTTATGTTGCTGCTACTTTAAGAGCTAGCTTTTAGTACATAAATATAACATTTTATAATCGATACTCGTATGTTTGATTCTTGCGATATAAAGTTTATTCTGTTGGAATATACTAATACAAGAAGTGAATTCAAACAGACGTATCTTATGGTTGTGCAGAGTATTAACTTTTAAGTAATATGTAAGACAAACTCGTCCTATAACGTAGATCTACTCTTGCCAAAGCAAATCACTAACATGCTAATATTTGAAATTATTGAAGCTTACAAATTATAAGGATAATTTTATAAAACTTTTAAAAATGTATTACATAAAATAACTTTATTTAAATAAATTAAATAAAATAATTTAACTTTATTTAAATAAATTAAATAAAGTAATTTATTCATTCACATATTTAATTTGAAATTCTGTAACAGAAATTGTTTAAATTTCTGTTTCTAAATGGATCAAATCGATTTTACTGGGAAATAAATCCATATTCTTGTGTTTCCTCATGAAAAACTAATTAAATTTTAACAAAAATAATAATTATCAATAAATATTTAAACAAGTTGCCGTCATGGGTCGTACCAAGTGTGGTGCTCTTGTTAAAAATTAACATTAAAGTGTTAATAAAAAAAATAAATTAACATTAAAGTGTTAGTAGCAGTACTGATTCCATCCTAATTGAGACTATCATATCTGAAGCATGAAGTATATTTGGGTAAAATGATTTTGAAATTACTACATTAATCAATTAAAACTTGTTCATCTTCATATTATCCGGTTTTGATGTTAATCCACAGATAAGGATATACAGAAATGAAACTTCTATAGCCGTTTATTACATGAGAATATTCAGCCAGTGAAATATTTTCAAAGTCGAATCTAGCCACTTACGAAAGGGCCAATATATATATATATATAATTATTATATTTCTGTCTCTTATATTTTACGTTTATGATGTAAATAAAACAAAAACGATATTTTGAAACATATGATGAACCAATACGAATTCAACTGATATGATGAACCAATACAAAACAATAATTGTGAATGAAAAAATAAAATTGTACCGATCAATCAACGATAATAAACTTCGGTTGCCGAGTAATTATAGAAAATAGAAGTAGACAAAAAAAAATTACAACAACAACAATATACATAAATGTATAACAAATTAAGAAAAAATAAATTTGAGTTGTATCGATTGTTAATCATCGTCCTAAAAAGGAAATCTATTTTAAATTATAAACGTTTTGTGGATAGATTTAATGGAAATTATATTTTTTCACATTTTATGTATGCAGCAGGTTTTTCCTAATTTTTCGAGACTAGAAACACAATCATATATTTGATCATATATTTTTGAATATCTCTTCTATTTTAGGTTTACGAAATAAAAACGATATGAACTCAGTCTATTATTTTGTGAACGAAAAGACAAAAAACGACAACAACAAAAAATGATCTTCATGTTAAGATAAACAGTTTCCAAATATGTATTTTACCATTACCTTAACTATTATTATATTTTTTGTAAAATGATTCCTTATTTAGTTTGCATATTACCAGTGATTCAGCACAGTCGTTTAATTATTCAATTAAATTCAAATAACGCTTAAATTTTATTCATCATGTCAAGCAGAAAAACTACATACGCCACATGTATCGTGCAAATTTGTCGAGCTAAATTTGTGGAAAATCCACAAATATGTTAAACAAATTTCCCAATAATTCAGATCGAAAAAATGAATGGATTACGGCATAAGGTTTGAAGTCGGAACATTTGACAAAAAAATATTACTTTGTTTGTCAAGACCACTTTTTAAGAGAGCAGATCGGAAATAATTTTTTAAATATAATAAAAGAGCACCAAGTAGTGAAATCGTCCGATTTAGAATTAAGTGATGTGGGTGATAAATTCCTGTGTTGCATCCACTTCAAGAAATTTAGTTGTAATCTTCAAATCAACATTTAATTCTATTGGTACTCAAACCTAAAAATTAGACTAGAAAATTCAATTTTTACAATTAATTAATAAAATCGATTGTTATTCTTGCGACAGAGAACTACTTCAAAACGAAATTGGTTGCAACAAATGTTTGAAAAACATATAGACAATTCAAAAATATCAGAAGATTGTTAATAATTTAAATAAAAAAATTACGTTACTTAACTTAAAACTTAATATGGTAGATTACACAGAAATTTTTAAAATTTAAAAAACAAAAAAATGACAATTGATCAAACTATAGATCAATTAACAATCAATAATAATACAAAGAGTGTGTGTAAGTTACTCTTAAAAAACGACTATTATTACAATGAAAGTGAATGTAAAAATTTCGCACAGTGTTTATTTAAATCATCAAGGATCTATAAATATTTGCTATCCAGTTAAAATTTAAAACTTCCATCCATTTCATCGATTTTTAAATGGTCGCCAATTCAATTCGTCCCACCAGGTACAAATTCAATTTTAATGGCACAATTGGAAAGTTAATTCCAAAATATGACACCGAGTTCAAAAATATGTGTTTGTCTTTTGACGAAATTAAAATAAAAAAAGATCTGAAAATGAACATATCCACAGAGAGAATCGACGGTTTCTGTGATGATGGCGGTAATAGGAAAAATGAACTGGCCACATCCGCATTATTTTTTATGTTGAGGGGTGTGATTGAAAACTGGAAACATGTTCTAAGTTACGTTCTAGTAAACAATTTAAACGCAGAAACGTTATCGGAGCTAATAATTAATAATGTAAAAATGTGTCAAACTGTTTTGAAATTGAACGTAGTTATGGTGACGTGTGACCAGACAGCGACAAATATATAATCATTTAAACATATGGGCATTGATCAAGACAAACCATACATTATTGTTAATAATTTTAAAATATTTGGACAATTTGACCCACCCCACGTAATAAAGTCAGCGAGAAATGCGTTTCTTAAAGAAAAAATAATGCATTTAGAGTTTGACACTTTCGACAGTATCATTGTTAAAAAAGTATTTGAACATGATGTTAACAACGAAATCAAATTAATGCCGAAGCTTAGAAAAACCATATTCAGCCTACTAATTTTCAAAAATTGATTTAATAATATTATAATTAATTGATTTAATTATATGCCAACCAGCTCCGATATCAGTCATCATTTCTAGTAGCTAAATTCCTCAACAGCTCAAATCACTCCAACTGTATCTTTGAAGACAGGGATATGAAAGAGTTTGATTGGGGTATTTTTAGGAAAGAATACAAATCCAGCATCAAAGAATTCAATGTGGAAAACGGCGATTGTGAAATTGAAGAATTGGATACGGCAATCGAAAATCTGGATATGGGAAATGTAGAAACTAAGGCTATAACTTATTATGCAGGCTATTGCTTACATAAAAAAATCAAATGCAAATTGTGTCAGTTAAAACTATATAAAGCAAATGAAAACTTTTGCAACAGAAAGCTTTATTAAAGAAAAAATTATGACAAAGAAAACACTACATTTGTTTCTCTGAAAGTTCCTTCCGAGGAATTCGTTTTAATTGCGAAATTAGTTTACAAAATATTTGAATCAAACATTTTTTACTCGAAAGCCACCTTCCGAATATTCGAGAAAAAATAGCATCAAAAAGTTTTAGTAATATATCTCAATTATATCCAAAATTTCTTCCGAAGAATGATGATCCTTGCTATAAACATTTTAAAGATTTGATTTCCTTTTTATATTGGTTCTTATCGGAAAAAACTGTAAATGGTCAGTTTTAAATGATGAATTTTCTTACAAAAAATCTAACCCAGCAACCAATTTTCAGTCGACTCCAGGTTCAAAGAAATTAAAACGTTTAAATAATTAATAACAATTTCTTTTTGTAATAAATAATATTATGTTAAGATTACTGTTTGTTGTTGTTGTTTTTATGTTTTTTGGAATGAAATAAAATGTTGGAATGAAATAAAATGTTCAAATTGGAAGGATTTCTTTCGAATGTTGCAAATTAAGCTTAACACATAAACAAACTATTGGTCACTATCAAAATAAAACCATATGTGGTTTATCAAATTCAATTAAAAAATTATTTTATCACAAACAGTCTCGTTTTGTTTTAAAACGAGGATCATATTTTATTGTTGTCTGTTTTCTGTCTTTTCATTCACAAAACAATATATTTGAATTAGTTCAGATCGTTTTAGTTTCGTAAACGTGGGATATTCAAAAACAATATATGATTGTGTTTTTGGCTTCAAAAACAAAAGGTGAGGCATACATACATAAAATATGAAGAAAATGTAATTCCCATCACATTACACTATCAACAAATCTATCCAAAAAAAGATTTTTTGTCTACTATGTTTAATTACTCGGCAACCGAAGTTGATTATCGTTAATTGATCGATATTATTTTATTATTTTCATTCCCAAAACAATAAAGTTATATTCGTATTGGTTCATATGTTTCAATATATCGTTTTTGTTTTATTTACGTAAAATGTCTCTTATATTACGTAAAATATAAGAGACAGAAATATAATAATTATATATATTGGCTTTTTCGTAAGTGGCTAGATTCGTTTGAAGATATTACACTAGTTGAATATTCTCATGTAATAAACGGGTATAGAAGTTCCATATCTGTATATCCTTATCTGTGGTTAAACAATCCATCCATGTGGTTAAGAATCAATTGAAAACTAAAATCGAAGCAAACTATCCAGTTGTTTAATTTAATCAAACTTTAGAACTTTATCGAACTCTTGAGTAAAACATTACTGCTTATGAGGATAGGTATTGAAAAATTTGATATAATTGAAGTTTAAATGAATTCAATTCTATCATTTCGGTAAATTAGAAAACCTGTCTTTTGATATAAATTTATTGCACAATGCACATTGTGTAAGTGCACAATGTAAGTATCAACTTGAAAAAGACGAAAAAAAAATTGTTTCACATTAAAATTCAAAACCATATTTAATTCAAGTACATATTTCATATTTAATTCAGGTACAAAATTTACACACTCACACACACATATATATATATATATATATATATATATATATATATATATATATATATATATATATATATATATATATATATATATATATATATATATATATATATATATATAGGGGACCCGAATTAAAAAATGCTGACTTAAAAAAGTGTTTTTTTGAACTTAAAATGAGTGTGTTTTTATTTCATTTTAAAAATGACATAAAATCTGTATGAAAATGAAATCAAAAAAGCTGACTTTATAAATGCATATCATAAGTCATTTTGAAATTGAATTAAGAATTGTGTTTAAAACTGACATAAAATGTGCATTTCTTAATTCATTTTGAATATGAATTAAGATATGTATTTATAACTGAACCAAAATGTTCCTTTTTTATATTGAAAATGAATTAAAATTCATTATTGAACGCATTCCTTGAAAATTTCAAATGGCTTTAATTTTCTAAAAGTTTGCAATTGTCTTTTGCAAATTTTCATTAATGAAAACACGTGTATTTATTTTCAACTTCTTATAATTTAAGAGAAACAAAAAATTTTAAAATAAGATTAGTGTTCCAGAAATTTACAGTTTATTGTGAATTAAAATATGCATTTTTTAATTCATTTTGGAAATGATTTAAAATATCTATTTATAAAATGACAAAAAAAATGCATTTTTTATGTCATTTTGAAAATGAATTAAGATTAGTGTTTCTAAAATGACATAAAATATGCCTTTTTTATGTCATTTTTAAATTAAATTTGTTTTTGTAAAATACCTTTTTTAATTCACAAAATTTACTAAAAAAATGAATTAAAAAAAGTCCCATTTTTTCATATAAAAACACTTTTTTTAAGTCAGCTTTTTTAAATTCAGCCTTTTTTAATTCAAGGAGCCATATATATATATATATATATATATATATATATATATATATATATATATATATATATATATATATATATATATATATATATATATATATATATATATATATATATATATATATATGTATTTCTACTTCATATACAACTTTATCCACTTCAATTCAAAACTTTTCCAGAGAATATAAAACTTTTTCAGAAACAAATAAAACTAATTATAAACTGTTAAACTTTATCCATTTCAAATAAAACTTATTCCAAAATATTTAAAACATTTTCTATTAAAAATAAATATATTTCAAAATAAAATTAAACTTATTCCAATTTTGTTTAAACATTTTTCCAAAAACTTATAAAACAGTTTACTTATTATATTTACGAGTATATTAATGTAGATGTTGACGACCAACAGCTTGTGGCAGCTTCATTAACATAATTGTTGCAATCATTTTGCGTTACGCTTTGGACTAACTGAGCAATAACCTCTAGGAAATGGTGATCGACACTGGTTTCGCTTAATATACGCCTTGCGCTGGCCTTCACCTAAAGTAATTTGAATATATAAACTATATAAACTAATATTATATAAACTTTCTTGTAAATTATATACCTTGGCAAAAACTTGCTCAATAGGGTTAAGTATGGGAGAATACGGAGAAAGGTATATTAATTTAAAATGTGTACCCTCCGTTATTAGTTGGACATCGGAAGTCTTGTGGATGGTAGCGTTATCCATTACTAACCATGTTTCATCGTGATTATCACCGATTTTGCTAATCAATTATCTTAAAAATGAGCAAAATTTGTTAGAGTTGCAGCTAGAATAAGCCAAAATGTTGGTGTGGACGATCCCTTCAACACTTATCGCCGCAATTAGTGTGACCTTTCGACCGCGAATATAATATAATAACCACGGCAGATGTTCCAACCTTCGATCTCGCTCGTGACCGTCTTAAATGCAAATTGAAACCGCTCTTATCAATAAAAACAATTTTTTGACGGTTCTGTGGTGCATTTTGGGTGAAAAATAGCGCATAATCTCTCCGCAAATTAACTGTCCGCTCATCGTTTAAACGATCAAATTCCATACTAGCTTTTTTTTACGTAACTTTCAGTCGCAAACCGTTATTTGAAATTGCTCCCCTAACTTTGCTGCTATTTCCTTGAGAGTGATGCATGGATTATGTTCCACTGTCGCCTCAATAAAATAAAGCATCTCGGTGGTAACTTTTTTTATTTTTTCGCCACCTCTGCTCCTTACTATCAGCTCTGAATCATTGGCTTTATTTATGGCTTTATTTATATATATGGCCGAATTTATTTTTATATTGGCAATTTCGGCCGCTTCAGCATTAGTTTTGCCTTCTTCATATTGCTTTATACAAATTTCTTTTTGTTGAAATTTTATTTTACAATATTAACCTCTATGGTGATCAACCTCCTCGTTACTTGTACTCATCTTTGTTTATATAGGTATTATTTATATATTTAGGTAAACTCTCTGTTGCATTTAGGTCCTCCGTTGCACGTTAACGAAATCAGCCAAATAACAGATTTATTGGAACTCGTTTTATTTTTTACGAAACGATGTATATATATGTATATGTATATATGTTTATATATATTTATAAATATATATATATATATATATATATATATATATATATATATATATATATATATATATATATATATATATATATATATATATATATATATATATATATATATATGTATATATATATAAATATATATATATATATATATATATATATATATATATATATATATATATATATATATATATATATATATAGATATATATAGATATATACATAGATATATGATATAGATATATATATAAATATATAAATATATATATATATATATATATATATATATATATATATATATATATATATATATATATATATATATATAAATGGGATCCGTTCACAACTGCATATTTTAAAATGACATTGTTTAAAACGGCATAAGGTTCAAAATGACATTTTTTAAAACGGCATTTTTCAAAATTGCATAAGGTACAAAACGGCATATGGTTCAAAATGTCATCTTTCAAACAGGATAAGGTAGAAAATGAAATTCTTAATCGATGACAATGAAATAGACTATGGTGTTATACATATTTTATATACATTAAACTTATAGAATTAATTATATTCAATCAAATAAAAATTTGATATTATAAGTTCAAAAATATTTCTTATAGTGGATTTATATTATAAATAATAGAAATATATTATAAATATATTTCGGCAATCAAGTTGCCATCTGAAGATGGCAACTTGATTGCCGAAATATATTTATAATATAAAAAATAAAAATCCACTATAAGAAATATTTTTGAACTTATAATAGCAAATTTTTATTTGATTGAATTTAAAAGTGGAATAAGTCACACATTAGAGAAATTCTTAATATGAATTTCAACAATTTAAATTAATTATAGCTTATTTATATGAAAGAAGAAAATATTCCTTCACTAAATATATTAAATTTGATTCCGTACAATTATATTCTTTATAATATGTATTGTAATATATTGAAAGATATATTATACTCCTTCACTTAAATGTTTAAACAAGTCTCGGATATATTACGATGACGAGGATATAGAAAGCAGAAGTTTTGAATTTCTTGTTGTATATTATTATTATACAGGTATATGAAAATAACCAAGGCGTAATAAAATACGAAATTTTTTTATTATCTCTCTAGTAGTTATTGCCATATTCGTAATTATTGGCAACAATGCATCAAAATGTTTTTTATGAATGTTGTTGCTATTCTGTATGTCGTTTATAAAAATGTCATTTTGAACCATATGCCGTTTTGTACCTTATGCTGTTTTGAAAAATGCCGTTCTAAAAAATGTCATTTTGAACATGTCGTTTTGTACCTTATGCAGTTTTGAAAAATGTCGTTTTGAAATATGCTATTTTCAAAAATGACATTTTAAAATATGTCAGTGTGACCTGGACCCTATATATATATATATATATATATATATTAATATATATATATATATATATATATATATATATAAATATATTTATATATATCTAAATATATATATTTATATATATATATATATATATATATATATATATATATATATATATATATATATATATATATATATATATATATATATAAAATAATTTATCGCCAAATTTATAATTCGCGTTCAAAAAAATAATTTTTTCCAAATTTTTAGGTTTGAAACGGTTTCGTCTATCCGTAAGAATCAAACCTATTTTTGAAAAAATCCTCTTCGACGACGCAGGGATTGCTAAAATGCGTTTAGCTATTATAGCTTAATGTGGATAAACCAAAAGCCAGCTTTGCCACCACTTTAAAGGATCATCCTTTCTGGGAATAATTGCCATTTGTGAATACTGCCGAAGTTCAATAATGGTCAAAGCAGTAGGCGAGTTCGTTGCATTATAGGATTTTGAACATCGAAGAAGTTCCAAAACGAGTCTGGTGTTTCTTCGATGTTTTGAGGTATATTTTGAACAGTGGTTTCGCATTGGAACATTTCGACTAGCAATTTTGTAATTCGATCCTTGGCTTGCTTCAACGTTGACTCAGTAAAAATTTTTCCCTTAAACCGCGGATCGAAAAACATTGCCAACTGCAAAATATAGTTTTGCTCTGCATTTACAAAGCAATCTTTGACTTTGTTTGTAACAATCTGAGCCAAACAGTTAGCTTTTGGAGATGAAACGGAGAGGTGTCTTAGGTAATGTTTTAGTCCTTCAATTGTAACATTCGATTCGGCAGTTAACTCTGATGTTAGACCGTCGAAAGATTCTAAAACATCGCAAATTTCTATTAATGCTGCCATCTCTGAGTTGGACAACATTTCTAATTGCTCGACATAGAGCAGAGCTAAAGAAGCCTACATCGGCTCTCGCAATTGGCAGAATCTGTAAAGTAAAATTCCTAGTTAACTTTAAGATTATTATTTAAATTTTTTGATAGTCTACCTTTCAAACATATGTAACATAGAATTCCATCTAGTTACCACATCGTTAATTAATTTCAGTGGATTGTCCGTTCCACTTATTTGTGTTTATTGAGTTTTCAGTTTTCCTGTTGCTACAGTCGAACGATGGAAATATTCGACAATGCACTTTACTTTTTTTTGTTTATCACACATTTCTTTTATTTATTTTATTTCCTCTTGCATATTTAAATTTAAGGTGTGTGCGATATTCCGAACGTTTTCGTGTATTCACAATCTTATTGCTGCTGAAATGTTGAAAGCATTGTCGGTTACAACCGCACTAATTTTTTTTCAATGTTGAATGCTCTATAACATTGAGTTAGCGCATCTTTCAAGGATTCTGAGGTGTGCCTAGTGGACAAATTGGCACAGCTTAATAAGAAACTACGCATGTTCCAACTGTCGTCAACGATGTGCCCCATGATTGCTATGTAGCTATCCTTGTTGACTGAAGTCCACGTATCAGTGGTAATGGCTACACTTGCAGTTAAATTAATAAAATCCCCGACTCTCTTAAGGCAAGCATCGTAGTGCTGAGGTAGTAACGCTTTTGTTAACATAGACCTCGGTGGAAGCTGGTATGTGGGATGTAGTGCTGCACTATAGTTTCGGAAGCCTTCATCCTCCACTTTAGAGAACGGCTGAAAGTCTTTAATAATGAATTTTAATAATTCATTATTAAGACGTTTTTGCTTAGAAATTGAAGCAGGTCATCGAACAAATTGGGTAAGGGTTGCTTGCTGCAACTGGCATGTTGCATTTGATGGCCCAGGAACTGGTAACTCACAATGTAACGGTGGCAAATCCTGCATTGTACTCGAAGCAATTAGTTGTGATTCTAAAGCTTGAGTTGTAAACGGAACAAGTAGAGGTCGAGACATGGGCAAATTTGTAATCGTTTTTTATGCAAAACTGTAGGGTGTTTACGTTCGAGGTGGCGTTTTAAAATAATGTGCCACCACCTTGATGCGAAAACACGGTTTTGCAGATGTCACATTTCACCTTACTCCTATCAACATCTGTGAAATACATCCATATTTCACTTCTTTTTTTCGGTGGCATTTTTCAAAAGATAATATGTATCCTAAATGTTGAACTTTTTTATTTATTTTATCCGCTGAATATGAATTAAATTCAAAATGACAATATGACAATACAAAAGACACAAAAAGAACGCGAAAAGTTCGTTGGTTATACCAAGCGTAGAACGAAAAGAAACGTACTTTTTCAAGTCTAACCAATCCAATATCCATTCGGTTCAAAAGAAAAAGACTGATATACCCATTTACTGAAAAACACCGATGCATTAAAAAAAACCGAAATACCCAAAGCACCCAATAAATTAAATCGCTTGTATTAAGTATGAAGTTTATTTATTTTGCCTCAAAGTCATTTATCATACTTCTATATATAGTAAATGCGAGAGTATACGTTTCATATTAAATGATTACATACATGTGACGTATTCGTTTTTTGCATTGAAATAGTTTATAAAAATATCGTTTTTAAATGTTTTATTATTTTACACGTTAACTATAGGGAAAAAATATCTAGGCTCTTCTTTCAAAATAAGGCCAATACAAAATTTAACTTTTTTTGTTGTATTTAATAAAAGCGAGTATTTATTTAGAGCGAGATAATGTTATTACAATACAATATACATATTACGTGATGAATTAGTGATATTTAGAAAAGAGATAAAATTTTAGTTGTATGAACCGGGTACTTTGAAAAGAACCGAATTGATAATCCGGACATTGTATCAGGTTAAAAGAACCTGGTTAGAGTAGGTCCACACATCACTAGAGCGTGGGTAACTTTTAAACTAAGATAGGAAGCCATATTTTTTATTGCAGATATGGATTCTACGTCTAAAAGTACCTATGATTTGAAAGAAATATTTTGCTCTGTTCATGATAGATGGCGTTGTAATCGACGAAATTCAATTTTTTCACTTTCTTCTTCTTAGACAAACACGCATTCCATTATGCAATATGTTTGAAATAAAAAACATCACGTTTTCATTGGAAATACTCGAAATTCGTCATCAAAACAATTTATTAATGTAAATGGCAGGTGAATAAATTAATTTTAGTTTAAAATAAGTGTTGAAAAAGATGGCTTGCGATTTCAATGCACTTATTAATACGCATTTCAAATGATTTTACACAACTGAGAAGTTTTGGTTGAACTTCAGCACACGCATTTCTGATTCGCTCAATAATTTTCTCACGTGTTGTTGGTTCTTGTTTGTAAACTTTGTCTTTGAGATAGCCCCACAAACAGAAATCTGGCGCAGTAAAATCTGGTGATCTGGCGGGCCAGAAATTGTTGTCGCTTATCGATTTCTATAGTACGAATTTTTTGATGTTCGTTGAAAAAGAGACGATTCTAAACGAAGGCGATTTGCAGCTATCGAATTCAATAGTAAGGCCCCAGTATTATGACAGTACATATTACGATTAAGTAATTTTATTTTAAGTTTTAATGTGATATATTTTTATATTGGTATAATGTTAAAAATAATTTATATCTTTCATTTATCATATAGAGGGCACCGCTGCGGTTTATAAATAAGGCCTATCTTATCATATTTCTCTTCATCTGAGCAAAAAATATTTTAATGATCAATTCTTTTATTTCAATTCAGTTTAGTTTATAAATAAAAAATTATACCAAATATAAAAACATAATTCATTTGTATGACTTTTAAATGTTTTTCTTATTCATACTTGAACCAAAATCAATTCCAAACATAAACAACATAATTCTTTCCGGTTTCAAATCTTTTAGCAAATTTAGCAAAGATTTTAACGAATATCTATTTTTAATTTTTATGTTTGTTAATTCGGAAAACATTCATTGGGTGGTAGCGCGACTTTTTGGCAAATTTGATCAACCGATCAAAAAAGCTATAAATGGTTATACATATTAGCTATTAAGGTTTAGCAATTATGGCTTCTGCAATCAGTGGTTTCATCGATAATCATTGAGAAAATGTTTTTCAATTCAGAGTTTTTTTGTGTCATCGATTTGTTGTTGATTTTTTTAAAGAGTTCCAAAAAGTCAAATGATTTCTCGAATCACCATATCTTTTCAGAAGTTGAAAGTGGTTGGGTGATGGTTTCGGCCTACCTTTTGTATGAACCACAAAAATACATACATCAGTCAATTTTAACTGATTTGTTTCGTTTTTATAGTGTTCCTCATACTCTGGTATAGATTGCCTTTCGTCTGGGTTAAATAGCGTTAAATTGAATGAGATGCTGTTGCTTGAACATGGTTTCCTGTTACCGCAAAATATATAAAATCAAGCTAAAGACAGTTGCTTAATTTTTTTATATGAATCTTAACATTAACCTATCATTTATTGTTATACATACAGTGTCAATCTTATTTCCATGATCCACAATGTATTTCCCATCATCTCATTACAGATATTGTCGGTATACTTATTCAAGGATCTTTCAGTAAAAATTATCTTATGGGTTTTCGTTCTTTTTCTTTCCTCTCTCTTTCTTTTTCACAAGCTTAATACAGAAAGAATAAAGATGGCAAATTAGATAGAAATTTGTTATCTTTATTCTTTCTGTATTAGGCTTGAAAAAAAGAAAGGAGAGAGAAAAGAAAAAGAACGAAACCCAAGAAAAAGAACGAAATAAAAGATTTAAGATATAGATCTTTTAAAATTTACTAAACCAAGATGTGTTTTAAAAATATTTAAGATAAATGATTTTTAAACAAATCATACTTACCTGGTGTAGAGCTTACCATGATCCGCAAGGTGGTTGCTCCAGAGCGAGGCCCTTCCATTGCACTACGGCGGGGTTGACCTTTGCGATTATTCCTAATGTGAATAACTCGTGCACAAAATTTTTGGTAGCCGGGACTGCGTACGCGCGGTCCCGATTTTTAAAAATACATTCAATTGGCTATTTCAACATATCAAAATATTTTAAAAATGAAGCAACAGGAACTGGTGAAATTGCCTATGATTACTTCGAATTTTTACTATGAATTTTAATGTTAATTTAATAAAAAAATGGTCATGGATGGAGCAAAAATAAACCTTTATTTCACGATAATTATTAGAAACAGATCGTGGTTCAGAGAAGTTATCTTAACATAATTCATATACATATTTTATGTAACGTCTATAGATTTATACCAACTGAATAAATACGTAATGATTAATTTCTGGAAAGCCAAATGAAGTCAATCGGAGAATATTCGCTCCTACCGCATCGATGATAATACTAAATTTTTCATCCTGGTTTCGACTGGTAGTTGACTGAGATATTAAGGTATGATGCAATCCGGTGTCACCTGAAAAATCACACAAATTGCGTTTATATTAAGGCTTAAGCTCTTCACCATGCATGTCTTCTGTCTACAAATTCGTTTAGCTGTTCTTCTAGCAAGAACTGTTTTATTTCTTCTTTCGATTGTAAACCGGGTCTGCGTTTCATTGTGGATCACAAGATCTTGATAATTTCGTTACGTTTCTTTATTCATCAGACAATTGAGAGAATCTTCCATCAAGAGTATATTTCCCTGTCCTTCCTGCCTTGTACGAAAATTTCCATTGTTGCTTTGCACTGACCAGCTTATGGTCATCATCACATGACCTTGTTTCCAAATCGATGTTTTTATGAGAATGTATTTGCCACTTTGAGATAATGAACGATCGCAAAGTTCATCATTCTTTCTCCATTTTCGGTCGCAGTTTCGTGCCAGGAGTATAGATCCGCATTCCAATTCTGGTTTTTACCAGTTCTAGCATTTAAGCCACCTATCACTTATCTGACATTATATGGAGTCCATCATGATCAGATTATCCAAATTATTAAAAAATGAGTTACCATGGGGTTAGCTAACTTCAGTGGGCGCATGTACAAAGATAATTAACAAGTTGGCTAATCAAATGTGCAAGCGAAGATGTTCGAAATAAAGATGCTCCCAGCCACAAGGTAAAATTATAATTTATGAAGCTTTTACATATCTAACCACATACAAATCTATTATGATGATAGCCATAACAATTTTTATTTTTATAAATTCGGTCCTTTCGCTTTGTGCATCTAACTGAAGGAAGGAAATGCTGGGAACGCCTTTCTGAGATAACTTCATTTAAACATTAATATAATTTAAAAATCATTATTTAATAACTTTTTGATTTATTACGATATTTATTAGTATAAATCGGGACCGCGCGTACGCAGTCCCGGCTACCAAAAATTTTGTGCACGAGTTATTCACATTAGGAATAATCGCAAAGGTCAACCCCGCCGTAGTGCAATGGAAGGGCCTCGCTCTGGAGCAACCACCTTGCAGATCATGGTAAGCTCTACACCAGGTAAGTATGATTTGTTTAAAAATCATTTATCTTATATAATTTTAAATAACATTTTGGTTTAGTAAATTTTAAAAGATTTTAAGTTAATAATTTGCTATCTTAATTCTTTCTGCAAAGAAAGAAACAGAGAGAGAGAGAGAGAAAGAGAAGGAATAAAACCATAATAAGATAATCTACTCAAAGAAATACTGCTTGACGTATAACACCCATAGGATGATTATTAAATTAGACTAATATTTAAGTCTATGAGAAATATGTTTTGGATGATTGTTGTCATATTTTTATACATGGATCAATACTAAACACTAAAATGTATGTCATTAGAATAATAATTGTATCTACGTTGCTGCTATGTAATACCGTTGGCTATCATACGTAAGGTAAGGT
Organism: Tipula lateralis; assembly: GCA_963932295.1. Lineage (NCBI taxonomy): Eukaryota > Metazoa > Arthropoda > Insecta > Diptera > Tipulidae > Tipula > Tipula lateralis. The sequence goes on from OZ010738.1 coordinate 117,413,242, forward strand.
GCATCACATGTATGTGTTGTTATGTGATCACGCTGGTCACAAATATATAATTGACGATTTTAATGGATTCTCTAGCAGAACGAGGTCGTCTATATACACAGAACGATGGTTATAATATAGCGATCAACAAAAAATCGGTCGCACGAGTTTTAACAAAATTGATTATCTTATTTACTTTTGCCTAATACCTAAAAAGGACTTCCGACTTGCTAAAATCAGCAATATTTGAAAATTCGTCGATGTTCCAAATTGAACTAACCAAATTTTTTTAACCTGACCTTCAATTAACCAAAAACTAAAACTTGTTAGTTATAAATGATCAGGTTATAAAGATCGATTTTATTAGAACTTAAAGTTTATATACTTTTGGTTGTTCAAATTAAAAAAGTAATTTCCTCAAGACTACCACTCAAAAATAATCAATCAAGAGTTCAATCTTATCCATAAATTCAAAAAAAAAAACCAGTTTTCGATATAAAAAAAATGAATAACAAACCAACAATCATAAAAAAATTTCGTATACACGCGAAATGCAAATACGAAACAGCACGAATGGTAAAAACATTCTATTGCAACCATTATCTATTTAATTTAATTTTCGGTCTTACTAAAAAAAATTACATTTTTACATAAGCGTTGATATTTTAGATTACTTAGTTTAATTATTATTGGGCCAATCCTGGTGGAACCAGACCAACCCACGACAGAGGTGGAGCAAGCCCCTAGCACTCCGTCAATTTCCAAAAATCAGTTTAACATTTGTGGTCCCTCTATGAGGGATCTATCAGATGTTAAGCTGATAAGAACAGATACTACACTTTGATCTTAGCCTTTAGGCCGAGAAGCGATAACTAATTAATCATTTACTAAAGGTTGTAACTACATTCAATACTTATTGTGTTAGCGAATTTTCTTTTGATCGCATACGAAGTTGTTAGATAGAATACAGCGACATCTGAAAAAAACCTTAATTATTATGAACTACGTTTAGTTTTTGTTTCTTCATTCTTTACTTTCTGAGAAATAAAAGACAAAATATTATTCCGTAATGGACAGCAGCATCGTTGATAGTTTATATAACATAAATATCATATGAATGGGATTAGAATTACAATGACTAACATTTATTAGAGGTTTTGTGATACAATTTGCAACTTAGTACCACATATTATTATATGCTACAAATATAGTACAATCAGAGTACAATTTTTTAATATAAAACTAATTATTCCGGGTACCGCTACTTAGTGACGGCTATCGAGTTCCTAGTCAAACAAAACAAATAAAGTTTTCGATACTTTAAATTTTTGCTTTGGTTGGGTCATCTTTATGTAAAATAATCTTTGGTACTACCTACTAAATCTGAGTTTTTTCTTTACTTGATTGTTTCTTTAATTATTACTGAATTTTTAATGATTATTTTTGTGATGGTATTTATTATTGATGAAATTATTTTAATTTATAATAAATTCAATAAATGTGTTTTATAAGTCGTCATATATATTATGGAGTAATAATGGTTCTTCTTTAGATTTTTCCAATTTTTAGAAATTGAACATTCGTGAAATGATAATGTTTCCGGGTTTGGTGTGCATATAGAATTCTTGCAGTCATTTTTAACAAGAATACTTGTGCACCATCTCCCAGAAAGATAAGTACTCGTTTTCTAGTAAAATAAAATGATGAATTTAAATTATTCATATTCAAAGCAAGCGTTGAGGCAATAAAATACTGTCTTTTTAACGGCGTTTAGTTCTAGTGCCATTGTTTATGACAATTGTATGTGAATTTGCATTTGTTTATTGTAGAGCAACCACCATAACATTAATAAGTATTATAACGGGTGATTTTTTAAGAGCTTGAGAACTTTTTTTAAAAAAAAAACGCATAAAATTTGCAAAATCTCATCGGTTCTTTATTTGAAACGTTAGATTGGTCCATGACATTTACTTTTTGAAGATAATTTCATTTAAATGTTGACCGCGGCTGCGTCTTAGGTGGTCCATTCGGAAAGTCCAATTTTGGGCAACTTTTTCGAGCATTTCGGCCGGAATAGCCCGAATTTCTTCGGAAATGTTGTCTTCCAAAACTGGAATAGTTGCTGGCTTATTTCTGTAGACTTTAGACTTGACGTAGCCCCACAAAAAATAGTCTAAAGGCGTCAAATCGCATGATCTTGGTGGCCAACTTACCGGGCCATTTCTTGAGATGAATTGTTCTCCGAAGTTTTCCCTCAAAATGGCCATAGAATCGCGAGCTGTGTGGCATGTAGCGCCATCTTGTTGAAACCACATGTCAACTAAGTTCAGTTCTTCCATTTTTGGCAACAAAAAGTTTGTTAGCATCGAACGATAGCGATCGCCATTCACCGTAACGTTGCGTCCAACAACATCTTTGAAAAAATACGGTCCAATGATTCCACCAGCGTACAAACCACACCAAACAGTGCATTTTTCGGGATGCATGGGCAGTTCTTGAACGGCTTCTGGTTGCTCTTCACTCCAAATGCGGCAATTTTGCTTATTTACGTAGCCATTCAACCAGAAATGAGCCTCATCGCTGAACAAAATTTGTCGATAAAAAAGCGGATTTTCTGCCAACTTTTCTAGGGCCCATTCACTGAAAATTCGACGTTGTGGCAGATCGTTCGGCTTCAGTTCTTGCAGGAGCTGTATTTTATACGGTTTTACACCAAGATTTTTGCGTAAAATCTTCCATGTCGTCGAATAACACAAACCCAATTGCTGCGAACGGCGACGAATCGACATTTCACGGTCTTCAGCAACACTCTCAGAAACAGACGCAATATTCTCTTCTGTACGCACTGTACGCATTCGTGTGGTTGGTTTAATGTCCAATAAAGTAAACTGAGTGCGAAACTTGGTCACAATCGCATTAATTGTTTGCTCACTTGGTCGATTATGTAGACCATAAATCGGACGTAAATCGCGAAACACTTTTCGAACCGAACACTGATTTTTGTAATATAATTCAATTATTTGCAAGCGTTGCTCGTTAGTAAGTCTATTCATTATGAAATGTCAAAGCATACTGAGCATCTTTCTCTTTGACACCTTGTCTGAAATCCCGCGTGATCTGTCAAATACTAATGCATGAAAATCCTAACCACAAAAAAATCACCCGTTATTATACTAGAAACATATTTCTAATAATTGAAAAATGCAAATAAAACATAAAATCGATGTTTCGCTTCAAATTGAAAATGAATTTAACCATATAGCTTTTGAATTGGAAGATATTTTCCTTTGTGTCATATAAAACATTTGGTTACAGGATGAGTTTCTTCTTAGTCGGTACCACTTAATTTAACTATTCCAAATTTATAATCAGTGTTGTGATTTCTGTCAGCAAAATAAGTGGCAGACTTAGAATAAAAATTGTAGTAGATTGGTAATTTATGGAGTAGAAATAGTTTACATTGTATTCAACTTTCTTTTGATTAAAATTCATAAAAACTTCATTAATATAACTAAAATATAATATATTGATAATGAAAGAACAATTTATTTCAATTTAAACTCTACGTCAGTAAACCCAAATTTTTCAGCATACTTAAGTAAATTTGGTGTATCAGATGGTTCCCAGGCAACTTAGTGTTTGACCAGTAATTCTTTTGAAAACATTAAATTCTCGATGGTTTTGATGTAAACGCTGTTTCGTAGATTAGTTTTAATTAAATAAAGCCGTCGTTCTGCTACGGAAGTGCTGTGTGGAGGTGAACATAGTTGTAAAATATACGACGAAATTTCTGAAAATACTGGTTCATTCGTAATATCTTTAAATCATTTAAGTTTTCGCCAATAATCCGCAATATAAAATTCAACTAATATAATTTTGAGATTGTTTACGTCTTCTTCCGTTAATTCGTTGGAGTCAATAAATTCATCAAAATCTTGCGATCCAACCTGTATATACTGCAAAGGCGACTGTTGCTGCCGTAATATCTGCAGTAGGAATGGCTTCAGCCCATCGTGTATATCTATCTATCATCGTAATTAAATATTGTTGGCCATGTGAAATTGGTAATGGTCCAACAACATCTAAATGTATTTCCGAAAATCTTTCTTTCGTTTGAGAATAATTACCAATTTCCGACTTGGTATGCTTAATTACTTTTGACTTCTGTCATTTAATGCAATTACGTGTCATCAATTTCACGTCTTTTTTAATAGATTGCCAAACTACATGATTTGTTAACATCCTCACTGATGCTTTAATACCGGGGTGAGATAAATTATGAAAACTTTCAAAAACTCTTTTCCTCCAATTATTTGGAATAAAAGGTCTAACATTGCCTAATGATTTATCACAGTAAATTTTGACTTCAGAATTAAACTCTACGGAAACCTGCTCGAATTTTAATTTGAAAAGTGGCATATCAATTAATCTAGCCAATTCATCGTCTGAATTTTGAGCTAAAGCTATTTGCTTATAATCGATATTTTCCATAATTTGTATAGGTTCTATGCGAGATAATGTGTCACAATATTATCATTCCCTGCGATATACTTGATGTTTGTGGTAAATTGGGCAGTAAAATCTAATTGTCTTCGTTGTCTAGGAGAAGCTTTAAACAAATTCTGTTGAAATGCGAATGTTAGTGGTTTATGATCGGTTAGAATTATAAAATTTCGACCTTCTACAAAAAACTTAAAATGTTTTATTCCCAAATATGTGGCTAATAACTCCCTGTCATGCGTACTGTACCTTGTTTGAGCTTCGGTAAAACGAACTGAAAAAAAAGAAAGAGGTTGCCACATGTTATCTACATACTGTTGTAAGACTGCTCCGGCTGCAAAGTCGTCTGAAGTGTCAGCCATAATTGAAAGTGGTGCAGAAATTTTTGGGTGAGTTAAGATAAATGCACCGATAGATAGAAGCCTTAATTGATTCGTCGGTCCATTGTACTATCTTTTTACTATTCTTTTTGTATCCTTTTAAAAAATCATTTAAAATAATGTGATCTTTTGTTGCTTTTGGTACAAATCTTCTATAGAAGTTTAACATACCCAAAAATCTTTTGAGTTGTTGAACATTTGTTGGTAGAGCAAATTCCTTTATAATTTTAACACGATCTGGATTCGGTAAAATACCTTTTGCCGTTATTAAATGTCCTAAAAACTGTACTTTTGGTTGAGCTAATACACATTTCTCTTGATTAATAACCAATCCGTATGTATTCAATTGTTTAAAAATCTCCTCTAAGTGTCTTAAATGCTCTTCTTTTGATTTGATGCAATTAAAATGTCATCAAGATACACAAAAGCAAATGATAAACCGTTCAATACTTGATGCATGAGCCGTTGGTAGGTTTGAGCTGCATTCCGAAAACCGAACGTCATGCGAACGAACTCAAAAAGACCAAAAGGAGTCGTTATGGCCGTTTTGGGGATATCTGCTGGCTCAACTGGAATCTGATGATATGCTCTCAGTAAATCTATAGTTGAAAAAATTACACATCCTTCCAATTGGAAAGAAAAATCTTGTAAATGATACGATATGAATCCGGAATAGTCACATTATTTAAAGCCCGATAGTCTCCGCATGGTCGCCAATCTCCATTTTTCTTGGGAACCATATGTAGTGGACTGGCCCAGGGACTGTTACTTGGCCTGCAAATTCCTTTCTTAACCATTTCATCGAAATGTTCTTTAGCAATTTTTAATCTATAGCTAAACGTCTTGCTCTAGCTGATATTGGTGGTCCTTTCGTCTCAATATAATGTGTGACATTATGTTTTACTGTGGCTATACGCTCTGTATCTCGTGTGATGTCCACAAACTTTGTTACTAAATGTTGCATGTCCTGATCCATTCATTGCTGACTTGTCTACCAAAGTTAGTGTAGGAAAATTTAATTGTGTAACTTGGCCAATTGTACTAATTGTAATCAATGTATCAATTATTTTTCCAGATTTAATATCTAATCTACTAATAATCCGGTTGAATTTAAAAAGTCAGCGCCTAAAATTGGTATAGTAACGTCAGCGATAATGAAATCCCATGTAAAATCTCTACTTAGACCTAAATTTAATGTCAATTATTTTCTTCCGTAGGTAGAATTATTGAACCGTTTGCTGCGTACAATTTGAAGCTTGGATCAGGCTTTTGAGTATTACTGAAATTTTTAGGTAAGACAGATACGTCTGCACCTATATCTATTAATAATTTAATATTAAATTTTTTTCTAGAATAATAAGACGGTTGGAATATGTGATGATATGGGATGTTGATGATTTTTTAGTTTTTTAAATTCTCTATATATGCTAGAAATGCCTCATGCATTTTACAACCCGTAACGCATTTTTGAGCCTTATCACCGAATTTATAATGATAAAAACATTTGTCTCGTGGTGTAGATTTATCTCTCAATTTAGATTTATCCCTCGATTTAGATTGCCTACGGTTGGACGCTGAACGATTTGAATCTCCACGGCATGAATCTTGTGGATTCATATTTTTAAAAACTTCTGTTATCTCTGCTAACGATCTCATGATGCTGTTTAAATCACAACCTAATGTATCGTTAATTGAATCATTAATAGCTGGTTTTGATGTTGTCGCCAAAATTTGTTGATTTGCACCGGCCAAAGTTTCTACCAAATCATCTGCCCGTTTGGCGAGAATATTGATGTTCAGATCTCGTTCGAATGGAGTAAGTATTAGTTGTATTTGGGTTGGCAATCTTTTCATCCATAATTGTTTGATGGATGTTGCCGAAAACCCTAATGCATTAGTTTGGAACTCCTGTAGAAGTTGAGACGGTTTTTTGTCTCCCAACGAAAGTCCATGTAGTAACTTATTCAATTTTGTCTTTTCTGATTCGCCTAAAATGCGAATCACCTCATTTTTAAAAATTGAATAAGGCGTTATACCTTTATCTTGCATAATTAAATGTGTAAATTGGTTATGTAACCTAGCGTCTAATGAACTAAGTGCATGTGCATATTTCGTTTTTTCGGTTTTAATGTTCGCCAATTCGAACTGTTGTTCTAAAATGACGAACCATGTCTCCGGATTTTGATTATACAGTAATTGTGGCGCTTTGAACGTAACGTGGGCTATTCTGTTATTTACAAACTCGTTTGCATTTAATCTGTTAAAGACATTCGAGTTTATATCTTGTTCGATCGGTTCATCAACACTTCTTGCGAAACGAATGTTTGAACTTGTCGATTGACCTTCCGATAATTCTCTTGCTCGTAGTTCAATTAACGCGTGCAATTGAGTGAGTGTTAACGAGATATTTTGTTCACCACCACTTACACCAAGAGGAATGTTCTCTACATCCGATGAATGTGACGATGTGATTCCATCAGTGTTCTGATTGGTATCACAATCACTGATGGGATTAGGCGCCGCCCTTATTAATTTAAAAATTTTAATAATAAAGGAGATAAATAGAAAAATAGAAGAAAATACAAATAATGAAAACAAAATAACAATCATTTTTTAAAAAATACAATAAATACGACGTGAAAAGATAAATTTTCAAAAGAGAAAACTAAATAATCACTATAATTAATGTAGCGAATAATAAGTGGATCAAAAAAAAAAAAATTTTTTGAAACAATAAAATTGAGTTTGAGCGTTTTTTATTTTAAATTTTTAGGCAAATAAATAAAATTGGATAAACACTTACAGTTTTTTTTAGATTGATCTGTTCCTGAAATTTTGTTGATGATGGATGTCCTATTGCTGAAATCCTTCTTTCTCCGATGTTGTGTGGTCGTGCTGATTATTGTCTTCTATATGCTGTGTTGCTCTTTTCGGGGTCACCAGTTTGGTTATAATTATATTTTGTTTTAAATATATATATAACCACTTTATAGATATAGTTGATATAGATCTTCATTTCATTTAATTGTTATAATTGCTGAATATATTTTTCTTGTAATTTAAAATTTCGTAGATTGATTTTTTATTGATTGGAAATTCAAATCTTCAATGATTGAATATTTCGACATATCATTGCATTTAAATTATTTAAAAAAAATAAATCATTTATTTAATCCTTTTTTTTTTTAATTATACATTTTTTAAATTTACAAAAATGGATTCTTTAATAAATTTTTAATAACGAATAACTAATAACTTGTACAATAATTCGTAATTAATAGTTAACTGAACATTCCGCAAAAACAACCTAAGTTTTCTTTATATATACCCAAATTTGTTAATTTTGGGTTTCTTGGTTTTTTAACATTTTATTTTCTTCAAGTTGGTATTTATCCAATTCTACTTTATTTGCCATTAAACGTACTCAATTTGCTCAATTTTCTGACAGTGTAAATTAATAATGAAAGACGTCAAAAAATATGACATAAAATACAAAGGTAGACAAACAATAACTTGGTGAGTATTAGATAAATAAATAATACAAAAAATAAATTTAAATCCCGTAAATTTTATTTATTTACTTTCAGATAAAACGAAACTACAATATGCCGCTACAGTTTTATATTTTCTGAAGTATGACGTTCTGTTAATTTATCATAGCTATAGTTTTTACTATTATTTGGTTACCATTAATGTATTTGACGTTAATTGCTAACATTGAACGATCCAAGCGGGTTGCTTCATCAATTTTTAAACAAAACCTCTTATGTCTAAAATCATGTTTAATCGATGTTTTAACTTTTAACGCTTCTAATGATATTTCATCTTTCACTGTACAAGCATCAATTGTTCTATTGAATACCGATGATATTGGTCCAATTATTTGTCGAACATTTTTTGAATTGAACAGCTTGTAAGGACTTCCATTGGCAACCATGCCTGTTTTAGTTCCTGCCTATTTATTTTTATTATTTCTTTTTCACTGTTGTTAGTTTAAGGTGCTTCGATAACTTGTAATTGGTATTCGGTTTATATATCCTTATGTTTAGAATTTATATGGCGAAGATTTGATATTTGATTATTAGCAAGTTTCACATTACAGCTATTTACATTACATGTTTGTTCTTTCGTTTCAATATTAAAGCAAGAATATTGCCGAATTAGATCCGTTTGTTTTCTACCCATTATAAATATAACGAATTACGTTTGCAAATTGTGCGTTATATTTAAATTTATTTTTAAATAATATTAATTTGTTCAATAAACAATAATCCCGCCGTAAAATTCTATATTTTCGCAACGATCAACCCAATTGCATACTGTATTCCTACTTTCTCATTTTCTGGTCTATATGCAATCAAAAGAGTATAAATATAATTGCATTCAATACGTCGATGAAAGAGAGTGATTATAAAGACAATTCTAAAAACTAATGTGATATTCTTTGCAAAATGAGAGAAAAGATCACTTTTTATTATCAAAGAATACGAAAAAAAAATTGCCCTTTTTGTCGATGTATTGGTGAAAATAAAATACAAATTATTATGCTACACAAACACAAATTTCATAGCATAGTCTTTTAAAATATATAGATTTATTTTATTCTAATCCTTATAATATAATAAAATAGAAAAAAATATAATATAGAAAAATTAAAAATTTTTGTTGGTCTAAAATATTAAACGTGACTTTGCATGATCAATTGAAGAAACCGGCCCAGTTTCTCATTAATGCAGTTCTATTCGAATAACATCGAGCAAAGATGTAATTCCTAACTACACATATGAGCAATAACCTAAAGATCTTGGATCAATTTTAATATAGATGCTAAATTCAAGAACTGTATATCTCATTATGAATGAGCTTAGGCTCAAAATGGGGTGTACAGTTCGAAAACCAATATTATTGAAATAAATAAATAAATATTGAAATAAATATTATTATTGCTATTAACTTTTTATTTAATTTTGATAATTTCACACATTTACGACAAAATATAGCTCACAAACGAAATTCAAAATGGCATTTTGTTTTTGTTTATATTGTTTTGACATTTAAAAATTTATATGTGTCGGCAAATCTGCGAAAAAATCTCGATTTTTGAAAAGTGCTCGAGATCAAAAAAAAATTGCTCGAGATCATTTCCAAAGAACGTGTTATGTCAAAAACGCACGTGTTTAGAGCAAAAAAAGCACTATTCTGCTGTCAGAGCACTTTCTTTTTTACCAAAGAATATCGTATAATATAGACACAGTGAAACAAAAGTGAAACAATTGAGAGTGATACAAAAATAAAAGAAAATGAAATACTTTTCCGAAGAGAGAAATTATTTCTACACAAACAAAAATATTATTCAGATACATCAGTAGCTCAATATTTTTAACTGAAGTGAAGCGTACCAAACGAACGCACAAATCACTTTAGTAATTCAGTTAATTCACCACAGACGAACGCACCATTATAACGATAGAAATGTATTAGGACAATTACAATTGTAGAAAAGTCACAGCCCTGCCTATAATTTATTACTTTGGTACTATTCTACAATCGTGAGATTCGTTAGTCATCGTTTTCTCTCAGTAATATCGTGTTGAGAACCGTTTGCAATCTCTGCATATTTATCCTGGGAGTCGTGTTTTAACCGTCCAAGCGTATAGATTGTTTTTGCATTGTTCAAATTCATATTTAAAATTCCTCGTATGTGTCACTTATTCCACTATTAAATTCAATCAAATAAAAATTTGATATTTGAAATCAAAATATTTCTTATAGTGGAATTTTATTTTTTATATATCATAAATATATTTCGGCAATCAAGTTGCCATCTTCAGTATTTATTATGAGTTCATACAGTACAAGTCTCGTATAAAAAAGAAATGTTTCGCATAAAAAAGAAAATGCGAGAATCACGAAGTCAACTAAAAAAGTGGTCCAAATTGTCTTAAAATGGCCAAATCGCTTCGTCATTTGTAGTGAACAGATTCAATGAAAAATGAAAGGAACATATTTGTTATATACCAACGAGTGTTACATACCTAACAATTCCTAATCGTTTTAGTATTGAAAGAACGAATGTCGAAAATCTGATAGAACAAAATCCAGAATTGATAGTTTCGGAACACGTTCTGGAAGCTGAAGGACCTACGAAAATTGTGGAACATGAACCTCATAAATCAGATAAATCGAATTTTACTTTGGGATACTGAAAAAGATTTAAACACAATGACATGGTTTCTGAATGGTTCTTGAAGTGTTAACTAAATTTTGCCAAGAAGTAAAACCGAACGACGAATCTTTTATGTCAATGCGAGACAGAATATGTTACTGACCAATCCGGAGATGCTACGTATATGTATTTTAACTTGGATAGGCTTCAGCGACAACGGGGGGTCTTTTGTCTCCAGAAACATGTTGGCCGAACAAATCATATACGTAAAACTTAAAGCACGAACTTTAAGTTTTTGTCCACCACATCACCAAATATTGAAAGAAAAACTCACTCCATGTTTAATTTATACATATAATTCATTCTAAATTGAATAGCATATAACTGAATTTATTAAACTAGTTGCTAAATTATCAAATTATTCCAAAAAAAACACAAACTACTTATATAGCCAAACGGATAAACGGAAGGGTTGTATATAGTACGAATATATCAGGGGAAAACAAAATGTGTTAAATCTTAAATAGAATTTTATAATAATTATAATAATCAACTCACCCAGACATTCTGCCAAAGAGTACTCTCCAGTTCGGATGTCCGCCTAGCTGAAAATTAGAAGATTACCACACCGTTTTCCCGCGTTTTTTTTTTGTATGAAAAATAAATAAATTTAACTATTTAAAACTAATTAACTATGGCTAATAACTATAATAATTTCTATACGAGTATATACATACACATATTTTTTTTTTGTATATTAAGATTTTTTTGTTTATAAAATGAGCACTATAACATCACTTTGTTGTATGTACTATCTCATGGATTATTTCATTTCACATGAATGTAAAATCCGACGAATATATATGTTTGTAATATATATGCTCTTAGGTATATCGGCAAATATCTTTTCATATACGTGAATATATATGTCTGGCCCACAACTAGCAAACTCGAGTTGAATGGAAGGCCCGTTGTTCGCACACCTTGATGATATCTTTACAAAAAAAAACAATTCTGAAAGGTCTCTGATTTTGGACTAAATGGCAGCTTTAACTATGCCGATGTTAGTACTTGCAAATCGATTGAAATCCGATCAATATAATATTATATATCAAAGTATATTACCGCTCCAAATATTAGTGTTGTTAACTCGTACAGCAAATATGAATTTACTGTTGTCTTATGGATTGATGGCACATAGATATTCCCCTCATTTTGCCGTTGTTATTGAATAAAACAAGAATTATGGCAATGTTTTATATTATATTCAGTATGTTTCTTGTTTCTCTTTTATACATTTGAATTTATAACGTATTTGTATCTTATAAACATCATTTTCATATTACACCACAATATTCCATTGGAAACGATCGCATGCGACGTGTGTTTTGTTTTCTTTCGTTTGACCAGACTATTCCTTATTTCGCTCTTCATAAAATTCTAACTAAATAAACGTTAAATATTTCTCTTTTCTTTTGACGATTTTTCATATTTTGTTGTATGTAAGTATTTAGTAGATTGGCAACTTCAATTTATATTCAATGTAGTTGGCGAATTACATTTTATTTGTATATGTTTGTACTGTGTGTGTATTATATTTACATCATTATTTGATGTTGAAAACGCAAATACACACACTACAGTCTACATTACAATGTCCTATTGTGCATCTTCACACTACGGTAACTTTTATCCGGTAACTACTTCGTTTTACTCTCTTTACCTACAAAATAGGTTTTTTTTTGCGGATTCATTTTCCAATCAAAATTTTCGTAGTTTCAAATAATTGTAACACACCAACACAAAGAAATATGAAATAGAAATATTCTCAAGGACATTTTGTTGTATTTTTTTTAGTTTAATTTGGTTTTTGAGCCTTATTTGTGTTGGTAGAAAATTATAAAAGTTACCGGGTACAAATAAAATGTGTGTGAACGTGAAGGGTGTAAAAAAAAGTTACGGATAGAAAAGTTACCTAAGTGTAAAGATGCTCATTCATATTATTCATAATATATTTTTTGTTCCGTCCATCAAAATTCTCTTTCTTATGTTTGTTAGAGAATTTTTTGTTAATTTTTATTTTATATTCTCTGCAGGTGTTATATACATATATATATGGGTACATACAGTAAAACCGTCCATTTTGATGGTTTTGCTATTCTAGTTTTGCAAATGATGCTTTCATATTTGAATCTTATATAAAATTTGAATTATGATTCTATCTGTAAGACTATTGAGGTTGAAATCAGAATTCTCAGATATCTACTTGGAATTCTGCTGAATAAACTCCAGGATTATGATAACGTACCTAGGATCACCGTAACTGGTTGGCTTGTAATTCTCCTATCATATCAAAACCGTTTGTCCTATGAATGTTTATCCTATGAATTCGACAGCCCTGAACACGATTTAAGATCATGCGATAGCTTAGTTTCATAATGTGAAATGTTGCAGAGAGTTGATAGCTCCAGCTTTCTATATTTAGAACGTCAGTTTCAAGGGGTGCACCATTTCTAAAAATCGATGTACAATTTGTGATTGTTTAAACCATTGTAAAAATCACAAGGTCAATAAATTTATCTAAAATATATAATTTAATAACTTAAAATTATATGTCAATAATCTTTAATAGATCGTCATAATAAAATCATTTTTCCCATCCAAAAGAATGTATTTATAGGTTTTTTTTATATTTTCCTTCTTTTCTCATAGATCGAAATAAAAATATGATACCAATCACTCTAGAACAGTGGAAAGAAATTATATTCAAATAAATTTATAGAAAATGAAATCAAATAAAACAAAAATCAAAATCGAGCTATTTGGAGCGCTTTAATAATTAAATTTGTAACTAAAATGATTTGTGTGGAGTAAATTTAAACTAACATAAATTTTAACATAAGTTTAACTAACATAAATTTAAACTATAATAGTTTTTTTTTAATACGAGAAGTAGGTTTCAAGCGTCATCAACAATTACTGAAAATGAAACGAAAAGGTATTAACTGAAACATGAAAAAAATTTAAGCCGTTTAATTTACTAAAATGTTTATTATTTCTAGTGTCTGTGATGTTGAAAGTGGAATACAAATGCCATCTAAATCAAAAAATTAAAATATTGAAACAAACAGGTTAGCTTATATTTATTAAAACTATTGATTTTGATACACAGTTTGAACAACACTTAAGCAATGCAAAGCGAGCAAATTCAGTTGATACTGATTCATACTCACAATCGAAATCGGGAAGTGAGTATTTTGAAGCCCCATCAGTTAAAAAAACATGCAAAAAAACAAGGCCGAATGGGAGCTATCTTTCCGTGGTTGAAAAAAGAGGACGAAAGGGCATTTCTGGCATTTGTTTCAAATTGTTAGTAAACAACAAAAAACAGGTGTCGAATATGCATGTATAATATATTGTGTCCAGTACGACCTACCATTACAACAAATGGACTATTTTTCCATGTTCATTGTAACATCTTGCCCTGATTCAAAACTGACAGAAACAATTAAATTTGGAAGAAAAAAGGGAACAGAAATCATAAATAAAGTAGTTGGACCATCTTCAAGATTAAGTATTTCCCAAATGCTGAAAAATTGTAAGTTTTCTTTGAGTCTTGTTGAAACAACTGATGTTTCTACATCTAAAGACTTGAAATGGTAAATCGATACTGCGATGTAGATAACAATGTTATTGTTGATTGTTTTTTGGACTTGTGGAGCTTATTAGATCCAGCGCGACAGCAAATTTTTAACGCAGTTTTAAAACACTTCGAATATTCTGAGATTCCAATAGAAAATGAGGTTGGTTTAGCTGTGGATAACGGATTCGTAATGACTGGTCATTTAAATGGTGTTGTATCAAAATTTACAAGTGTTGTATCCAGATTTATTTTTTATTGAATGTCACAGTATATATAAAAAATATAAAAAGTATTTTTACTTTAAGAAGTTCCAAGAAAACTTCAATCTAGAAAATCTCAAAATATTAAAACTATGTGCCACTCGGTGGCTTTCATATGAAAGTGTTGTCATATGAAAGTGTTGTTGGAGCAACTGAAACCTTTAAAATATTTTTTTCGAATTACATAACTTTGAAGAAAAACATACTTCAAATGCCGGTGAAATTTGTCTTGCGATTTTCTTATCGATCCCTTAAACAAAATGTATGTTCTATTCATATCATATATTTTAAAATTAATTAATGGTGTGACTAAGCAGTTTACTTAAAAATTCATGTACTTTACGATCAATTGAAATGCCTGTTGACAGAAATTTAAAAACCAAAATTTAATCTGGAGTTTTTAAATTGTGATTTGAAGCCGCGATAAGAGATTTTCATCTTCCTCTTCAATCGATGCATTTTGGAATACTCTTTGATGAATTTATTAACTCCAACGAATAAACGGAAGAAGACGTAAACAATCTCAAAATTATATTAGTTGAATTTTATATTGCGGATTATTGGCGAAAACTTAAATGATTTAAGACATTACGAATGAACCAGTATTTTCAGAAATTACGTCGTATATTTTACAACTATGTTCACCTCCAAACAGCACTGCCGTAGCAGAACGACGGCTTTATTTAATTAAAACTAATCTACGAAACAGCGTTTACATCAAAACCATCGTTTACATCAAAACCAATTTAATGTTTTCAAAAGAATTACTGGTCAAACATTAAGTTGCCTGGGAACCATCTGATACACCAAATTTACTTAAGTATGCTGAAAAATTTGGGTTTACTGACGTGAGTTTAAATTGAAATAAATTGTTCTTTCATTATCAATATATTATATTTTAGTTATATTAATGAAATTTTTATAAATTTTAATCAATAGAAAGTTGAATACTATGTAAACTATTTCTACTCCATAAATTACCAATCTACTACAATTTTTAATTTAAGTCTGCCACTTATTTTGCTGACTGAAATCACAACACTGATTATAAGTTTGGAGTAGTTAAATTAAGTGATACCCACTAAGAAGAAACCCATCCTGTAACCAAATGTTTTATACGACACAAAGGAAAATATCTTCCAATTCAAAAGCTATATGGTTAAATTCATTTTCAAATTGAAGTGAAAAATTGATTTTATGTTTTATTTGCAGTTTTTATTTATACGAAATATGTTTCTAGTATAATATAATACTTATTAATGTTATGGTGGTTGGTCTAAAATAAACAAATGCAAATTCACATTCAATTTTCATAAGAAATGGTAGTAGAACTAAACGCCGTTAAAAGGACAGTATTTTATTGCCTCAACGCTTGCTGTGAATATAAATAATTTAAATTCATTATTTTATTTTACTAGAAAACGAGTACTTATCTTTCTGGGAGATGGTGCACAAGTATTCTTGTGAAAAATGACTGCAAGAATTCTATATGCACACCAAACCCGGAAGCATTATCATTTCACGAATGTTCAACTAATATAAATTGAAAAATATATAGTAGAACCATTATTACTCCATAATATATATGACGACTTAAAAAAGACATTTATTGAATTTATTATAAATTAAAATAATTTCATCAATAATAAATACCATCACAAAAATAATCATTAAAAATTCAGTAATAATTAAAGAAACAATCAACTAAAGAAAAAACTCAGATTTAGTAGGTATTACCAACGATTATTTTACATAAAGATAACCCAACCAAAGCAAAAATTCAACGAAAATTTTCGAAAACTTTATTTGTTTTGTATGACTAGGAACTCGATAGCCGTCACTAAGTAGCGGTACCCGGAATAATTAGTTTTATATTAAAAAATTGTACTCTGATTGTACTATATTTGTAGCATATAATAATATGTGGTACTAAGTTGCAAATGGTATCACAAAACCTCTAATAAATGTTAGTCATTGTAATTCTAATCCCATTCATATGATATTTATGATAAATAAACTATCAACGATGCTGCTGTCCATTACGAAATAATATTTTATTTCTCAGAAAGTAAAGAATGAAGAAACAAAAACTAAACGTAGTTCATAATAATTAATGATTTTTTCAGATGTCGCTGTATTCTATCTAACAACTTCGTATGTGATCATAGGAAAATTCGCTAACACAATAAGTATTGAATGTAGTTACAACCTTTAGTAAATGATTAATTACTTATCGCTTCTCGGCCTAAAGGCTAAGATCAAAGTGTAGTATCTGTTCTTATCAGCTTAACATCTGATAGATCCCTCATAGAGGGACCACAAATGTTAAACTGATTTTTGGAAATAGACGGAGTGCTAGGGGCTTGCTCCACCTCTGTTGCGGGTTGGCCTGGTATTGCAGTACTACCAGGATTGGCCCAATAATAAACTAAGTAATCTAAAATATCAACGCTTATGTTAAAATGCAATTTATTAGTAAGACCGAAAATTAAATTAAATATAAATGTAATAGATAATGGTGAAATAGAATGTACCATTCGTGCTGTTTCGTATTTGCATTTCGTATGTATACGAATTTTTTTTATGATTGTTGGTTTGTTATTCATTTTTTTAAATCGAAAACTGGTTTTTTCTTTTGAATAGAATTATGGGATAGGTTGAATTCTTGATTGATTATTTTTGAGTGGTAGTTTTGAGGTAATTACTTTTTGAATTTAAACTACCAAAAGTATATTAACTTTAAGTTCTAATAAAATCGATCTTTATAACCTGATCATTTAAAAGTAACAAGTTTAAGTTTTTGGTAAATTGAAGGTCAGGTTAAAAAAATTTGGTTAGTTCAATTTGGAACATCGACGAATTTTCAACTATTGCTGGTTTTAGAAAGTCGGAAGTCCTTCTTAGGTATTAGGCAAAAGTAAATAAGATAATCAATTTTGTTAAAACTCGTGGGACCGATTTTTCGTTGACCGCTATATTATAACCATCGTTCTTATAGTTTTAAATGAAGAAACTCATGGTTCTTAAGTCGTTGCTATTAAGTCGTTAATATGTATCTGATTGATTTATTGCCGATTGAAAACCTAAAATGTGATACCTATCGGGCAAAAGAAAGAACGGTTCTGCCCAGATAAATTTATTTTGTAAACGTCATACAACATTGTTTTTTAAATATATTTTAGTTATATTTTAGTTTAATATATTTATTATTAAATTGAATTTGATGGATGGTCTTTATGTTTTACAAAATAACAACAGAATTTGGTTTTAGTTAGTGCGTTATGTATGGTATGTCAAATTTATAATTCAAAAACATCATATTTTCATTTAAACATTATGTCAAAATTAAATGCTTCCTAATACTTTATTTTCTTATCAAGTTAATCTTGATTGTATCTGAAAATATTTGATTTGTTTTTCTAATGCCTCGTCCTTTTTTAAAAAAATACATTAGAGGTACTTGCATTTTAATAAATACACAAATAATAACATTCATCTGGATTCGACAGACATATATTCTTCCGCTAGAGAACCCATTAAAATCGTCAATTATATATTTGTGACCAGCGTGATCACATAACAAAACATACATGTGATGCACCTTACCTTACGTATGATAGCCAACAGTATTACATAGCAGCAACGTAGATACAATTATAATTCTAATGACATACATTTTCGTGTTTAGTATTAATCCATGTTTCGTGTTTAGTATTGATCCATGTATAAAAATATGACAACAATCATCCAAAACATATTTCCAATAGACTTAAATATTAGTCTAATTTAATAATCATCCTATGGGTGTTATACGTCAAACAGTATTTCTTTAAGTAGATTATCTTATTATGGTTTTATTCCTTCTCTCTCTGTTTCTCTTTCTTTGCAGAAAGAATTAAGATAGCAAATTTTTAACTTAAAATCTTTTAAAATTTACTAAACCAAAATGTTATTTAAAAATATTTAAGATAAATGATTTTTAAACAAATCATACTTACCTGGTGTAGAGCTTACCATGATCCGCAAGGTGGTTGCTCCAGAGCGAGGCCCTTCCATTGCACTACGGCGGGGTTGACCTTTGCGATTATTCCTAATGTGAATAACTCGTGCACGAAATTTTTGGTAGCCGGGACTGCGTACGCGCGGTCCCGATTTAGACTTAATGATTAAAATCAAGTTAAAACTAATTAATTCCTATAAATGGATTCGAATAGTTATTCTTCAATATTATAATGCATTCTATTGGCAATTTTAACATATCAAATTATTATAAAAATGAGGCAACAGGAACTGGTGAAATTATGCCGATCATTACTTCGAATTTTTATTATGAATTTTAATGTTAATTTAATAAAAAAATGGTCATGGATGGAGCAAAAATAAACCTTTATTTCACTTTTTTGCTAATATTGTATGGATATTGTATTGTAATGTATTGTAACTCTAAATACAACAACAAAAGTTAAATTTTGTATTGCCCTTATTTTGAAAGAAGAGGCTAGATATTTTTCCCTATAGTTAACTTGTAAAATAATAAAACATTTAAAAACGATATTTTTATAAACTATTTCAATGCAAAAAACGAATACGTCACATGTATGTAATCATTTAATATGAAACGTATACTCTCGCATTTACTATGTATAGAAGTATGATAAATGACTTTGAGGCAAAATGAATAAACTTCATACTTAATACAAGCGATTTAATTTATTGGGTGCTTTGGGTATTTCGGTTTTTTTAATGCATCGGTGTTTTTCAGTAAATGGGTATATCCGTCTTTTTCTTTTGAACCGAATGGATATTGGATTGGTTAGACTTGAAAAAGTTCGTTTCTTTTCGTTCTACGCTTGGTATAACCAACGAACTTTTCGCGTTCTTTTTGTGTCTTTTGTATTGTCATATTTTCATTTAATTCATATTCAGCGTATAAAATAAATAAGAAAGTTCAACATTTAGGATACATATTATCTTTTGAAACATGCCACCGAAAACAAGAAGTGAAATATGGATGTATTTCACAGATGTTGATGGGAGTAAGGTGAAATGTGACATCTGCAAAACCATGTTCTCGCATCAAGGTGGTGGCACTATTATTTTAAAACACCACCTCGAACGTAAACACCATACAGTTTTGCATAAAAAACGATTACAAATTTGCCCATGCCTCGACCTCTACATGTTCCGCTTACAACTCAAGCATCAGAATCACAACTAATTGCTTCGAGTACAATGCAAGATTCGTCACCGTTTTTAGTTGTGAGTTACCAGTTCCTGGGCCATCAAATGCATCATGCCAGTTGCAGCAAGCAATCCTTACCCAATTTGTTCGACGACCTGGTTTAATTTCTAAGTAGAAACGTCTTAATAATGAATTATTAAAATTCATTTTTAAAGACTCAGCCGTTCTCTATAGTGGAGGATGAAGGCTTCCGAAACTATAGTGCAGCCCTACATCCCACATACCAGCTTCCACCGAGGTTTATGTTAACAAAAGCGTTACTACCTCAGCACTACGATGCTTGTCTTAAGAGAGTCGGAGATTTTGTTAATTTAAGTGCACGTGTAGCCATTACCACTGATATGTGGACTTCAGTCAACACGGATAGCTACATGGCAATCACGGGGCTCATCATTGACGACAGTTGGAACATGCGTAGTTTCTTATTTGGAACATGCGTAGTTTCTGTGCCAATTTTTCCACTAGGCACACCTCAGAATCCTTGAAAGATGCGCTAACTCAATGTTATAGAGCATTCAACATTGAAAAAAAAATTAGTACGGTTTTAACCGACAATGCTTTCAACATTTCAGCAGCAATAAGATTGTACAAACACGAAAACGTTCGGTGTACCGCACACAACTTAAATTTAACTGTGCAAGACGGAGTAAAAGAAACATGTGATATACAAAAAAATGTAAAGTGCACTGTCGAATATTTTAATTGGTCGACAGTAGCATCGGAAAAACTAAAAACTCTACAAACACAAATAAGTGGAACGGACAATCCACTAAAACTAATGTGGTAACTAGATGGAATTCTACGTTACATATGTTTGAAAGGTAGACCTCTTTAGTTCTGCTCCATGTCGAGCAATCAGAAATGTTGTCCAACTCAGAGATGGCAGCATTAATAGAAATTTGCGATGTTTTAAAATCTTTCGACGGTCTAACATCAGAGTTAAGTGTCGAATCGAATTTTACCATCTCAAAAGTACTGCTAATAATTGAAGGACTAAAACATTACCTAAGACACCTCTCCGTTTCGTCTCCAAAAGCTAACTATTTGGCTCAGATTGTTACAAACAAAGTCAAAGATCGCTTTGTAAATGCTTGTAAACGTTTCTCGATCCGCGGTTTAAGGGATAAATTTTTACTGAGTCAACGTCGAAGCAGGCCAAGGATCGAATTACAAAATTGCTAGTCGAAATGATCCAATGCGAAACCACTGTTCAAAATATACCTCAAGACATCGAAGAAGAAACACCAGACTCGTTTTGGAACTTCTTCGATGTTCAAAATCCTATAAGAACAACCAACTCGCCTACTGCTTTAGTCATTATTGAACTTCGGCAGTATTCAGAAGAGGCAATTATTCACAGAAAGGATGATCCTTTGAAGTGGTGGCAAAGCCGGCTTTTGATTTATCCACATTAAACTATAAAAGCTAAACGTATTTTAGCAATCCCTGCGTCGTCGGAGAGGATTTTTTCAAAAACCGGGTTGATTCTTACGGATAGACGAAACCGTTTCAAACCTAAAAATTTGGAAAAAATTATTTTTTTGAACGCAAATTATAAATTTGACGATTACTTAATCTTATATATATATGTATATATATATATATATATATATATATATATATATATATATATATATATATATATATATATATATAAATATTTATATATGTATATATATATATATATATATATATATATATATATATATATATATATATTATATATATATATATATATATATATATATATATATATATATATATATATATATATATATATATATTTATATACATATATTTATATATATATATATATATATATTTATATATATATATATATATATATATATATATATATATATATATATATATATATATATATATATATAAATATATGTATATATATATATATATATATATATATATATATATATATATATATATATATATATATATATATATATATATATATATATATGCGTGTGTGTGTGTATGTAAATTTTGTACCTGTATTAAGCCGATGAAATATGTACCTGAATTAAATATGAAATATGTACTTGAATTAAATATGGTTTTGAATTTTAATGATAAAACAATTTTTTTTTCGTCTTTTTTCGGTTGATACTTACATTATTATTATAATTCGTATTAGAAAAGAAACATTCAAAAACTTAACACCATGTGGAAAGTATATATATATATATAAGGTATGGGCATTGTGCAATAAATTTATATCAAAAAACAATTTTCATAATTTAACGATATGATAGAATTAGAATTCATTTAAACTTCAATTATATCTAATTATTCAATACCTATCCTCAGAAGTAGTAATGTTTTACTCAAGAATTCGATTAAGTTCTAAAGTTTGATTAAATTAAACAACTGGATAGTTTGCTTCGATTTTAGTTTTCAATTGATTCTTCTACCAATCAAAATAATATCTATAATGGATTGTTTAACATCAAAACAGGATAATATGGCAGATAAACAAGTTTTAATTGATTAATGTAGTAATTTCGAAATCATTTTACCCAAATATACTTCATGCTTCAGATATGATAGTCTCAACTAGGATGGAATTAGTACTCCTACTAACACTTTAATGTTCATTTTTTAACAAGAGCACCACACTTGGTATGAAACATGACGGCAACTTGTTTAAATATTTATTGATAATTATTATTTTTGTTAAATTTTAATTAGTTTTTCATGAAGAAACACTAGAATATGGATTTATATCCCAGTAAAATCGATGTTCTAATTTGACCCAATTAGAAACAGAATTTTAAATAATTTCCGTTACAGATAACGGAAATTATTTATTTATTCACAAATAAAACATGTGAATGAATAAATTAATTTATTTAAATAAAGTAAATTATAAGTTATTTTATGTAGTACATTTTTAAAAGTTTTCTAAAATTATCCTTATAATTTGTAAGCTTCAAGAAGTCCAAATATTAGCATGTTGTTGATTTGCTTTGGCGAGAGTAGATCTACGTTATAGGACGAGTTCGTCTTACATATTACTTAAAAGTTAATACTCTGCACAATCATAAGATACGTCTGTTTGAATTCACTTCTTGTATTAGTATATTCCAACAGAATAAACTTTATATCGCAAGAATCAAACATACGAGTATTGATTTCAGTTCAGTTTTACACCCGTCAGTTGAAAAATCCACCATTATACACAGGTAGCTTTTGTGGCTCACTTCACTATATAGTTATGTTTATGTACTAAAAGCTAGCTCTTAAAGTAGCAGCAACATAACGATTATTTTGATAAAAAATTTGCACGATTTGCAATCGCTGTTCACGTGTGTAGCGTTCCATGATTAAATTTATACTAATGAAGTTTCCAAATGACAAAAGAACAAATAAAATATGGCGTCGTTTGCCGTCCCTATCGGAAAAAAGTTGAAGCGCACCTGTTGTATCAAATAACTTTGTCGACCATATAATAACGAAGGCGAACTTATAGAAGGTAGTTGGAGACAAGAAGTAAATCCACTACCTCAATATAGATATACTACACGATATAATGCAACTCGAGATGCATTCGCCATGAGGGACTACATAAAAAATTATCTTAACAATGTAGAAAACATGTAAATAAAAACCAATTTTTTAATATAATTAAAATTTATTGTTTATCAAAAATGTTTTTTTTGATTACATCCTTAACTTCCATCTGAATTTTTAAAAATGTTTCTATAATACTTTCGCATCTTCCACCTGTCGTGACACACCATTAAAAAAATGTTGAATCGGAGTATCTGGTTTCAGTGGGGCCAGGAATTATAACTTCGCCAAAGATATAATCTCCGACATTTGGCTTGTGGCAGATTCAATTGCGGAGTCTATTTTATTTTTGTTGCGGTTTGTTCGAGACGAAGTTGATGGTATAGTGATGAAATCTCACTTGATAATTCATCACAATTTTGTATGTCTCGCAACTCCTCAATCTCTAGTAAATCGTCTGGAATAACCTCGTAATTACTAGTGGTGCTAAAACAAAACACGATATTAAAATTATAACATATATAAATATTACCTATTATATTTACCTCTCGTTAGCATTATCTATGATATCCCATCTTCCATGTCAGTACTATAGGACTGACATGGAGCTATGCAATGCGCAGATGGCTCTACGGAAAGACTCGGACCTATAGCCGTATAGAGTGGTATCACAACGGATCAAATATGGTCTAAGTGTGCGATAGCAGCCACATCAACTTAACTTAACTTTTTTTTAGCATTATCTAAATTTTTCAGGAACATCATTGCCTGCAACCATTTCCACTTTTTTTTGGAGTTGACGCTGCAGAACCTGATTTTGAGTTGTTTTTTTGATTCTCTTTGGAACTTGTCTCGCAGCATCTTCCATCGCGATTTTACTTTATCCACTAAAAAACAAATAAGTTTCATTATTATAATATAAATAATTTTTCATTTTATTAAATAAAATTTCAATTTCTTGTTTAAATTTATACAACAAGAAACGAAATATAAAATATTCTAACTACTTACATGGTATTTTTAGTTTGACAGCAAGTTCATAAAAACTCATGTTTCTTTACGAACTCGATGATTTCTTCCTCCATTTTATTTGACAGCAAACTAAATTTTTTTCTATCTACAGAAAACAAAATGAAAAAAACAACCTGAAGTTAGTCACGATTAACATTTTAGTTTAGTTTTATGTGTTGTCGCCCTTATTCTGATCAGCGAAATTAGAAATAGAGACATGAAGCAGAATTCTACATGTCTAGTAGAATACATGTAATTCACTTCATATAAACGTGTGTATTCTAATTTCGCTGCTGCCAGAATTCTGATTTCTGACCATTTGTTTTCAGCATTATTGTGTTAGCGAATTGTTTTCATCAAATACGAAGTTATATTGAATATAACGGCATCTTTTGTTTTATTTTTCAACAAACGTTTCCTTTATTTTTCGTTTCTCCATTCTTTACTTTCTGAGAAATAAAAAACAAAATATTATTTCACAATGGACAGTAGCATCAATGCGGTTAATATAACATAAAAATCATATGAATGGAATAAGAATTTCAAAGTTCTTACATTTATTAGTAGGACGTTTTTAAAATTTTAATTTTGTGATACAATTTGCTTATAAGTAATGGTCTTATAATAAATATAATATTCATCATACGTAATCTTATATTGACAATTGTTGAATATCATCTAATATTATTAAGCATAATCACACATGTTATCAAAGGTATTATCCATTATTTACATACATACATGTATTATAGTACATGCATACAACAAATATCTAAAAAGATTGATTCAAAAGATTGTAACCTAATAAATAATTATATTTTTGACTTAAACTAACTGATTGATTGATTGATAGGACTGTAGGACCAAGCGCTAGGCAAGATTCCCGGATAACGCCGGGCCTATTCCTACAGCCGTTTACATAAAACGATAGGTAAGGATAGGAAGGTATGTTAGTTAGGAAAGAGCGACCCGGTTGCAGACACCATGACAGTCGGTACTAAAGTACTATTATTAGACAATCACAATTCTAATCTACTAGTCTGCAATCGCCAGTCAGCATTCTCCAGTCCGCAACACCTATCTGCTCTTCCGTATTTTAAATGAACTTAAAACTAAATTAAAATTCTAAAATAATATCATTAGTAAATCGCTAAGGAATTTGTAACTTAATTAATTAATTTAATTATTTATTTCAATTCCCATTCGCACAACTAACCTGATTAAAACAGAAGTTCAAAAACTCTGTATGAAAATTTATTAAGTTATGACTCAGGTATCTGAAACAATTTAATTAATACGGTATGATAGTTTAAGCCATCCATTACGATAATGTTGCCATAATTCTGTAACATGCTCATCAGAGAGTCAAAATAGACATCTGAAAACTTACATTCCAAAAATATGCAACAATTATGCAAATGACATCACAACACTGATGGCTTTCAGGAAAGGAATGTAAGTCCGAGAAACGACTAGGGCGACAATCTACAGCAAAACGATTTTCCTGTTACGTAATAAGTAAAATAATGTAATTTGTTAGTAAAATCTATATCATTTTCACATTAACATTGGTTATTATTTCTATTTGGATAGAAAGGACATTTCTAATTCCATCATATGTGTTTGTGTTACCTCAACAGTTGAAACTGAGGTATTTAGGTTAATTATCATATGCTGGGGTCTTCTCATCATATGCTGCATATAAAGTTGCGTCCTTATATTTCCAAATCCACCACCATCTAACGCGAGGGGCAGTATTTATTTTGTTTTGTGACCCGACAGCATTTCATATACATACATTCGTGTATAGGGTAAATTATTTATATAAATAAATAATTGATAAGTTAGCTATAACCTGCAACTTAGCTATAACGTATTAAAATTAAATCATCTATACAAAATTCTAAAAATAAATTTAATAGATAGGAATCTGTATTTTAATTATTATTAATTTTATTATTTATTTAAACTCCAGTCCGTACATCTATCAAAGTTAAACAAAAATTCAAAACTCTTAATTAATTCAACTTACGGCTCCTGAATCTGTTACCATAAATTAAATTAATATGGTATGCTAGATTAAGTACCCGTCAACCATTACGCCGATGATACCATAATATTAGAGTATGTTTATCAGAAAATCAAAATAAATCTCTGAAAACGTTTTACATTCCAAAATTATGCAACATCTTTTTTATAATTAAATAAACTTTCCTTGTAAACCCCCTCCAACTATAATCATATTTACACTTATATAAGTAATTAAAACCAAACCTTTTCCATAAATTATTATTATTATTTTTATATTACTGCAATACAATGTGATTGAATTGCAATGCTCGTATTATGGTCGTGATCAGGTATGTCACTTTACTACAAATGTAGTAGATCCGCCCCGACCTTCACCGTTTATAAATCAAAGAAGATCAATTGATATTGTCTTCAAAAAGCACCCTTAAATCTAAATACGAAACTTAATAAATTGAAATGACGCATGGATAATCCACAGGTACGTATACCCGACACACAGGCAATAAAGCATGCAGGGATGCCACATGCAAGCAAACCAAACACAATCCAAGCTCAACATTTAACCAAACATGCATCTATTAGTAGTAAACAAACTCTAACACGAGAACCCAATCGTAAGCATCCAAAATACAAACTAATTCAGAGCACTCTCAACAACGGGACACCAACCTACACAAAAATAAAAAGAGCAGACCTATCTCAACTGACATCCAACAAACCGAAATCCATCCAAACACCCCACATTCCGACTAATCCTCAAGCATTTAACAAATTCAACTCGCGTCCAAAACCCCACATGCCAACAGAGGCTCCCAACCGCCACCGCAACTAGATCAACCCTCATGCCCGTCCCAATCAAATCCATCCTTGAAACCCCCTCCCCCACTAATCACAGCAGTACCATGAGTCAAAGAATCACCAGCATGCAGCTACAAATACCTACAAAAACGCTTCCTCCAAGAACCCCAGCCCACTCCAGAATCGAGCGACATACTCCAAAAATCCAGCCAAAACATCAAAACCTCCCACCACTCTGCAAAACTGAATGCCACCAAACCACCACTACAAAACTGCTAGAATCCCGCCGACACCCAAACATTTAAATAGTTCCAACTGCCCGCCACTAAACTCAAATCCCCGCCCGACCTGTCACAATCTTTCAGACTAAAACAACCCTCAACCACAATCCCAAAATGTACCTCCGATAATGGAAGATACATACCCGTGTTCTGCACCAAATCTAAACACTCCTGTCCTACAAAATCCCTGAAGATGTGTACACCTTCCTTATATTAACTATGTGTCACACACACGCACCCTTTCGAATTGGAATACAGAAAACAAATTTCCAGAAATGTAAATATTCCACCAACAACTAAACGAATAATTCTTACGCAAGAAAACAATATTCGCTAAAGCGGGAATCTAAATCATGATAAAGCGGGAACCTCAAAAAGTGCGAAAATTTTTGCTAATTTTAGAATCGAGACAATGGAATTATTGTTGATAGATTGAATAAAGTATCCAAAAAAAATATTACATTTAGTACGTCGAACATCCAAACCAAATCTAAGAGTATTTTCGGGACTCTTGCCGAACTAAGTATCGAAGAAACAAATACTTTCCAATATAGTCGGGGTTGGTTGCAACATTCCAAAAATCGGAACGAATTTCTAAATATTAAAACTTCAGGTGAATCAGCTCGCGCAGACACAGCTGCAGCAACCGCCATTCTACAAACAATTAAAAACATCGTTGCAGATGGGCATTTAAGCCATCAACTATTTAACGCCGAAACAGCTTCTTAGTACTTGAAAATAACGCCCTGACGAACATATTTGGCCACAGCAGAAAAACATACTTCCGGCTTTAAAGCAGCTAAATACCGTTTGACGCTTCTTCTTGGTGGTAATGCTGTCGGCGACTTCAAGTTAAATCCTTTGCTGACGTTGAATGGCGTTTTACCATTCGGAGGACCCGAGAGCTTTAAAGGGTATTACCCGACTTACGTCGTTTTAAGTAACGTTGCATTTTTCAGGAACGCATCTACGACGTAAGTCAAGGATCGTCTGTATATATGTATATGACAATCTACGACGTAAGTCAAGGATCACCTGTATATATGTATATATAACACCTGCATAAAATATAAATAAAAATAAACAAAAAATTCTCTAATAAACATAGGAAACAGAATTTTGATGGACCAAACGAAAATTTTGTTATATACATAATATGAATACCTAGGACATTTAAATGTAGACAGTCGTGTGTATTCGTTTTCAACAATCAAATAATGATGTATATACAACACAAACACAATCCAAAAATTTATAAAATTAAAATGTAATTCGCCAATTACATTGAATATATTAACATTTTCCTTCACAACGATCTCACAATGGCAGTGATCGCGTTAAAATTTAAATATATAAATTCCCTACTACTGTATGCTTCGAAACATATATAAACCAAAATATGAAAAAACATCAAAAGGAAAGGGGAATAAGAGAATTGTATGAAGAGCGATGGCTAGTCAAACGAAAGAAAACGAAACATACAAAGCATGCGAATGCGATCGCTTTCAATGGAATACTGTGGTGTGCGTGTAATTTGAAAATGATGTATATAAGATACAAAGACAAATAGTTATATATTACAATATTATACATATAAAGGAGAAACAAGAACTGAATGTAACACAATACCAAACTAGTATAAAACATTGCCTGTGAGATGTCAAGTCAATGCGTAATAGCGTATGGAGATGTAATAGATAGTATCGTACAAAATATAATAAAATATCACACAATATAATATAATATAATATATGATGTAATTATAATAATAATAAAATATAATATAATAGCGATACTCATCTGTGATCCGATTTAAAACCACACACAAACACACACACACACACACCACAAACGTTTTTATTTTATTTTATTTAACAACACCGAGAGGGAAAAAACACGTCCACTCGGTGTGAAGATCAACACAACACTCCTTTTGACTTAAACTAATTAAATAAAAATTAATATGATCAAACTTAAAGTGAGATCGTTTAACTAATCAGTTATCCATCTTATTCCTAAAAAATTGTGTATCTAAAAATAATTGTTGCTAAAATTAGTTAAAATGTTATTGTTGTTCTTTAAATAACTATTATTGATAAAGTTACGTAGCCCACGATGCATTATATTTAATAAGTTACTTTTATTATTAAATATTTATAGTTCACAACATAATGAAAGAGTCAAATTGACATGAATTGCTATATCTTTTATTTATCATAATTTTTATTTAAAATTATCAAATGGTGTTATAAAATTATTAAATTATAATTATTTTTTTTGATTTAACTTAGACAATATTATTTATACAATATTAATACAATAACAAATGTTATGCATTTTAATATAAAAATTTACTGCATCTACATTTGTGGAGTAAATTAAACCGTAATTTATTAATTATCATTAATTCAATAATATAAAAAAATAAAACATTATTACTTTTAAATTCAAATTATTTTTATTTAATTATTCAATTTTATTCCAATATTGTTTCTTTAATTATTCTTAATATTTTTTATATTCTATATGAATACTAGACAAACGTGATACAATTACGTCGCTTGGCGAATATATATCATACAAATGTTGTTCTATAAATGACCAGATAAATTGCGATTCATATGAATACATCAGGTTAAAAATTTTAAAGATAGCGTCTATAGCTTTGATATTGTCGGTAGTTTAAACTTTAAGAAGTCAAAAAATACACAAAAATCTCGCAGATGCTCCTAAACGAACTACTACAATAAAATGTCCGCATAGTCACATTAATTTTTAAGTGTTCATCTCTCATACTATTTTCTGTACCGTGAATATCATTTTGTTTTTTATTTGATCATCAGTAATAGAAGGCTGCCAAATGTTTCTTTAATTGAAATTTTGTTTGGTTTTAATAGCCCCGCCAATAACACAATTGATAAGTAGTCTTGGTTTTCTTAAAAAATATAATGTTTTATATTATTGAATCTTGTATTAATTATGTTGCCTTCAATTTCATCGTTCCATCGATCGTAAAGATGTTTGAAAGATTTATTTTTTTTTCTTGATTAATTATAATTTACCTGCATCAGAAAAAATAATTTTACCTATTGAATCTGAAAGCCAAAACCAGTAAAACTCTTGGTTTATTTACAATACTTTATTCGTACATTGATATAATTTAATTTTGTCTCTGCACCAAATCACAGAATAAAAATTTAGAGAAATTAATTTAAATGTTGTGATCAATTTTGCGTATTTAATATAATGTCGTTTTCACATGCGATACGGACCAAGCTCCAGAAAGAATTTATTTTACCTGGGAATTGACTTATTGATCATAAGGCAATATACCAGAGAAATAATATCCTATTAGATTTCCCCATTTTTGTAAACAGTTGTCTCATAAACCTATTCGGGACTATTTTGAACGTTACATCCAATAGTCATAGGTTGCATTTTCTAAGGAGCTTTATATTATTACTGTATTTAATTTAATTAGCAGTGGAATATTTTTAAACTATTATTTGGTTTTAGTTTGAATCTTAACTATTGCTCGCACTTATGAGGTTTATACAGAATAACTAAATTATTTTATTGGATAAATTGTAAAAAGAAAGAAAAGAAAAGATACTTAAAATAAATAGTTTTAATAATTCCTAAAAATTAATTAAATTGATCTTTCTGATCGCTGTTTGCCATTCACTTATACATAAATGCAGCCAATTAATAATTTGATTACCGATTATATTCGGGTAGCGATGCTTTTTCGTGTCTCCATAAACATTTAGTTGTATTTGAATGAAATCCTGTTTGTGGATTAATAAATTAAACACTATGGTTAACGGTTTGGTGAATATACCCAATAGCACTCAGCGATGTATATTTCTTCTTACAGTCTGGTACTATTATGCTGCCGGGAATAAAACAGTTTTATATTAAAGGCACAGGGGTTTGCGTATCTCACCTAGCTACTTTAAGCAAAAAGGATTTTCCGTATTCCTATCCACGCCACTTAAAACCCTCTGGACTTTTACGTGATATTGTACTTTCGTTTTCCAAATTTATTTTTTTCAATTTCGACGATTTTTGTGAGCCCTCCAATTGGCTTCGTTTGGGTTTCCACAATTTTAATCAAAATGTCGGCTACAACATTTTTCCAGTCCATCATATTTCGAGCAAAAAATCCATGCTCAAATCGTATTGTTTTAATAGATTCATTTCGTATAATTCCATACGCATAGTGAAGTATTTGATTAATTTTAAGGTGGCTTTTGAACCATGATTCAACTGGTCTATTTTACCAATTGTCATTATTCTGTTAAAATGTTAAATAACAAAACCGAATCTTCACATAAATATCGATAAAAATCCGCGAAATGGCATAAATTCACACTTTCTTCTGATTCTTAAGATATTTTGAAATTGCACAACTCAATGATTTCACTTTTTTATTTATTCCAATAAAATTTATATGTAAATCTCCCAACGTTCTTGCCGATAACAATAACAAGTATAATGTGGAATAATGACAGAAGAACTGGATGGTATATAATTAATAAACGAATCGATTTTAAACTTTTTATGGAAAAGTGTCACTTCCTGAGGTATTTCAACAACAGGGACCAACGACACATTTTGTAGAGGTTCTACGTTAATGAAAGCTATATTGCTAGTGAAAATTTCCTTATTGTATTCGTTTTTACACTTTGAACAAACCAATAAATTGCTATCTTCCAAACAATAGGCCAAATGTTTCAATCCTAAACTGTCCAATTTGAATAAATTTATTGTAATGTTATTTAGGAAATCGATTGCGGTTTCATAACATTTTTCACATTTTAATATTGACTGTGCACTGGAAAAATTAAGTAATTTTAGAATATATGTTGACACTTTGTCAACTTTGTTATATTGCTTGTGCAATCTCTCATAATGTCGTAAATTTTCGTTAAAACTGAAAATCTAAGTTCTTCTGCTCTCGTGATGTTATCTTTTTTTAAATCCAGGACTAATTTTATAAAATCGTGTTCTAAATTTGTAAACGAATTAATTAAATTGACTAGGTGACCTCTTTTTCTGTACATGTGTAGAGTTTAAAGAATTTATCATAGGATGATGAAAAGATGTAATTTTTTTAAGTTTTTTGTTTTTTCCAGCTTTCTTCTAAATTCATAATTGAGCCATAAGTTTTATTTTGCATTTTCATTTGTATTTCCTGATTAAAGTAAGTATTTTGTTTTACTATATTGCTTAGGAATTTCTAAGTTTTTGTTACTTGTTTTACTATATTATTTAGTTTAAATCGTTTAACTCGATGTATTCGTTACGTTTGTTTCTTTCTTTAATTAATTTTAATGGTTTAGTTGTTAGTTTTCCTAATGCAACATTTCGATAAACACGCCTTTTTATGGTTCCGAAATAGTTTCGGATATGACGATTAAAAGACATGAAAAGTAAGATATTTTTTAATAACTATCGGTAGTAATGAAGGATTATAATACAAATTCAATGGAGTATTATTTTCCCATAAAAATGGTTCTGAAACACTACTTTCAGATATTGCTTTAAAAATTTGATAAAAGGGGTTTTGTGAATATAGGATTTTATTAAAATTTCTCATTCCCTCTTCTTCATCAATATTAACATTTTTGTCTATATAATTTGTTAGTTTGTGTAGTGAGTCTAGAACAATGGAATTTAAAAATTTAACATTTAATACAAAAGAAAAATATTGCCATACCCGTTTTATTAAATCAAAATTAGTAAATTGTTTGATTCGCATCTTCAGTATAGTATTACGTGTTGCGGACTTGGGGTGGTATTTACCTGTCAAATATCAAACCCTTAGTGAATTATGAATAACTTACCATGGACCACACCATCTTTTCCTTTGTTTGTGCATTTAAAAATCTTACCTCTGCGCTACGTTTACGTTTTCAATGTACTAAGAATGTACTATGTGATGAGCGGGCATCGTTTAATAAATTTTCATATTTCTGAGCCGTATAGGTTCCCGAAAAAAACAGTATTTAAACTCCACAACCGAAAAAAGAACATTTTAAAAAAATTTTCGCATACACGACCGACATAGTGAACGCAAATACACTTACTTAATTTAGTCAACTACTAAAAAATTGGTTATTTACAATAAGCAACATCGAATTTTTATTTGAAACATTAATTTAATTTAGTTTAAGAAGTTCATCGTGTATGTCTCTATTTATTACGCAAATGAATCGTTTTGTAAAAAAAAAATTATTTCAATTTTTTATTATTTATTATTAGTATTATTATTTTTTGTTTTTTATAAACTATGCACGTATGTATATTAAATTATATTTTTTAAGTATGCATAACTCTACTACATTTAAGATTATTTTAAAGTATGTAAGTATATTCAATCGTGACTCCATGGCATTTTCATAAATAAGGAGTACACTAAAATTTGCTAAATTTAGTCATTGTGGTTTTTGGATATTTTTGTTCCGGTTTTTACAGGCCATTATTGGCCCGTACCGTGTCAACAATCTGACTCCAACAGTTTCGATCACGAGCCAGCTCTTCATTCTGTTGCAAGCAGTTGGAAGATGCCAGATCGCTCTCTGCGTCGTGGAGCCATCGTCGCCGATAGCCACCTTTTCGCCTACCGAAAAGCGGTTCTCCCTTCAAAGATCGCTGTATCATTCGTTTCGGGTCAGCACGCAGAACGTGACCGAGCTCTGTTGTGGACGTAGAGGATACAAAGCCCGATTGCCAGTGGCAAGGCGAACCTTGATATTCTCTCCCACACTATTATCGTGAGTAATGAGAGATCCAAGATACTTGAATCTCATCACTCCTTCAAACGTGTGGTTTCCACTACTGAAATCCTTTACTGTTGTTTTTGGATATGCTTTATTTATATTTGCGATTATATTATGCATTAAGTCATAGCATCCTAAATATACAAGCAGCAATGATTGACCCTATAACTTTATCGAGCTTATTTATGGGGTCTAGATTTTCATACACTCCATTAGAACTAATGTAAAATTGAAGATTTTTGGCTCAACTTTAATGAATGAAAAATACTGAAAACGAAAATTATTTTTATATCAAAATTTAAATCAAACATTTTCATATAACAAATATGGAAACCAAATGAAAATACGAATTATTTTAATAGTTATGATAAAAATAAAAACGGTTTGATTTATTCAATTTTTATACATGTTTATGTTATAATTGATTCAACGACGTATGAACTACGAAAAAGAAACATATACTTCAAATATTGGATGAGAGATGGCACTTAATAACTTTAATAATATAAATCGTATTTATTGATATTTTAAAGCATATTGTTAATGCGATAATACGAAGTACACAATTAAAATATCCGGACATGTAAATGAAAGTGAATACTTCAAAAATTATTAAAAATTTTTTGATTTCCATTCAATTGTTATACTCGATACAAGATGGCATCATAAAAGTCGTTACGATTTTTAACAGTGTGAATTTTTAAAACAATTTTAAGTGTTTGAATTGTTATGAGCAAATGTCATGAGCAAATTTAAACGTCAAACCGATTTTTTGGCTGAAAATTATTCTTAGCGACACTTTAACACTTGCATACTGTCCGTTTAAAAATATAGCGGTACCTATAGCTTCGTTCGTCTACATACATTTATTTTCAATTCACATAAAATAAATTATAAATTCAATCAAACATTTTCTAATTTAAATTAGAGGACTTTGTAAACTTTCCACTTCAGTTGAATATGAATTATTTATATGTGATTTCGTTAAACAGATGCAGCTATTGTGTCAATGAATTCTGTTTTTAGCTATTGCCATGTGCACATGTATACATCTGACAGATTTTTTGGCCGAAAAAGTAATCAGAAGACAATGGATTTTAAAACTTATTTTGATTCCAAAACATATATGAAAAAATCATTTGCACGAGAACAAAAATTTTTCCGAGATCTTCCATTTTTATATTGAAATAATAACTTCAAATTGGCTGAAATTAAAATAATTGTTCAAAGTCCCACCTCCAAGCCCATCAAAAGACTTCTACGAAAGAACATTAACATTGGTGATGCAACAGAAATTCCTTCACTGCAGTCTATAAACGAAATTTCCATTACACCGTATATTGAATTCAACAGTGGAAATTCAAAACATATGACTTCCTCGACATATGTCAATATCATACAAGTTAGTAAATGATTTTAAACAGTCGATATCGTATCAAGTCTCAACGACTCAAATGCGTCCCAAATATTAATTATTTATTATTGGAATTCGTCTAGACAATGACGAACTATCGAAGAACCGATAAAGAACGATCATTTTTTGTGGTTGAACTATGTTTTACGGCAGTTGCACAGATGCACAAAACACATTTTTACATCCCAATTATTAGCTAGTTTTATGTCCTTTTTCAAGAACTTCTAATGGAAGTGGTATGTCGTATTACTTTTTAATGTTTCCAACGGTCACTACTGCTCTAAGTCTAACGTCAACGACTTACATCGAGAAGATGAGTAAATTCTTCACATAATGATAAACTGGAAACTTGTATAACCGACAACGAGACTCAATTTAAGAGTAAATATTTTAGTAATTTACATCGTTGCCGAGGAGAACGAATATTAACGTTGTCTTACCACAGTATATCGCATGGGTATGCTGAACGATTTGGTGAAACACTAAAAGAGAACAAAAACGATACATATTTTGGGAACAAACAAGTAAATTCTAATCTAATTCCATGAATTAGTACAAATACAAAACCAAAACACCAACAAACTAAATCACCGCAGAAGAATTATTTGTAGACCCCTCAATCTACACGGATTGAACTAGTTTGATTTAATTTGGAATTAAACACAGTGGACGATGATCTACATCAATGTATGTAGATAACGAAGAAGATCACGATCATCAAAAGTAGTGATATTTCCACAATAATTCTAAAACCCAAAGATATAGTTGCACAAATCACATTCACATTTAACATATTTATCCACAGACCAAAAGTGATATTAATATTAATTATAATATAAATGTTTTATTATAATAAATAATTTATTATTGTCTACGGACGGGTATTACCTATAAACATTTTGTAAACAATTTTTGACAGCAAATAAAAATAAAATTTTTTTTTATTTTTTCTTTGCTGTACACTGCGAAATTTTTTAGCAATAAATATGAACT
The DNA here is from genome assembly GCA_963932295.1 of Tipula lateralis. Lineage (NCBI taxonomy): Eukaryota > Metazoa > Arthropoda > Insecta > Diptera > Tipulidae > Tipula > Tipula lateralis. The sequence continues at coordinate 117,450,253 of OZ010738.1, forward strand.
GTAGGGTGATTTTATTATTTTTTCATGACGTCACAACTTATTGATGTGTTAGTAAATATGGGGATAAACTTTTTAAGTTCAATTTCGATGATTGCGGCTTCTATATTTAGGATGCTATGATTAAGTGCGCTACGCATTGATGAAGCTTTACTATATCAACATTTTCCGATTTAAGAATTATAACTGAATAAAGCACTTTTAAATATTGTATAAGATAAATTTTTATTGAATGTATCCATTTAAGCATTTATTTCAGCAAAATTACAATCTGTTACTATTGATTCGAAAACGCCATATTCTTGATTTGTGCTCCAGCTCTATTCGATATGATCGTAGCCATGCCCCAATAGTATCTTTATTATGGCTCGAACTTATCATGTCGGTTAATGGAAACGGATCTACTGGTTCTGAGTCATTAAGCTTTACAGGAACAACTAAAGCATAATAAGTATAGTAGATGTACTTTTATCAGGTGGTTTTATTAATCCTCCCGTTGCGTCTAGATAAACAATAAGTTTTCTATTTTGGATTTTGCTTTGTTAGCAATTTTAGCATTTCGATTTGGAGGTCATTATAACAAACGACACAAAAAGGGTTAACGCTAAACTTTTGAATCAACGAAGGGTTTAAAATTATTTCTTTTTTTAAATCTAAGACGTCATTTATCTCATTATCCTGCTTCTTTAATCCTTCGGAACGAGCTTGTCTCAATACATTTAAGGACTTCATTTTACACGTATTAAATTTAGATAGAAAGGCTGAATTTTCAGCGTGAACCATATTTTCATAAACCTCTTCCGCTGATATTTTTGAAATTTTAGTTTTTAAATTAACTCGCTCTTAACCTCTTAATTGTTTTGTTTTCATTGTTTTGTAACATAATTTATTTGGCGTACTTGTAACTTCAAAAATTCCAAATTTTAAATTTTTATTAACTAATTTATATTTTTTACAATTATTATGTCCACAATATGCTCGAATATTAAGGGATGATTTTAAATAATTAACAGATTTTATATTTATTAAGCATCCTGTTTCTTTACACAATAACTCAGATAAAATACTAGGATATTTACTGGTGATTAATCTTTCAGTTTTAATACAATATATTTCTGACCATGCATTATCATCTATTTTAATACTACCAATATAAACGTTATAATGAGTATAATTCGAAAGTTTTTTTAAAATTGAAGATTTTTTTATAGGTGGTTTTACGGTATTAGGTTGAAAATTTTCAAAACTTTCAATATCAGAACAGTTAAATGTTTTATTGGTAATGGCATTTGCTTGTTTCTCAAAACTATCGTATTAACCACTTGGTGTAATATTTTCGATATCTAATCCTACGTCAACACTATTATTTGTTACGGAATCAACGCATAAATGTGAACTGAAGGCAAAGAATTTTATCTTCATCCATAACTAGTTTAGTAAACGTGTTGCTTTCCAGTGGAGGAGTAGATCTAGATTTTAAAAATTTATATTGCAATGTTTTGTAGAAATCAACATTTCTAATCAACCTTTTTAATTTAAGACGATTACTTTCATTACATTTAAGGCCTCTTATAGATTGATAAATATTAAAAAATAAAGAATTGTTTGTTAATCTTATATTGTCAATGTCATTGGTATGTTTTAAAATAGCATCCTGAATTATTGAATAATAACATTTCTCAAGAGTAAACTATGAAAACGCCATTTTATTATTTATTAAAAAATCCAAAAAAGTATCGGTATTAATTACTTGGTGAAAACCAAATAGATTATTTTACCCTTTACTTCTATATGTTCTTAAACTAATGTGTAATGAGAATAAGAAAAAAAAATAAATAAATTCAAACAAAATTTTTAGGTAATTATATAGGATGTTCAAAGAAATGGCGAGGTTCGTTATAAATATAAATCAATACTATTATCAGTTTTAAACGATATCCGAAAATAAGTTGAAGCCTTATCGGGGTTAATAGTTTTATAAAAATACAAATGAGCAGAATAAATTATTTTTTTCCTTTTGTAGTCAAGTAAATGTTATTCACCAAGTAACCAATTAAATAAAAACCAAAAAACCATTCATATATTAAAGGTGTGGCTGATATTTTTATGAATCTACCTATAACGCAACGGTAGGATTTTTTTTACTTAGCTATTCTCTGATGGGTTCATGACATAATTTTAGAACCCCCTGATATGACCCTTTATAATCGCCACCCACACAAATTGTATGTATGGCTGGTATTTTTATGAATCTACCTATAACGCAACGGTAGGATTTTCCTAATTTTTACATCGCTATTCTCTGATGGGTTCATGACATAATTTAAGAACTCCCTGACATGACACTTTATAATCGCCACCCACACAAATTTTCAAATGTGGGCCCTTCCGTATGTTAAAATTCCGTATATATGCCTGGTATTTTTATGAATCTACCTATGACGCAACGGTATTTTATTTACTTGCATTAAGCAATTTTACATAATATTATTATTATTTTACATAGTCAAAAAAATATTTTATCCAAACACGGCATATTAAGTTTCATCGTATAAATTGTTGGTAATAAAAATAATGGACAATATTGAAAGTTTAATAGAACAATTTTCAATAAATATAAAACTTTATACTCCAGAAATCTTCTATTCGATCGAAGGTAAGCAATTTTATTATCGGTGAAGTGAATATATATATATATATATATATATATATATATATATATATATATATATATATATATATATATATATATATATATATATTTATGCAATAAATAAGGGTATATTATAGTTATATTTTCAAACCGTGTGGTCATTTACTGTTCAAATAAAACCATGTACAGTTTTGTCTAATATCTGTAATTAAATTTTAGGATTCAATATCAGAAATAGTTACTTCTAATGCATTGTATGGTCATGTTTTAATTTAAAATTACCATTAATTTTTGTTTAACTTACTAATTTTTACTTTATTTTTAGCAATATAATTCTTAAAACAAATTAAGTATAAAATCAAAATAAAATGGAACGGCAACAAGTTGCGCATGAATTAAAACTTTCAAACCTGGAATAGCATGATAACCACCACTTTTAAGAAATAGAAACAAGTGAAAAATCCCAGATTTTCTAAAAAAAAAACTTCAATCCAACTGATGATGTCAAGCCGAAGGTCTCATTAGTAATATTTTATCTGTAATATTTTAAGACCAGTAACATTTGTATAAAACCAGATTTCTGAAACCCATTATCTCCGAATTCTTAACGACGATAACCATAATACCAATAGCAATGGTAATAGGCTTTGACTTTCATGTCTGGTCAAGCAATTTTTTCAACAAATAAATTCGAAGTTTAGAAATAAATTTAATATAATGCAACTCTAGTACTCGCCAAATGTTTAGCCTCTAAATAACCAATTTTAATTGCAATACGTTCAATCATTCAGCCGACACTTAAATATCCAGTTGTGTTAAACTATATAACACCACTAAAATGTTCGGTTGATTATCATGGAAGAATTCGAAGAATCAGTGGTATCGATGACTCAATAAGCCCAAAAGAGTATACAGTAAAAGTAAAAATATGAAAAAATTTGCGTCCATATGTATTTGCTGAAAATCCTGTATTTGTACATTTTTTGAAATCACTAAACTGCACATTCTATTATGAATGAGCTTAAAGCTCAAAATAGATTGTGCGGGTTGGAAAATTACTGTTAATAAATCAATAAATTCAGCACGAAGGAAGTGCGAGAATTCGCCGAAAACTGAAGTGAAGAGCTAACCATAGATAACGTAAACACTTAAAAAGTAACGTAAGAATTTTAACGAACCTAACGTTACGTTTTTTGACGTTTGAACCAAACTTGTCCTAAGACTCTGACAGTTGATAGCTAATTTTTGATATTAAATTGATTCATTAGTGATTTTTTTGCCTAATAGATAGTGAAATAATTAATATACTTTAATAGATAGTGATAGTTTTTTAATGGTTAATAATAGATACAAACTCTAAAAGAAAATTTATTAATTTGTGGCTCAGGAATCTGAAACAATTAATTTAATTTATATGGTATGATAAATTAGCAACAGCCAACCGTTTTCATTCTGTTGCCATTCTGGGACATGCTCATCGGAAAGCCCACGTAAACAGATCTGAAAACTTACATTCTAAAAAAATGCATTCATTATGCCATTTACATAATAAGGCTGAAAATGTTAGTTTGAGACACGGCTGAGTCTACAATCTACAGCAGATCCATTTTCCTATTTCATAGATAGTGAGTTAGTAATATAATTGTTAGTAATAAAATCTATATTGTTTCATCAAGTCTCTTAGACTTTGGTTATTACTATTGTTTGTGTAGGCGAGGACGTTTCTTGTTCCATCATAAGTATTTGCGTTATATAGTGTTGAAGTATTTTATAAACATACATTTAAACTATGTAGTATTTTTAATACAAAAAGCAAGTTTCAAGCGTCATCAACAATTACTGAAAATGAAACAAACAAGTATTAACTGAAACATGTAGAAAATTTAAGCCGTTCAATTTACTAAAATGTTTATTATTTCTAGTGCCTGTGATGTTGAAAGTGGAATACAAATGCCATCTAAATCAAAAAATATTTTAACAAACAGGTTAGCTTATATTTATTAAAACTCAGTTTTAACAACACTTAAGCGGTTTTAACAACACTTAAGCAATGTAAAGTGAGCAAATTCAGTTACTGATTCATACTCACAATCGAAATCGGGAAGTGAACATTTTGAAGCCCATCAATTAAAAAAAACATACGAAAAATAACGAAGAATGGAAACTCATCTTTCCGTGGTTGAAAAAAATGGACGAAAGGGCATTTGTTTTAAATTGTTAGTAAACAAAAAAATAACAACAAAAAACAGGTGTCGAATATGCATGTATAATGAATTGTGTCCAGTACGACCTAACATCGCAACAAATGTACTATTTGCCCATGTTCCTTGTAACAACTTGTCCTGATTCAAAATTGACAGAAACAATTAAATTTGGAAAAAAAAGGGAACAGAAATCATAAATAAAATTATTGGACCATATTCAAGATTAAGCATTTCCAAAAAGGCTGAAAAATTGTAAGTTTTCTTTGAGTCTTGTTGAAACAACTGATGTTTACGAAATTTTTTTAACGCAGTTTTAAAACACTTAGAATATCCTGAGATTCCAATAGAAAATGAGGTTGGTTAAGCTGTGGATAACGGATTCGTAATGACTGGTCATTTAAATACTGTTGAATCAAAATGTACAGGTATTAATCAAGATTAATTTTTTATTGAATGCCACATTATAAGAAAAAAATAAAAAGTATTCTTACTTTAAGGAAATCCAACAACACATCAATCTAAAAATCTCAAAACATTAAAACTATGTTCATATGAAAGTGTTTTTAATCGTTTGTTGGAGCAAATGGAACCTTTAAAATATAACTTTAAAGAAAAACATACTTTAAATGCTGGTGAAATATACGATTTCCTTGTAGATCCTTTAAAAAAATATGTAAATTCATATCATATATTTTAAAATTAATTAATGATTTGACTAAGCAGTTTCAATCGTAAATTACTCAAAAATTCATGTACTTTACGATCAATTGAAATGCCTGTTGACAGAAATTTAAAAAAAAATTTAACCTGGAGTTTTTAAATTGTGATTTGGATCCGCGAATAAGAGATTTTCATCTTCCTCTTCAATCGATGCATTTTGGAATACTCTTTGATGAATTTATTGACTCCAACGAATGAACGGAAGAAGACGTAAACAATCTCAAAATTATATTCAACTAATATTGCGGATTATTGGCGAAAACTTAAATGATTTAAAGACATTACGAATGAACCAGTGTTCTCAGAAATTTCGTCGTATATTTTACAACTATGTTCACCTCGAAACAGCATTGCCGTAGCAGAACGACGGCTTTATTTAATTAAAACTAATCTACGAAACAGCGTTTACATCAAAACCATCGAGAATTTAATGTTTTCAAAAGAATTACTGGTCAAACTTAAGTTGCCTGGGAACCATCTGATACACTAAATTTACTTAAGTATGCTGAAAAATTTGGGTTTACTGACGTAGAGAAATAAATTGATCCTTCAATATCAATATATTATTATATATTTTAGTTATATTAAAATTAAATCGAAACATCGATTTAATGTTTTATTTGCATTTTTTCTTTATACGAAATATGTTTCTAGTATAATATAATACTTATTAATGTTATGGTGGTTGGTCTACAATAAACAAATGCAAATTCACATACAATTTTCATAAACAATGGTAGTAGAACTAAACGCCGTTAAAAGGACAGTATGTTATTGCTTCAACGCTTGCTTTGAATATGAATAATTTAAATTCATTATGTTTTATTCTACAAAAAAACGAGTACTAATCTTTCTGGGAGATTGTGCACCATACAAGTATTCTTGTTAAAAATGACTGCAAGAATTCTATATGCACACCAAACCCGGAAACATTATCATTTCACGAATGTTCAACTAATATAAATTGAAAAATATATAGTAGAACCATTACTACTCCATAATATATATGACGACTTACAAAATACATTTATTGAATTTATTATAAATTAAAATAATTTCATCAATAATAAATACCATCACAAAAATAATCATTAAAAATTCAGTAATAATTAAAGAAAAAATCAAAGAAAGAAAAAACTCAGATTTAGTAGGTATTACCAAAGATTATTTTACATAAAGATGACCCAACCAAAGCAAAAATTTAAAGTATCAACGAAAATTTTCGAAAACTTTATTTGTTTTGTATGACTAGGAACTCGATGGCCGTCACTAAGTAGCGGTACCCGAAATAATTAGTTTTTTATTTAAAAATTGTACTCTGATTGAACTATCTTTGTAGCATATATAATAATATTTAGTTTTAAGTTGCCAATGTTATCACAAAACCTTTAATAAATATTAGTCATTGTAATTCTATTGTAATTGTACGATGCTGCTGTCCATTACGAAATAATATTTTGTTTTTTATTTCTCAGAAAGTAAATAATGAAGAAACAAAAACTAAACGTTATTAATTCATAATAATTAACGATCTTTTCCAGATGTCGCTGTATTCTATCTAACAACTTCGTATGTAATCAAAAGAAAATTCGCTAACACAATAAGTATTGAATGTAATTACAACCTTTAGTAATTGATTGATTAGTTATCGCTTCTCGGCCTAAAGGCTAAGATCAAAGTGTAGTATCTGTTCTTATCAGCTTAACATCTGATAGATCCCTCATAGAGGGACCACAAATGTTAAACTGATTTTTGGAAATAGACGGAGTGCTAGGGGCTTGCTCCACCTCTGTCGCGGGTTGGCCTGGTATTGCAGTACCACCAGGATTGGCCCAATAAATAATAATAAATTATTATATAATAATAAATATTATAATAATAAATTACGTAAATAGAATTGAGTTGAGAAAAAATATTAAATTAAATTATGAGGTAATGTGGGGGAAAAAGGAGATCGGGGTTTACGCATTATAATCTTTTAGATACGTATATAATATTTATTGGCTTTAGTTCGGGCCACAATATCACAAAACTACTAGCTCTCCTCCTCTCTAGATCGCGATAGCTAAAACTTAAAGATAAAACTTAATAATAGATTGAAGTATTCGTGCTATTTTGTATTTGTAGTTTGTGTGCTGTCTATACGAAATGTTTTTATCATTGTTGGATTGTTATGCGATTTTTATTATACGGATCGTGTTTTTTTACCTTTGAATAGAATTATGAATGGTTAAGGTTGAATTCTTGATTGATTATTTTTGAGTAAATTAATTTTTGAATTAGCTACATCTAAGAAAGTCGATATTTTTTTAACCGGATCATTAAAAACTAACCAGTTTTAGTTTTGATTAATTGACAGATTTGGGTTTTAAAAGACTTGGTGTTAGTCGAGTTCAATTAAGAACATCACTAGTTGCAACTATTCATGCTTTAAACAGCTAGTCGGTTAGTTTTTCATAGGTATATTACGTAAAAGTAAAAAAGATGATAAATTTTGATAAAATTCATGCGATCGATTTTTCGTTGATCGCTATATTGTAAACATTGTTCTGTGTATACTACTATTTAAGTGAAGACTCATGGTTTCATAAGTCGTTGCTAGGTGTTAGTCAATTTATATCTAATTGATTAATTGACGATTGAAAACCTAAAATGTTATATCCATCGAGGAACGGCCCACCCATATAAATATATTTAGTAAACGCCTAATACAATATTGTTTTTTAAATATATTTTAGTTTAATATGTTTATTATTAAATTTAATTTGATGTATATTCTTTATGTTTTACATTATAACAGAATTTGGTTTTAGTTATTGTTAAATTTATAATTCAAAAACATCAGTTTTTCATTTTAAAATAATATGTCAAATTGAATGGCTCTTAATATTTTTTTACATATCAAGTTAAACTTAATTATATTTTATTTGTGTTTCTAATGCCGTTCTATTTTGTCCTTCTAGATAAAAATATGACATCAATCATCAAAAACATATTTCCTATAAACTAATATTTAACTATTAGTCAAACAGTATTTCTTTGAGTAGATTATCTTATTATGGTATTTCTCTCTCTTTCTTTTTCTGGAGACAAATACAGAAAGATTAAAAAAAGGTAAATTTTTATCTTAAAATCTTTTAAAATTTACTAAACCAAAATGTATTTTAAAAATATTTAAGATAAATGATTTTTAAACGAATCATACTTACCTGGTGTAGAGCTTACCATGATCCGCAAGGTGGTTGCTCCAGAGCGAGGCTCTTCCATTGCACTACGGCGGGGTTGACCTTTGCGATTATTCCTAATGTGAATAACTCGTGCACAAAATTTTTGGTAGCCGGGACTGCGTACGCGCGGTCCCGATTTGTTCTAATAAATAGTAAAATTGTCAATTTATCAAAGAAATATCAAATAATATTAGTTATTGAAATTATAATTATTTTAAATAAATAATTTAGTTATCTTCAAGGGCGTACGAAGCATTACAATTCCTTCAGATAGACGAACAAGGCGGCGTAGTGTCGATCCGACACAGCGCTTTGTTTGTTATCATAAAGTGACAAATATATTATTTTGCCATAATAAACATCAATATGGAAACATGGACATATTCCACGAAAACATCTCGAAGACAAATTGACCATGTGATGATTTCAAAAGATCGAGTCGAAATGAAAAAAATTCTTAAAAAGATTTAAGATAGGAACGCAACCATGAAGTCGACTTAAAAAAAATTAGAAATACTATTTGACTAATATTTAAGTTTATAGGAAATATGTTTTTGATGATTGATGTCATATTTTATGCATGGATTAATGTATTTAAAAAAAATAGAACGAGGCATTAAAAAAAACAAATAAAATATAATCAAGTTTAACTTGATAAGAATAAAAATATAAAGAGCCATTCAAAATTTAACATATATAACACACTATGTTAAACCAAATTCTTTGTTATAATGTAAAATATACATCAAATTAAATTTAATAATAAACATATTAAACTTAAATATATTTATAATAAATTTATTGTATGAGGCGTTTACTAACTATATTTATCTGGGCGGGGCCATTCAATCGTCAATTAGATATATAAAAATCACCAAGCAAGGACAGAAACCATGAGTTTTATTTACTTAAATATACACAGAACGATGGTTACAATATAGCGGTCAACGAAAATCGGTCGCATGAATTTTATTTAACAAAATTGATCATCGGTTTTACTTTTGCCTAATACCTAAGAAAGACTGACGATTAGCTTAAAGCATGAATAGTTGAAATTAGTGATGTTCCAAATGGAACAAACCAAATAGTTTTAACCCCATCTTTCAATTAACCAAAACATAAAACTGGTTAGTTTTTAAAGGATCAGATTCAAAACAGATGGACTTTCTTAGATGAATTTAAATAAATTCAAAACCCAAAAAAAATCAATCAAGAATTCAACCATATCAAACAATTATAAAACATACTTTTTATGTATACACACGAAATACAAATACGAAAAAAAATAAACACATCCCTTATTAATTTTGTCTTTCAGTTTCAGTTTTTCGGACTATTGCGTTAATCTTATTTTTAAAGATATTTTGTGATAGCGATTTGATTTGATATTGATTCCATTATATAGGGATATTGATGCTATAAGAAATAAAATTAAACATTACATTTTAACCATAACGACGTCGGTAATTTAGATTTTAATTTATTATTATTTATTGGGCCAATCCTGGTGGTACTGCAATACCAGGCGAACCCGTGACAGAGGTGGAGCAAGCCCCTAGCACTCCGTCTATTTCCAAAAATCAGTTAAACATTTGTGGTCCCTCTATGAGGGATCTATCAGATGTTAAGCTGATAAGAACAGATACTACACTTTGATCTTAGCCTTTAGGCCGAGAAGCGATAACTAATCAATCAATTACTAAAGGTTGTAATTACATTCAATACTTATTGTGTTAGCGAATTTTCCTATGATAACATACAAAGTTGTTAATAGATTACAGCGACATCTGAAAAGATTGTTATTATTATGAACTACAAACGTTTTTCGTTGTTTTTCTTCATTCTTTAATTTCTTAAAAATAAAAGACAAAATATTATTTCGTAATGGACAGCAGCATCAACGCGGTATATATAAAATACAAATCATATACAACTTATACAAGGGATAAAAATTATAAAGTTCTTACATTTTTAGTGTTACGTTTCTAAAATTTTAATTATGTGATATAATATTTTGCACGTTAGTAATGGTCTTATTTTATTAGAAATATACAAAGCCCTATTCGTGATTTCTTCTTATCATTTGTTTTTGTAACATCTCATTGAAACCTTTGGATGTGCGTGTTAGTTTGTTGAATTTACTTATGCGAGATAATAAAACATTTGTATTTGTTTTTGGAGATCATAATATTGTATATTAATATTATGGGTGTTTTCTTTTATTCATTTCACACATTCCGAACGTCTCCAAATTGAATGAACTTGAAACGTTATTTCAAGTAACAATTTCATTTTATTGAATTATATGAAATAGTTTCTTGAAATAACGTTTTAGTTAAGTTTTTATTATTGAAGAACTTTTGGTAAATATTGAATTAAAAAACTTATGATTTAATATTCTTAAAATTTAGTTTTGTTTTAAGTTTGCGTTCGTGTCGCGTTGAGCTGATGTTGAATTTGAATCGCTATTACCATCATTGTTTACAATTTGCATTTCGTTTTCAAATAGGTTATCGCCATTTCGGTTGCTTATATTATGTAAAAGTCCCTGGAGCACCGAGCGTCGCTCGGTCAAAGTTGGTTAATATTCAATTTAAAGAAATATAACTACATTTATATACATTTGATAGGGTAAAAAATCTTTTCTAATTTATTATTTTTGTTGAGAATAGAACTTTTCTACGTTATGAATATTAAATTATATATTTGAGAAGACAAATTATTTGCGAATATAGGGAAAAACAATATATGTATCTCTAGAAGTTTCGCAAAATACAAAACCTCTATTTTTGATTGTATTTCGTATTCAATTATTATTCATCTAAATTCTAATTGTATCATTAGAAATAAAAAATATTTTATAAAATTAAGTGTACTAATTTCCACACCTCCCAAGGGGAATAGTGTCAATAAATTTGTTAACCCCGGCGTAACTGTCACTAAGAATTTTTTTTTGATTATGCTTAATCCACTGAATGCGATCTCGTTCCACTCTTATGTAAGTATCGACTAGATATTGTTGAAAAAGTCGACCACCAAAATACAAGGAATTGAATTCTACTTCGCGTAGATCGATATTGAGTATTGATGATCTTGGCGGAAGGAGCTTTATAAGTTCTGATCGAAAAGCGATACGGTATTGGGCTAATTCGAGTCGGGTAAGATGTTGTCGACTGGCATACGGGTTATGTAGTTTCATATCTAGAGAGTATCCGACCGTTCCTTTTGGGTAAAATAAAGGATATGTAAAAGGTTCCACACGGTTATCAATATTTGTCACGAGTGTTTTACCACGTTGGTGAACTACCATCTCATTATCTGGAATGCTTTGATCGGCATTCATTGTGAGAACCGCACATACATCATTTGATGCTGGAACATTAAATCGTCTATGGTCTGTACCATCTGGTAATGTGAATAGGAGTCGAACACGTGGAGGTGCGATTCCGGTCATAGCAGCACGCTGATTTACTTCCTGTTCCACTTCTCGCATCATCATAAAACCTTGAACAAACTTGTTTTGAGATCTAATGATTTCCTCCAGTAGTTCAATTAAAGTTTGACTTATTCCAAGGTTAAGTGGATGTCTAAGTCGTTCGACAACAGCATCATCTGGGTCCAAAAAGTACATTTGACCGTATTGTGGCCGTTCTAATTCACCTTGGGCATTTTGTGTAGGATGCACTGCCATATTCATTTTATGATAAACTTGTCCGCTTACCGTAAAACTAAAAATACCGCGATTGTTAATAGTGCGATCGTCGTTTACGTTGAATGAAGCTAGAGCGAAACAAGCATTTAAATTTCGAATTCTATTGTGGAATTCTGCTGCATGTGAATGTTTCCTTATAAAGAGCTGCATTAACTCATTCGGAAAAATCGGAGCATTTAACTTTATTCTGCCGTGCAAGTAACAGTCATTAAACGAATTGTGATTCGTTGAGTTACTTACACGTTCTTCAGGGAAATGTACAGCTTCCTCAATGAATACATGCAACGTTAAAAGGTCCTCAACTGTAGTAGGTGACGTTAGCATTAATAGCGATCTTGTGGGTCGGCAAATGATTTAGTCGTCCTATTTGGTATCGAATATTACGACGTCGTTGTTCTTCCAAGCGAAGATCATTTTCCTCCCTGGTTTCGTTTGATATTCTTTGCGACGTATGAACTCGGACTGCTTCCAAGCGTAGATCACGTTCCTCGCTTGTTTCATTATCTAAGCGGGCAGTTGCACGTCGTTGCAAGCCCCTCAGTCACTGATTACGTTCCTCGTTGGTTTCGTTTTCCAATCGGGAAATTTGATGTTCTCTTATACTCTGTAGTCGCTGTACTTGTTTTTCAATGGTTTCAGCCGCTGCAACCTTAGAAATTGTTTCCATACATTTCACCTTAGTGCTGCGTATTAGTCTTGAGGATGTTGCTTTCGGTTGGTCATATACATGATCTTCATTCAAGTTAATTCCATCGGAAGTAACAGAACGGGGATCCGAAACGGATGGTAAAGCACCAGTAGTTGAAGGTCCCGCCTGATTCAAATTTAGTTCCTCAGTAGCATTTTCATTCGTTGGTGCGTTCTTACTAAAAGAGTAAGACCTTTTCTTAGGGCGTCCTCCCGGCATCTCTAATATGATTAAATCGGCACCCTTTAAAAAATACACACACACACAAAAATTACTTTTAAATAAGATTTCGAAATATCTCTTAAAGAACACGGTATATAACGAAATCTTTAAAATTTGATACGCTTTAATTTTATTTAATTCACTTTTAAATTTTCCTCTAATTTATATATTATTAAAAATAAATAAGAAACACTAACCACTTTTTTAATTATTTTAAATACATATATTAAAAACAAAATTACAAAAAAACGTTATTAATGTGTAAACCTGTGGGCGCGTTTATATCTAATCTATCTACCCGTGTAACCAAAATTTGTGATCACAATAAGTTACACAAAATTATCACAAAACGGAATTTCCTTTTTGTCACATACATATTTTGATCATTTATCACATAAATTTATGCGATTAAGTGACAATGTTGTGATCACAAAATGTTTATTAATTAGTCAAAACAAAATCACATTATTGTCACAAATGCATTCACAATTTTATGACATAATATTTGTACAGAAATTTACAGCAAATAATCACAAAATGGAATTTCCTTTTTGTCATATACTAATGTGATCATTTAGCACATGAATTATGTAAAAATTAAATGACACTATTGCGACCTCAAAATTGTTTAACAATTTGGCAAAATTAAACCATATTATTGTCACAAATACGGTTCCCACTTTTATGACAAATTTGTTAAATTTTAAGTAGGCAATTTTATGAGCAATTTGCGTGATTTTACGTTTACCACATAATTTATACGCAAATTATATATTAGATATCTTTAAAATATGTATATTTATTGTAAAAAAATAAAAATTATTAAATATTTAAAACAAATTAAATAATAAACTTAAATATATTTTTGAACTGCTATTTTATATCTAAATATTACTATATGTATAATTGTATTTATTATACAATATATAGTAAACTCGACGTCATACATATATGGTAAACTCATGTCAATGTACAGGTTAACATGGAGCTTGCAATGTGCAGGTGGTAAACTGTAATTCCCCCCTCCTTCCCCTGTGGTATCACAAGGGGCCAAAACTGACCTAAGTGTGCAAAAGCAGCCATTCCTTCCTATCATATCCTATAGTAAACTCGAATAATTGCCGACGAAGCAAAAGTCTCAGTTCTCTTAAGAGAACTATAATTCTTACACAATTTTTTTTACATAAAATACATACATTTTTTACATAAAAAACACTTGTTTAATATTTCGTAAAATAATTTCCGTGAGGTTTAAAAAATTATTCGATCGATTTCGGCTTGTAAGGCTATCATCAGGAGTATCTCGGCCATCTCTGATACTCCTGATGATGGCCTTACAAGCCGAAATCGATCGAGTAATTTTTTAAACCTCACGGAAATTATTTTGCGAAATATTAAACAAGTGTTTTTTATCTAAAAAAATGTGTGTATTAAGTGTGTTTCGCCAAGTGCCCACGGCAGACAGTGTAAAAAGAACTATAATTCTCTTCTCTGACCATGCTTCATGGTCTTCTCGACAGGCTGCACTGAGCACCTATAAAAATAATGATTAATACTTCATCCTTTTCAATAAAGCAATAACATTTTGACTTTGCGAATTAAATACTTTTTAAAATCAATTTTATGGTCACAACACTGCCACTTAATTTTCACATAAATAATTTGTCAAACGATGACATCAATATGTCACAAAAGCTAATTTCCATTTTGTGACAATCTGTTGTAATTTTTGTACAAATTTGTCATAAAATTGTGAACCGAATCTGTGACAACAATGAGGTTCAATTTTGACTAATTAGTAAACAATTTTGTGATCACAATATTGTCACTTAATTTTCGCTTAAATCATGTGCTAAATGATCAAAATATGTATGACAGAAAGGAAATTCCGTTTTGTGACAATTTTCTGTAAATTATTGTGATCACAAATTTTGGTTACACGGGTAACTATCTATCTACCCGAGAAACCACAAGTGACCAAAATGTCAAACTGTCACAAAATGTCAAACTTTATTCTAGTACTCATTTGAGTTCTTTTCTTTTGTTTCGGTCGAAGTTGAACGAAAAAAACTATTTTCAATTAAATTAGAATAAATGTAATATCACTATCTAGTTTCTAAAATATAGTAAAATTATCGGGAGCATTTCGTTAGTAAATTTACTCAATGTAAAACGAGTGCAAAATATTGGAAAGTAATACATAAAATACCTCTTGGATGGAACTTCTGACCGCAACAAATTAAAAAACAAATACATAAAATACCATACATAGAAGGCATTTGAATGATGAGAACGATGTTGGTGATTCGGATAACACGGTGGAGAGTATTTGTGATATTTACAAAGTTTGGATCCAAAAGAGTGGAAGGATCAAGGCCATTATGCGGTTCTGGGATTAAAAACTGCGCTTTAATGCTACGGACGATGATATAAAGCGGGCTTATCGTAAAATTGTATTGCAACACCATCCGGACCATAGATTTATAGTAAAATATATAGATGGAATGTAAGCAGTTGTCAAGTGTCTCAATTTCGGAGGGTAACAGAAAAAAGCGAATAAACCAAAAGGGCCGTATTTAAAAAGTGAAAAAATAAATAAATATAAAAAATACTACATATAAAGAAAATGCGACACTGTTTAAAAATTTGTTGTCAAAAAGTAAATCTCACAACAAACAATTAATTTTTTATTTACTATTTTTTTAGCTTTTCAGTTTAATATTTATTAAACTTTTATCACAAATTGCTTAGTTTTTAACATAAACTATAATTAAATTATCGGGGATATGAAATCCCTTTGTTGTATTTGCCTTGCCTATTTTGGCATTTTTTAACGAGGCACTTCATTTTTTTTATAAATTATTCACTTATATAATGTAAGTTAAAAATACTAACTATTATATACCAAACGTATAAAATTATAATTTTTTAGTTGTTTTTATTAATATTCTTATCATTTGCGGAAATTCTTATGTGAGCTGTCAATACAAATTAAAAACAAAATCTATTGTTGTGGGATTTGCTTCTTCCATCTCCTGATGATCTCCTAACCATCTTCTAATGATATACAACCATCCTCCTCTAACCTGAGACACGCGAAATAGAAAATTTTATATGAAAAAAAAAATTACATTCATTCTATATTATATATTATAATTCTATGATCCGGACAAGCGAAAAGCAATGGGGGAAGATTAAAAACCGAAGACGATTATTTTATATTAACGCGATTATTTTATTCGATTACTTTATATTATACGTTATTATATAGTTATACTGGTTGGACCGATAAATTATATATAGCTATACTTCAATTAGAATGGCTTCCCGTCATCCGAAAGCTACTTCAGAATCCATCAAGTGAGATTGTATGTAACTGCTTAATTTGGTTTCAAAAAGTCTGTGTTCTAGACCAATAATGAATCTTCAAAATATTATGAGTGAGAAGTTTGTGAATGATCTTAAGCCGTTAATGGCCCACGATGATCGTAATGTTGGACGATGATATTCATGTAGAATTTGAGAAAGCTAATATACATGTCCGTACTATGTTCACCGAGATGTGCCGTTCGGAACGAATTTTGTTTAATTGTAGGAACAGCAAATGGACTAAAATGTACGATTGAATCTTAAACATACGAATGAGGTCTTAAAACTATTAAAAACGCTCTCAGAAAACTATGCGGTAAAAGCCATTATTTAGCCATTATTACATTAATAATGTCGAGATTGTAAAGCTAGCCATTTATAAACAATCTGATATGCTGGACTTAATATTCGCGAAATATAACGGATTATGTATGGTTATATAGGACAAGATAACCAATCGTTTTTCAATTTGGCTATTTCTCTTAAAGGTATTGTATGCAAAATTCCTTAGTATAAAATAAACATTTTACACTATTTTGTATATTTTTCAGCAAAATGTTGGTTCCTTTTTGACGTCCAAGATAATAGGCTTTTGGATCATTTAAATGCAAATTCAAAAGTGGAATTTGTCTCACTGATACGTGCTATTATTTTTATCAGTAGTTTTGTTATTGAAGATTAATATTAAAATTAAATGTCAAACTTTATTCTAGTAAAGTTAAGTATTAGTAAAGTGTTTCTTTATTTTATCACAAAATAAAGTCTTATAATTATTCACAATGTTTTTTTAATACAAATCATTAAATATTTACAATTAGCGGTTGGATTGCGAACTGCGCTGTGGTATCGTAACATTGATAATTCCAATTCATACTGCAAGATTAATTACCAGTGTGGGAGCAGATTTGGAATTTAATAGCTCTCAAACAAATCGGAGAACGTTTATGAGTTTACGACGAAAACCCAACCGGCAATTCATACAAATCAATCTCTTATACTCGAAAACCCGCCGTCATTAACTTTTATCAATGTAGGTTGATATGGAAAAAAATAACTAGAAAATGGGGCCGGGGTCCCATAGGAGACCCCTTAAACGAGTTTTCCTGGAACTGATGCCCATCGCAATCGATTTCTAATGCTCGAAAACCCCTCGTCAGTGATTTTCATTAATATAGGTTGATATGGTAAAAAATATCCGGGCCCCTCTGGAGCCCCCCTTAAACGAGTGCTTCTGGATACAACACCCATCCCAATCGATTTCTGGTGTTTGAAAACCCCCCGTCAATAAGTTTCATCAATGTAGGTTGATATTTGAAGAAAATACCTAAAAAAAGGGGACGGGCTCCACTGGAGCCAACCTTAAACGAATTTTCCGGAAACCAAAACCGATCGCAATCGCTTCGTAGTACTCGAAAACCCCCCGTCAGTAATTTTCATCAATCTAGGTTGATATGGAAAGAATATAACTAGAAAATGGGGCCCGAGCCCCACTGGAGCGCCCCTTTAACGAGTTTTGGTGGAATCAACACCCATCGCAATCGACTTCTGGTGTTAGAAAACCCCCTTCTGCAAATTTTCATGTAAATCCTACGTGCCGTTTCCGATATCGTTGAAATATATATACAAACAATTATTGCTCGTATTATAATATTAGATAGATTAGATACAAGCGGGATATAATCTGGCCTTCTAGTATTCAAACTATGTAGTCTTGTGAATCGTCTTGTAAGGAAGCCAAATACTCAATTGTTATTCTGGCTGAAGAATGAGTTTTATTTAAGGTGTTTGAACTGCTTATACACTACCGGTGTCCTTAAATGGCGTCATTAGGTACATTTTTAAGCCATACCCTTAATCACCGATCAAATGTTGATCTGGTGGATTTATAATAGAATCTATAACACAAAAAGGTTAATTTAGGATTGATTACAAAGTTAATCTTCTTCATGTACTTAATACTATTGTGATTTTTTGTGTACTTTCTATATAAATTAAAGTGACATTGAATGGATTTTTTACGAAAAAAAAAATGAAATGAAATATAATGATATACGACCAATTTAAATGGCGAATAACTTTAGACTGCCATAAGCGAAAAGTTATTGTTTTGGCAGACTTGCCGTTGGGAAGATTTTTTTCCATGTTAAGTTTTTATTAAGTGCAGAGCGGACTGTTAGACTGTGTTTAGTTTCAATTCAACCTAAAATAGAAAACAATTAAAATTTATATTCATAATCAATTTGATACTTATCTTATATAATATTCCGTTGTATAACTCAGATTGTTTATAATATGTTGACATTTTTTAATCATTGTTTCTAAAACTTTTATCTTTTGTAACTCAATATTTGTTGCCAAAATTATGTTATGTAGCTCAATTTTGTATGGATCATAGATAAGTTTAGTCATCTATTCGTTTAAAGATGTCACTCTAGCAAATTTCATTGATTACATTTGAAATTACAGATGTCGTTGAGAGACTTTGTTCAAACTTGTTTTGGACCGAATGACTCGAGGATGACTAGAACTTTTAATATAACAAAAACAACCGTGATTGTGAAAACATACATACATTGATTAAAAAGCGCCATAAACTCTTATAAATAAAATAAAACCACCTTTTATAATTTAAACAAACGGAATTTACTTTTATTTGGACTTGGAAATATCGCTTCGATAATTTTGAACCCCTGCTTGTTATTTGGACTTGGAAATATCGTTACGGTAATTTTGAACCCTGCTTGTTATTGGACACGAGTATTTGCATACGATTTATTTCGATTTCGGCCCTAATATTTTGGATACGATTTCTTGGAGGAAATCAAATTTTTGGACCCAACTTTCGATTTAGATTATTTGGCGTGCACGATAAGACCGGCATTTTCTTCACATATCGAAACGAGGCATTGGATTTTAACAGTGATTTGCACTGATCATTTACACGATCAAGTCAGTGCTTATTTAAATATCCAACCAGGTACGTTGGCAACTTTAACAGACTGTCTAAGCTCCTTGTAACTGTCAGAGCTCATGCACCCAACGCGCGTTCCTTCATGTAAGGTTGATGGTTGCATTAAACTTGTGCATTTTATACTCCAACGGAAACTGAAACCCGGCCAACGAATTCCACTTCTAGATGTTCGATAAATAAATTCACGCTTTGCACCTCCATTTCGAGGTTTCGGCAGCTTCAACGTTACAAATGGTAATTTTTCATTTTATTCTGCAGAACATTTACCATTGATTATTCTAAAGAACACGGAGAGTTCTGCAACATATCTGTGGTGCTGTAGGCTGTCTAGATCAAGATTCGTAAATCTGAACTTTCGTATTATTCAGAAGTCACGCCGCTGAACTCTATCCAGCAACTGGAGAGCAATGACATATGCTCCACTCCAAGATTAATAAAGATTTGTGTTTAATTACAAGCGCTACATAAAATATTTTATTGTCTGCGGGCAGCCATTGCTCCGAAAAATAAAATTGAAAAAACATGATTATATTACAAATTTATGCAACATATTTCGATATATTAAACCTTTTGAAAATCTTCAAAAAAATTGACGATGTGAGTGACGAGAAATTCTGCATATGGTTTAGACTTCAAAACAATAAATCTTGATAAAGTAACGGTTGTTGGTATTTTTTGGAATATACTTTCCAACATTATGTTCTACATGGAACTAATGTAGATTTTCTTTATTCAGGTACTTTTTCTTTATGATAAGCTTTTCGCTACACTATCTGTTTACAATCGGACCAAAATATGTTGAATTTGATATCGTTGGAAAATATTACTCATTTTCATAAATCTGGGCTGCAGCAGTTTTTAAATTATCATTGGGCCATTTCTGGATGAGTTACCATAATAGCGACTATATCTGCAAAATGTTTTGGGGTGGTTTGTTTGTTGCTAAGAGAAAATAAAGACAAGAGTTAGATTGAATATTTATTTTAAAATTATTTATTGTGTATATAAAATCGTTTTTATTTATTAATTATTTTGTTTATATTTAAATGTACTACATTTTTTTCCGATATTAATATTATAATTTTGGTAGTTTAACTCCTATCCGTTAACTCATGGTTGTCGAAAGACATTCTTTAATTTTCTACGATAGTTGGATTAATATTCGCATTAAACGGTACCATTAACACGAGCATGAAGCTAAATGCAATACCAGTTTTTTAAATTCGGATTTATCAAATGCGAATACGAAAGTAGAATAACGCGATCCTATATTTTCTAATCCGAATGAAATATCAGTAAAATTATATTGCATGGTAGGTCCCCTGGTTTTATTTATTTTGAAGTGTATGTTGGGAAATTTACAAATTTTAAATGTATTATCCGTAAATGGAAGTGTCTACATAACATGCAACACTATTATTTATGTATGTTCGCGGTTTTCGCACATTTCAAACATTCATGGTAACTGTTATGATCTTCCACTCCTAACATAAATGTTGTGACTAGGGCACCACAGACAATCGTTATTTATAGTTATTTGACGTAACTAGCACACCATCAATTAATAATACCTCAGATTTAGCGAACGTCGATGCAATTTTGTATGGTTAGGAAACGAAGATATATTTTTATGGTTCACAAAACAACGCAGTATTGGCCATAAATGTGAGATGACTTAAATAAAGGCAATCCATGAATTTTTTAGAAATGGATAAGTCTTAACATATTTTTCTGTTATCCGAAATGGTAATAATCACCGGGAGTAACATTGCGCGTTATTGTTTTTACCATTCGAATTTTAATTATTTTATTATTATAAGACAAAAATATAATTATTTATTTGCTTATAAATTTTGAATCGATATTTTTTGTATGGATGTACCATGCATGTATGTATGTTCTCGTAAATAAAAGACAATACCTTTGATGATATGTGTGATTATGTTTAATGACATAAGTTGATATTCAACAATTGTCAATAAAAAACTATATGATAAATATTATTATGTATTATTACGATCTATTAAAGATTATATACATATAATTTTTAATTATTAAATAATATTTTTTAGATTATTTCATTGACCTTGTGATGATTTTTACAATGATTCAAACGATCACAAATTGTACACTGATTTTAAGAAGTGGTGCACCCAAACAAAGCTATCACATGATCTTAAATCGTGCCCAGGACTGTCGGATTCATAGGATAACATGCAAACGGTTCTCAACACAATGTTACTGAGGGAAGACGATAAGTAACAAATCTCACGATTGCCGAATAGTATCAAAGTAATAAATTTTAAGTTTTGAATAGTTAAATTAAGTGACACCCACTGAAAAGAAACCCACATGTAATTCAGCAAAATAACTGTTTTTTAAAAGGAAAATATCTTCAAATTTAAAAAGTCAAAGTGATAGCTAAGTTCCAGTCGTGGTGGTTAATGGTAGCATTATAAATCAAAATTAGAATTGATAGTATCGCAACCTGAAAAGAAATAGAAGTAACTCACCAAACTGTAAAGTTACCCAAATATCAAAGATAATCTTTTCGCTGAATCGAATTTTTTTACAATTTATAATCTTCAATCAGAACCAAATGGATACATACGATACTAGGATGGTTAAAGCTTAAAGTTCTACCTTCAACAATTCTAGTATCGTATGTATCCCTTTGGACTCTCATAGTAAAACAAGACGCATTTAAAAACCGCTTTTCAAAATGCGTCATTTTCGTCCGGACTGTTTTTTTATAATCTATGATTCACTATAGCAGTGTGATTAAATTTATTAAAAAATGTTTATTCAATATTGTTTGGATTAAGACTATACTTCACAGGATCATTTCTGTAGTGAGTCTTCAACTCTTTTCAAATAAAATTGAAAGGGGCAAAAATCCATGATGATGACAGAAAGTACTAATCCTCAAGAGCGTGAGAAAAATAACTTATTATAATGTGGGCCTTTATACACCGGGTGCGTATTATTAGTTGCCGATGATCGTTCTATTTTGATGGGGTTGTACATTCTGAGTGGATTTTTAAAGTGTGCATTGTTTTTATTTTGGAAATAGTATTCCGTTTTTTTTTGTGATCTAATGTTTTATTTTATAATTTTTGCTGGTAAATGAAGCCAATTCAAACTCAAAACGAGTCGCGATTACGCTCTGTTGTATTTTCTCGTCTCTTACATCAATTTTTACCAAGAAACTAAATGTTGCAGTGGGGGGATATTTTTGTTCAACTTTTTCCTCAAACATTTTTTCTGCGGAACGATGTTGTACACCTACAACAATTGCACACTAATATAACAATAAAAAAAAATTGTTGGGTCGCATTTTTTTGTTGTTTCTTACTAATCATTTGAAATATGACCGTTGACGGTCAAGTTGCAATTTTATTTTATGGTTTTCCGTGCTTTTAATTTATACTTAATAGGTTAAATCGCTTCTTCTTGTAAATCTATTATCTAGTCGGGATTCTTTGCAAATACACTTGGTTGAATGTGATTAATTTTAATGTTTTATTCTACGATACTGCGAGTATTAATATTTGTTTGTGTAGATGGCGCACAAGTATTCTTGTTAAAAAATGTACATGGCACAACTAACCCGGAAACATTCATTTTTATTTCAACTAATAAAAATGTTCATCTAATAAAAATTGGAAAAAGGTACGTACAGTAGAATCATTATTATTCAGTATTGAATATGACGAGGACGGCTTCCAAAATACACATTTATTGTACTAATAAGAAATAAAAATAATTTCATCAATAATAAATAATATCACAAAAATAAACATTAAAAATTACAAAATGTTAAGAAAAAAATCAGTTTTAGGCACAAATGTTTTTCCCCTGAAAAATGTAAGTGATAGTAATTCTTATTCCATCCATATGATTTTTTTGTTATATAACCTCATTGATGCTGTTGTCTATTACGAAATAATATTATGTCTTTTATTTCTCAGAAAGTAAAGAATGAAATATGTTTGTTGAGAACTAAAGAAACTAAAGAAAAACGTTTTTAGTTCATAATTATTAGCGTTCTTTTCAGATGTCGCTGTATTCAATATAACTTTGTATGTGATCAAAAGTGTGTAATCAAATAAATTCGCTAACACAATATGTTTTGCATGAAATTAAAACCTTTAATAAATGATTGATTAGTTATCGCTTCTCGGCCTAAAGGCTAAGATCAAAGTGTAGTATCTGTTCTTATCAGCTTAACATCTGATAGATCTCTCATAGAGGGACCACAAATGTTAAACTGATTTTTGGAAATTGACGGAGGGCTAGGGGCTTGCTCCACCTCTGTCGCGGGTTGGCCTGGTATCGCAGTATCACCAGGATTGGCCCAATAAATAATAATAAATTAAAATCTAAATTACCGACGTTGTTATGGTTAAAACGTAATGTTTAATTTTATTTCTTATAGCATCAATATCCTATATAATGGAATCAATATCAAATCAATTCGCTATCACAAAATATCGTTAAAAATTAGGTTAGCGCGATAGCTATAAACTGAAAGACAAAATTAATAAGGGATGTGTTTATTTTTTTTCGTATTTGTATTTCGTGTGTATACATAAAAAGTATGTTTTATAATTGTTTGATATGGTTGAATTCTTGATTGATTTTTTTTGGGTTTTGAATTTATTTAAATTCATCTAAGAAAGTCCATCTGTTTTGAATCTGATCCTTTAAAAACTAACCAGTTTTATGTTTTGGTTAATTGAAAGATGGGGTTAAAACTATTTGGTTTGTTCCATTTGGAACATCACTAATTTCAACTATTCATGCTTTAAGCTAACCGTCAGTCTTTCTTAGGTATTAGGCAAAAGTAAAACCGATGATCAATTTTGTTAAAATTCATGCGACCGATTTTCGTTGACCGCTATATTGTAACCATCGTTCTGTGTATATTTAAGTAAATAAAACTCATGGTTTCTGTCCTTGCTTGGTGATTTTTATATATCTAATTGACGATTGAACGGCCCGTCCAGATAAATATAGTTAGTAAACGCCTCATACAATAAATTTATTATAAATATATTTAAGTTTAATATGTTTATTATTAAATTTAATTTGATGTATATTTTACATTATAACAAAGAATTTGGTTTAACATAGTGTGTTATATATGTAAAATTTTGAATGGCTCTTTATATTTTTATTCTTATCAAGTTAAACTTGATTATATTTTATTTGTTTTTTTTAATGCCTCGTTCTATTTTTTTTAAATACATTAATCCATGCATAAAATATGACATCAATCATCAAAAACATATTTCCTATAAACTTAAATATTAGTCAAATAGTATTTCTAATTTTTTTTAAGTCGACTTAATGGTTGCGTTCCTATCTTAAATCTTTTTAAGAATTTTTTTCATTTCGACTCGATCTTTTGAAATCATCACATGGTCAATTTGTCTTCGAGATGTTTTCGTGGAATATGTCCATGTTTCCATATTGATGTTTATTATGGCAAAATAATATATTTGTCACTTGTATATTTGTCAATTGTAATGCTTCGTACGCCCTCGAAAATAACTAAATTATTCATTTAAAATAATTATAATTTCAATAACTAATATTATTTGATATTTCTTTGATAAATTGACAATTTTACTATTTATTAGAACAAATCCGGACCGCGCGTACGCAGTCCCGGCTACCAAAAATTTTGTGCACGAGTTATCCACATTAGGAATAATCCCAAAGGTCAACCCCGCCGTAGTGCAATGGAAGTGCCTCGCTCTGGAGCAACCACCTTGCGGATCATGGTAAGCTCTACACCAGGTAAGTATGATTTGTTTAAAAATCATTTATCTTAAATATTTTTAAAATACATTTTGGTTTAGTAAATTTTAAAAGATTAAATTTAATAATAAACATATTAAACTAAAATATATTTAAAAAACAATATTGTATTAGGCGTTTACTAAATATATTTATATGGGCGGGCCGTTCCTCGATAGATATAACATTTTAGGTTTTCAATCGTCAATTAATCAATTAGATATATACTAACACCTAGCAACGACTTATGAAACCATGAGTCTTCACTTAAATAGTAGTATACACAGAACGATGTTTACAATATAGCGATCAACGAAAAATCGATCGCATGAATTTTATCAAAATTTATCATCCTTTTTTACTTTTGCGTAATATACCTATGAAAAACTAACCGACTAGCTGCTTAAAGCATGAATAGTTGCATCACTAGTGATGTTCTTAATTGAACTCGACTAACACCAAGTCTTTTAAAACTCAAATCTGTCAATTAATCAAAACTAAAACTGGTTAGTTTTTAATGATCCGGTTAAAAAAATATCGACTTTCTTAGATGTAGCTAATTCAAAAATTAATTTACTCAAAAATAATCAATCAAGAATTCAACCTTAACCATTCATAATTCTATTCAAAGGTAAAAAAACCACGATCCGTATAATAAAAATCGCATAACAATCCAACAATGATAAAAACATTTCGTATAGACAGCACACAAACTACAAATACAAAATAGCACGAATATTTCAATCTATATTAAGTTTTAGCTATCGCGCTCTAGAGAGCTAGTAGTTTTGTGATATTGTGGCCCGAACTAAAGCCAATAGATATTATATACGTATCTAAAAAATTATAATGGAAACCCCCGACCGAAACAATCATATAAAGTGTTTGCATTTTGTAATGGTTCTTTTTATCTATCATATATTGTCTTTTAAGCATTAACTATAATAAAACAAAAGATCCCAAAATAGACATGATCCATTTCAAAATACAAACAAATTTGATTTTGAAAGTGAAAAACTGTAGAAAAATAGTAATTGTATTAACGTTAATTATATATTTATCCTATATATTCATTATGAGCATAAAAAGAGCATAAATCATATATTTTTTATTTTGGACAACTTTATTCAGGGTTGGTATGAATGAGTATACCGAAAAATATAAACCTGAAAATTCTAAATCCAGAAAATTTTGATTTTTTTTATCTTTACAATATGTTTTGGGACTCAAGGTACTTCCAACTATTTCGCTGTTCGCTTGTTTAGGTCCTACCTTACGCTATTACAGCCAAATCGAGAACGTACGTCCATAGGTTCGATACGTCTATAGGTAAATGGTTCTAGCTAGTCGTTAGTCTTTTTTATGTATTAGGGAAAAGTAAAAAATATGATCAATTTGTTAAGATTCATGCGACCGATTTTTTGTTGACCGCTATATTGTAACCATTGTCCTGTGTATATTTAGTGAATAAAACTTATGGTTTTTGTCCTTACTAGGTAATCATGTCGATTATAGAACTCGCTGGATTGCTGTGGCTG
The DNA here is from genome assembly GCA_963932295.1 of Tipula lateralis. Lineage (NCBI taxonomy): Eukaryota > Metazoa > Arthropoda > Insecta > Diptera > Tipulidae > Tipula > Tipula lateralis. Next base: position 117,477,359 of record OZ010738.1, read on the forward strand.
GAGTTTAATTCGGTTTTGAAGTTTTTAATATTATTGAAAACGTCGGATGTAAAATGAACGAATGATGGCAATGCAGTGTGTAAAATAGGTATTATTGAATTCGCAAGTGAAACGCTGTCCATATAAATTATGTCATTTAAAATCCACATTAATTTGAATTCGGATTTCATACGTTAAGTAAGTTTTAGTTATGATTTTTTGTTGAAAAACCAAATATAAATTATATTTATTTAAAAAATTTAAATTGTTAATTAAAAATTAAATTCTAATTAATTCCGTATATCATGGATAAAGCGTAAGTTGTAAATTTAAATTACCAAAAATTAAGTATTTATAGGATTTTTTACAGGAAACGTACAACAAATTTGAGAAGATGGTGGATTTGATGAAGCGACATCCTGATATTGCAAAAAATTTTCAACAGTTGATCTTGATGTAATCCAAGAATTTTGGTAAAAATTAACACAGGAATTGAATTCGCTATGACCATCAATTAAGGAAACCTCCGAGTGGAAAAAGTTTAGAGGGTTTTTATTATATTAAGTTTAAATATTTTTGTTTATTTTTAAATTGTAATTCCAGGTTTGGATAAATCTTTCCTACGAAAAAAATAAGCATAATAAGGAAGAGCTAGCGGGTACTGGTGGCGGTCCTAACAAGATCGTTGTGTTTACCGCTTTGGAGGGGGACGTTATATGACTTGTTTGCTTACGAGATTGTGTTGATGGAGTAAGCAATGCGAAGAAGTTTGGAATTCCACATAGGCGAAAATTAAATGAGCCAAATAACGAATTTGACATCTCTATACCAAAGTTAGATGAAATGGTTGAATCGCCATCCTTCGAGTTATCCGATGAAAATCACGAAGTGGAAACTGAAATTGGATGACAGGCTGAAGTGACACAATCCAAAGGGACTAAATCGTTGAAGTTTCTAATAAAAAGATAGACATCCAGCAAACATTTTTCGAAAATATTAAAGAGTTCATCAAAACTCAAAATGAGCAGTTTCAGGAAGTAAAAAAAAATAAAAAAATTATTCAAGTAGTTCAAACGATATTTTGCAACAGCAACTAGAAGAAAATAAAAGGCACAACGAGCGAATACAAAAAAACAAGATAAAAGAAAAAATTCTTGAAATTGAGTGACGCAAAGCTGAACTCGAGCATTTGAATTTAAGCTGAACTCGAGCATTTGAATTTAAAATGTGAATAGCCAAGAGGGCTGAAATTTTGAAACCTTGAATTCTGATTATTTCTTATTCTTTGTTTATTATTAATTATTTTATTATTTGTTTATATGTTATAATATAATTTGTTGAAACATTTAAATTTAATTTAATTTTTATTTTATTTTATTAAAAATTCATTAATATTTGGTTTCTAAATTCATTCGCTTCTGTAGAATACCATTGGTTTTCTTGGGATTGAATTTTTTAGTCGGTAATTTCGTCATCCTTTTGAAATTGTTGTTCAATTGGCTCATCATAATCTGGAACATTAAAATGGATTCCTATATTATGTAGAGCAGCTGCTACATTAATGATTTTCTCAGCTTTGTCAGGTGTGTAGTTTAAATGTCTGGCTACTCCAAGCAGGCATCTACACCAATTTTTCCAGACTTTGATTGTACGCTCGACAATATTACGGCCGGAACTGTGGCTTTTATTGAATCGACTTTTTGAAGTATTAATCCCAGCATTTCTAAATGGGGTAGAAAGCCATGGCAAGAAGGGGTGGCAAGCGTAAAAAAAATTTTTTTTGATTAGTATCTCCATTATTATAAAATCTCCATTATTATATTCATTTTTAAAATATTCGAAAACCTCGCTGTTTTCGCCCAATAAAGGAATCGTGACTAGCACCAGGATACGTAGCATCCAAATACTGAATCCTCTGCTTATGGTCACATATCTAAAAGAAAAAAATGTATACAAAATAAGAAAAAATAAGTTCTAAAACATAAGCCACTAAGTTCTTACTATCATGGTATTCAAACTAAAATACCCCTTGCGGTTGTAAAACAGGTGAGCATTATCACCTGATGGCTTATTGATTTTAATGTGCGTACTATCTACACACATAACAACATCAGCTATTCTGCACTTTGAATAAAAATATAACCTTGCCTCATTTTTTTCATTTTCGGTCATTTTAAGCGATATCCATTTAGGACATAACGGGGTTTCCAAAATATAAAGCACTTCCGATAGAACAATCGAAACGGTTGGTTATGCTATGCCAACAAAATGATCCTACCCAACACTGTTCCGGTATCCACCACCTGCTAAAAATCTTAGACACGCTGCCAATTTAAATTCTGCAGTTAGTGAGGACGATTTTACTACCGGTGGTAATTTAGTTTTTAGTTCTTTTAAAACATTACTGAACGCGGCTTTGCCTAGTCTGAAGTTTTTTATAAATCTGAAAAATAAATTACCGTTAGGAACAATGACCACAAAAAAAACCATATTTCAGAAAATGTTTACTCACTGGACATTTGAGAACTGGATAATTTCTTGTCACATATTTCGTATCGTTTTCCGTGTGTCTTTCCTGCTATTCGTTCTCTCGTCTAAATTTAAATAACACCCAATGGTATCCATAATACCGAACTAAAAACACTTAATACTTTGCACTTAAATATTTCTTTTACTTAGAAATCACAGAAATATGTATATGTTATCAAAGAAACACTTTATTCAATTTGGAAAAATTGACAGCTTGTGGTAAAATTGCAGTTTCATCGCGGATCGACAACAAAGATTCCCGTCGGATTCTAAAATACAAAATATTTTCGACTGCGGATCGAATGCGAATTGGATGTTCACTCGCCGCAGTAAATCCGGCGAGTTGTATAATCGGCATGACTATTTTATATCTAATTGATTAATTGACGATTCAAAACCTAAAATGTGATACGTATCGAGGAGAAAAATAAAGGCCCCGCTCAGATAAATATATTTAGTAAACGTCTAATTCATGGATAGTTTAATAATTGTAAATAAATTTACAAAAAAGTTTTTAAAATATGTTCTAGTTAAAAGAAAATCGGTAATTTGTGTTCGTTCACACTAATTCATCAAGTGCGTTTTATCAAGTGTTCAGTGAAAATTCAAGATGGCCGAGCTTGCCGCGTTTCGCAAACAACTTGCCGCCAATAAGGGAAAGTTGACCTTAATTATTAACAGCCTTAAAAAGATTGCCGAGATGTCCTTCGAAGAATGCAAGGCAAGATTAGCACGAGTTGACAAATTAATGGACGAATTCACAGAAATCGAAAATAAAATATTCGAATTAGACGATAAACAAGAGATCGATCAAGAATACGAGGAAAAATACTATTTAGCAATCACTGAACTCAACAAAAGAATACGAAAATTGGGGCTTCAAAATACCGCAAACCTTACGAGTCGATATAATGGATTAAACACAACTCAAGGAGCAGCAGAAATCAGATTGCCAAAACTCAATATACCAACGTTTTCTGGCGATTATACACGATTCAACTACGCTGTCGCCCGTTCAAAAGCTCCAATACCTAAAAGGCCTACTACGAGGAGAAGCTGCTAGTCTTTTACGGCATTTCACGATCACTGAAGCAAACTACATCGAAGCACTTCATAAATTGAGGCAAAGTTATGATCGCAAACGCTATACCATGAACGCGTTTATCTCTAACTTCATTGATCAACCTGCAATAACTTCTGCTAATAATACGAATATAAAAAAATTACTGGATACTTCGGATGAAATTGTGCGTGGTCTTAAGGCCTTGAGTCCTCATTGCGAAGAAAGAGACCCCTGGCTCTTATACATACTAACCAACAAATTGGATAGCGAGTCAAGGAGCCTATGGGCTCAAGAAACTGCTGATACCGAATTTCCAACTTTGGCCGAGTTTTTCGAATTTTTACTGCGTCGTGCTGATGCCCTAGACTCATTACGAACTGGTTCTAAACGCAATGTTAGTTTATCTAATAAACCAGGTATATTCAAAAGTCATTTCGCTATTCAAGATTCAAAATGTCCGATTTGCCAAGCTCAAGGACATTACATACATCAGTGCAAACTATTAAATGATATGACTATTGATAAACGACGCGAATTAATAAAGACGCAAAATAGATGTTTTAACTGTTTGAGCGACAAACATTCCGTGTTCAGATGTCCTTCGAAACGTCGATGTTATACATGAAAAGGAAAACATCACACACTCGATCATCTTTCACCCTCATCATCATTATCAGAGACATCCGACAAACTTACGATTCAATCTGCCAATGCCGTAATATCAGATAAATTGGAATTATCAGAAGTACAATCTGTTTTACCCACTGCTATAACAGAGGTGATCAGTTCTGCGGGGCAATCAATAAGCTGCCGTGCTCTTTTGGATTCGGGCTCACAAGTAAGTTTCATTACTGAGTCATTACTAAGACGCCTTGATCTACCTCGACACAACGGAAGAGTTGTCATCAAAGGCGTTGGAAACGTGGATGCCAGCGTTACTCGAGGAATCACAACTATCAACGTTAAGTCTAAATTAGGATCAATTTTGACTTTCAAAGTGTTTATTTTGAAAAACATTACAAAGTTACCAAATCTTAATATTGATGACGTTGTGTTGGAAAGGTGGAAAAATGTATCATTGGCTGATCGTGAATTTTATAAACCGAGTGAAGTTGATCTATTAATTGGGGTTGATCAATTTTTCAATGTTATACTGGACGGACAGATTAAAACCAGTCAAAGAGACTCTATCTTACAAAACAGCATATTTGCGAGACTCATTTTCAGGAGAATATGCCACGTCCAGAAGCACTTGGTGAATCTTTCAGTATGGCAATTCAACATTTACAATCAATGGAACGTCGATTTATACGAGACAAACCATTTCAAGCCCAATATAAGCAGTTCATGGACGAATACGTCACCCTCGGACATATGCAGGAGATTGTACCACCATCATCAAATACAGATATAGGATTCTTTTTACCACATCATGGTGTTTTCAAAAACAACAATTCGGCAGGTAAACTTCGAGTGGTATTTGATGGTTCCGCAAAAAACACTCTACGCTATTATACTACGTTTTCGTGAATGTCGCCGGATGTAGCTTAATCGTTAAGAGAGTTTCTCATCACGCCGCGGTCTCGAGTTCGATTCCCGCCGTTGACCAAAAATCAACACGCAACTGGATGACATAAAACGCGATTGTGTGTAAAAACATTCGTTGGGCTGACCACCTACAATGTGCACCAATTGTTAAAATGGTTCATAAGGTCTCATTTGAGACGCGGTTAGGGCCGCTTACGGCCTCTAAGCCATAGATTATTTTTATTTCGTGAACATCGATTTATTTTCTCAGCAGATATAGAGAAAATGTACAGACAAATCCGATTGCATGACGATGACTCTAAGTTTCAAAAGATTGTGTGGAGAGATGACCCAACACAACCACTTAGATACTTCAAATTATCCACGGTAGCATACAGGTTAGCATCAGCTCCATATCTAGCAACACGAGCTCTCAAACAGGTAGCTCAAGATATACATGATGCAAATCCAGTGGCATCTCAATTCATTGAACGCGCTATATATATATAGATGACCTCATGACGGGTGGTGATACTATCGAAGAAACATTGCAGCTAAAACAATCTTTAATCACAATACTGTCAGAATACGGGTTAAATTTGTGAAAATTGGTATCCAATTCGGAGAAAATCCTTGAAGATATCCTAATTTCCGATCGACAACTAAACACCAAACTAATTGATGATGGAATAGCTGACAAGGCCGTAAAGATATTAGGGTTACAGTACAATCCAGAACAAGATGTATTCCAATTTCACGTAGCATTACCATTACCATCGAAATTAACGAAGGGATTGGTACTTTCAGAACCTGGACAATTATTCGATCCGTTGGGTTGCCTGGCTCCTATTAACATTAAAATAAAAAATTTTATTCAACAGCTTTGGTTAATGCAGCTGAATTGGGATGACGCCCTTCCACAGAAAGAAGCTCACGAGTGGAATTCAATTCGAGAAGTATTGCCCAGTATCGAAAAACTTTCTATTCCTCAGTTTGTTCACACGACTAAAAATTCACCTGTGGAGTTACATGGATTCTGCGACGCGAGTACACTTGCTTTTGCAGCTGTTGTTTATTATAGAGTGACCACAGAAACGGGATATATTTATTCGGAATTGATATCAGCGAAGACCAAGGTGGCTCTTCTTAAACAACAAAGTCTTCCACGATTGGAATTATGCGGAGCAGTTTAACTTACCAAATTGATGAACGTTGTAAAGCGAGAAACCAACAGCATGATAAATCAAATTTGTATGTGGACAGATTCTACTATTGTATTAGATTGGTTCGCCACACATCCCAGACGCTAGCCAACCTTTGTTGCCAATCGAACGTCCGAAATCCTTTCGTCCTATAGTAGACAACATTGGCGACATGTACCTTCACATCAGAATCCGGCCGATTGTGCTTCGAGAGGTGTTTATCCACAAGAACTCAAATCCAATATTTTGTGGTGGAACGGGCCTGATTGGTTGGTAAAATCACGGGACAATTGGCCCATTCAACAAAAGGACTATTCTAATTTTAACAATATACTAATATAATAATTAACAATAGAAATATCATCACTTACCATCACAGTCGAGTACAACGTTTTTGAGAAATTACTCAGTAGATGCTCATCTACTGAGTAATTTCTCAAAAACGGTGCATTTCCTTTAATATTAATCTTAAAAGAACACCGGTAAAACCCTACCGTAATCGGAAGCTTACCAACTGGGAAACATACTCTATTGAGCTTGTTTCTTTAATCGAATCTCCTAAGAAAATTCGCTCATTTAAACTACACACCTGACAAAGCTGAGAAAATCATTAATGTAGCAGCTGCTCTATATAATATAGGAATCCATTTTAATGTTCCAGATTATGATGAGCCAATTGAACAACAATTTCAAAAATATGACGAAATTACCGACTAAAAAATTCAACCCCAAGAAAACCAATGGTATTCTACAGAAGCGAATGAATTTAGAAACCAAATATTAATGAATTTTTAATAAAATAAAATAAAAATTAAATTAAATTTAAATGTTTCAACAAATTATAACATATAAACAAATAATAAAATAATTAATAATAAACAAAGAATAAAAAATAATCAGAATTCATGGTTTCAAAATTTCAGCCCTCTTGGCTATTCACATTTTAAATTCAAATGCTCGAGTTCAGCTTTGCGTCACTCAATTTCAAGAATTTTTTCTTTTATCTTGTTTTTTTGTATTCGCTCGTTGTGCCTTTTATTTTCTTCTAGTTGCTGTTGCAAAATATCGTTTGAACTACTTGAATAATTTTTTTATTTTTTTTTTACTTCCTGAAACTGCTCATTTTGAGTTTTGATGAACTCTTTAATATTTTCGAAAAATGTTTGCTGGATGTCTTATCTTTTTATTAGAAACTTCAACGATTTAGTCCCTTTGGATTGTGTCACTTCAGCCTGTCATCCAATTTCAGTTTCCACTTCGTGATTTTCATCGGATAACTCGAAGGATGGCGATGCAACCATTTCATCTAATTTTGGTATAGAGATGTCAAATTCGTTATTTGGCTCATTTAATTTTCGCCTATGTGGAATTCCAAACTTCTTCGCATTGCTTACTCCATCAACACAATCTCGTAAGCAAACAAGTCATATAACGTCCCCCTCCAAAGCGGTAAACACAACGATCTTGTTAGGACCGCCACCAGTACCCGCTAGCTCTTCCTTATTATGAGCTAATTTTTTTCGTAGGAAAGATTTATCCAAACCTGGAATTACAATTTAAAAATAAACAAAAATATTTAAACTTAATATAATAAAAACCCTCTAAACTTTTTCCACTCGGAGGTTTCCTTAATTGATGGTCATAGCGAATTCAATTCCTGTGTTAATTTTTACCAAAATTCTTGGATTACATCAAGATCAACTGTTGAAAATTTTTTGCAATATCAGGATGTCGCTTCATCAAATCCACCATCTTCTCAAATTTGTTGTACGTTTCCTGTAAAAAATCCTATAAATACTTAATTTTTGGTAATTTAAATTTACAACTTACGCTTTATCCATGATATACGGAATTAATTAGAATTTAATTTTTAATTAACAATTTAAATTTTTTAAATAAATATAATTTATATTTGGTTTTTCAACAAAAAATCATAACTAAAACTTACTTAACGTATGAAATCCGCATTCAAATTAATGTGGATTTTAAATGACATAATTTATATGGACAGTGTTTCACTTGCGAATTCAATAATACCTATTTTACACACTGCATTGCCATCATTCGTTCATTTTACATCCGACGTTTTCAATAATATTAAAATCTTCAAAACCGAATTAAACTCCAGCCACAGCAATCCAGCGAGTTCTATAATCGACATGATTACCTAGTAAGGACAAAAACCATAAGTTTTATTCACTAAATATACACAGGACAATGGTTACAATATAGCGGTCAACAAAAAATCGGTCGCATGAATCTTAACAAATTGATCATATTTTTTACTTTTGCTTAATACATAAGAAAGACTAACGACTAGCTAGAACCATTTACCTATAGACGTATCGAACCTATGGACGTACGTTCTCGATTTGGCTGTAATAGCGTAAGGTAGGACCTAAACAAGCGAACATCGAATTAGTTGGAAGTACCTTGAGTCCCAAAACATATTGTAAAGATAAAATAAATCAAAATTTTCTGGATTTAGAATTTTCAGGTTTATATTTTTCGGTATACTCATTCATACCAACCCTGAATAAAGTTATCCAAAATACAATTACTATTTTTCTACAGTTTTTCACTTTCAAAATCAAATTTGTTTGTATTTTGAAATGGATCATGTCTATTTTGGGATCTTTTGTTTTATTATAGTTAATGCTTAAAAGACAATATATGATAGATAAAAAGAACCATTACAAAATGCAAACACTTTATATGATTGTTTCGGTCTAATTCATTGCAGAAGCATAATCGATTTTATTTTTCACATGCATTTTTAATTCATATGAAATATTGTTCTAGTATAATGCGTATAATGATATGGTCCACTACTACATAAACTACTCCAAATTTACATACAATTTACGTAAACATTCGTAGACTGCAGTTGGGCGTGTAAATTTCAAAATGTGAGGGTTTGTACATGTAATGTAAATGTATACACTAATTTTTATATACTGTAAAGTTAATAATGAATATACTAAAACTTTTTCGTTACAATTGTGCCATCTCTTATCAAATCTACTAAATTTCAATAAATTGACTATGTACCAGACCATTTATATCGTGCATCTCACAAATCAATTATGATTGTTTCGCTTCATGCTTAAAATTTCTATGTTGTGTACCAGCTAACCAAGTTCTTTCCATCTGTTCTTATCAGCTTAACATCTGATAGATCCCTCATAGAGGGACCACAAATGTTAAACTGATTTTTGGAAATAGACGGAGTGCTAGGGGCTTGCTCCACCTCTGTCGCGGGTTGGCCTGGTATTGCAGTACCACCAGGATTGGCCCAATAAATAATAATAAATTATTATATAATAATAAATATTATAATAATAAATTAAGTAATTAGAATTGAGTTGAGAAAAAATATTAAATTAAATTATGAGGTAATGTGGGGAGAAAAAGGAGCATTATAATCTTTTAGATACGTACATAATATCTATTGGCTTTAGTTCGGGCCACAATATCACAAAACTACTAGCTCTCTCTAGAGCGCGATAGCTAAAACTTAAAGATAAAACTTAATAATAGATTGAAGTATTCGTGCTATTTTGTATTTGTAGTTTGTGTGCTGTCTATACGAAATGTTTTTATCATTGTTGGATTGTTATGCGAATTTTATTATACGGATCGTGTTTTTTTTCCTTTGAATAGAATTATGAATGGTTGAGGTTGAATTCTTGATTGATTATTTTTGAGAAAATTAATTTTTGAATTAGCTACATCTAAGAAAGTCGATATTTTTTTAACCGGATCATTAAAAACTAACCAGTTTTAGTTTTGATTAATTGACAGATTTGAGTTTTAAAAGACTTGGTGTTAGTCGAGTTCAATTAAGAACATCACTAGTTGCAACTATTCATGCTTTAAGCAGCTAGTCGGTTAGTTTTTCATAGGTATATTACGCAAAAGTAAAAAAGATGATAAATTTTGATAAAATTCATGCGATCGATTTTTCGTTGATCGCTATATTGTAAACATCGTTCTGTGTATACTACTATTTAAGTGAAGACTCATGGTTTCATAAGTCGTTGCTAGGTGTTAGTATATATCTAATTGATTAATTGACGATTGAAAACCTAAAATGTTATATCTATCGAGGAACGGCCCGCCCATATAAATATATTTAGTAAACGCCTAATACAATATTGTTTTTTAAATATATTTTAGTTTAATATGTTTATTATTAAATTTAATTTGATGTATATTCTTTATGTTTTACATTATAACAGAATTTGGTTTTAGTTATTGTTAAATTTATAATTCAAAAACATCAGTTTTTCATTTTAAAATAATATGTCAAATTGAATGGCTCTTAATATTTTTTTACATATCAAGTTAAACTTAATTATATTTTATTTGTGTTTCTAATGCTGTTCTATTTTGTCCTTCTAGATAAAAATATGACATCAATCATCAAAAACATATTTCCTATAAACTAATATTTAACTATTAGTCAAACAGTATTTCTTTGAGTAGATTATCTTATTATGGTATTTCTCTCTCTTTCTTTTTCTGGAGACAAATACAGAAAGATTAAAAAAAGGTAAATTTTTATCTTAAAATCTTTTAAAATTTACTAAACCAAAATGTATTTTAAAAATATTTAAGATAAATGATTTTTAAACAAATCATACTTACCTGTGGCCCTATTCTGGTTTTCCCGGGGAATTGGGAATTTTTGACGTTTTTATAACAGTTGGGAATTATTTTTTCCAAAAGTGTATTCTGGCTATTGGGAAAAATATTTTATTTGGAAAAAATAATTCCCAATTATAACAGTTTTGACGTTTATTTTTCCCTATTAAAATTGTTGGGAATTCATATTTCTTATGGTAAAATAATCATAATACAAGAGTATAAATTTTAAAAAAAATTTATTATTTCTCAAAAGCATAAACATTTCTTTTTTTTTCAATTTAGTCGTATCTGCCCTAAAATATAAAAAAATTAGTTCATTCATAAATACTAAATAATCATAATAAATAGTGAATGTAGCAAATAATTCCGACCCTAAAAAATTTTTAATTGTTTTTCAAAAGCGTAAACACCTCTTTTTTTTAATTTGTTACTCATCCGTCAATATTTAATTCATATTCAAAGATAATAACAAAGTGCATTATGAAAAAAAATCCGACCCTAAAAAATGATTTATTACTTTCGAAAAAGTGTGTCTTATATTTGAGGTAAATAAAATCCAGTAACAGTGGTTTATACAAGCCATGCTTTGGGCTCAAACTTATTGAAAAATGAACAAAACAAAAATCCCTACTCCAAAAACATTTTACAGACGAAGATTAAACGAGGCAGTGAGACTATGTGTAATAGCCCACTCGTAATATATACATTAAATAGTTTTATACTATCAGCAAGTATAGTACATACATTGCATTAATATAATTGTGATTTTCATTGTTGTGTTTACTGTTTATTTTTTAAATAAATAATTGTTTTTGGAAAATGACTGCTGTTAACAGAGTGAGTAATCCGTGCCAAACAAAACTTAATGCTATTTTAAATAGATTTCCAATATTGTTATATGTATACATATGATGTAAAATGTTTGTTTTTAGAGCAAAAATATTACCAAGGAGCAGAAGGAGCGCCTGATAGAAATTTTGGATGAAGAAGTGGATTTAGCAAATGACAGGTTCTTGGCATATAATTTTAATAATAAAATATGTATATTACAATTATTTAATTTTTTCTTTTACTAATAGATTTGTTGGGATTGATGGAAAAAATAATAATAGGCAGAGCTGGCAAAGAGTTGCTAATGACTTAAATAGTTTAGGCGGGGCACAAAAGGATGCTGATAAATGGCGAAGGGCTTGGAACGACATGAAGTAATTAAACATTAATTATTATAAATATGGATGATTATGTTTATATTTTAAATTTATTTCTAGAAAATATGTGCGAGCTCAAGTTAACATCCTGAAGGAATATGAAAATCGTACCGGGCTTGGCTTGGAAATTAGTTCCAGACGACCGTTAGAATTAAGTTCGTTAGACCATCGCATATTAAATATTATTACGCCTGAAATTTGTGATGGCAACGAAAATAATGAAGGCGGTATAAACATACCCACGACATCAAGGCGTGAACATATTGTCGCATCGGTTCAGTCAAATACTACACGCACCGATTCCACCGTAAACTTATTTGAAGATCCACTGACTTTAACCATAGATAATGCGGATGTGTTGACGTGATCAAGACCCACGCGAAACAAACGCATTAGAGGTAGATTTGTAGAAATAATAATGAAATTTTGGTAACAAAGCATATATTTTTATTTATTTTTATAAATTGTAGGATCAGCTTATACAAGGGATATAATTCTAAAGGAAGCGAATGAAACAGAGAGGGAAAAATTGAAAGTGGAGAGTGAAAAACTTATTTTAGAACGAGAAAAAGTTAAGGCGCTTAACCGAATCGCTTCAGCATATGAAGAGAAAAATAAAATATTAACGGAATATTTATTACATAAAAAGTGAGTATTTAATTAGTGAAACATAAATGATATATTTAATTCATAAAATAATTTTGTACAATAGAACTTCGCACTTCTCGTCCCAATGTCAACAAACTTTCGTCCACACTATTAAATATTTCGTCGCCAGAATCTATTTCGGGTTCTGTTTCTTCATCTCCTAGTATTTCATCGTGATCATCTTCGTAATTGTGGCTTCTAATATAATTATGAAGGGTAGCACAGGTATTTATTATCATTCCCATTGTGAATGGTGAATACTTGATACACCTGTCTTTTGCAAGGCAACGGAATCTTGATTTAAGGACTCCATTGAGCCTCTCGATGCAATTCCTAATTAAACGGTGCTTAACATTATACCTCTCCTCATTGACAGTTCGTGGGTTTTGGATGGGAGTCAATAACCACGGTTGAAGTGGGTAACCACTATCGCCTGAAATGTATAATATAAAACTTATATTTATTCTTTTATTTTTGTTTCAGAGTCGGCAATACACATAGTGCAATTTCGATCGAAGAAGAAGAATACTATGAAGAATATTTAGACATTTAATTTAGAATGATTAGAGATAGATTTAAGATTATAGTTTTAATTTTATAAAAGCAATAAATTAAATTATTTTGGTAGATTTAAGTTTGTAATTTTAAGTTTATAAAAGCATGAATTAAAACATTTTGTGATAGAAATTTAAAGTGATGTAGATATTATAAATATGTATACAAAAAATTTATGAATTACCTAATAAATAACTGTTTTGAAGAACACCTTCATCGTACTTGTTATGTAAAAATGCTTTTATCAATGACTTTCTCCATATAGTTGCATCGTGATTCGATCCTCCATATTTTGCGTTGACATTTAAAATACGTAATTTATAATCACATATCTAAAAATTGAAAATTAATGTTAAAACCAAAACTTGCGTTTTTTCTATTATTTCTTACTAATTGAACGTTTTTTGAATGGTAGTGATGTCGGTTCAAATACACATGCTCAATTCTTGCGGCTGGTCTAAACATAGATACATGCGTACAGTCAATACATCCAATTATCCCAGGCAAATTAAATTTTTCGTAGAATCTACAACAAAGTAGTTAAATTTCGTTAACTCAAAAGTTAAAAAGGTATAAAATATTTTACTCTAATTTGATGCTGTTTATTTCTGCCCGCGTTTGAGGAAATCTAATATAACTGGGCATTAATTTTTCATTAACAATTTTGCAAAATTCTTCTATGCATCTGCTTACTGTGCTTTGAGATAAGCATGTTAGATAGCTCAATCCTAGCTTCTTTTGGAAAGTACCTAATTAAAAATAAATTATTTTAATGGAAAATTTTCAAAACACAGATTTGTGTATTACCTTCTGCAAGAAAACTGAGTGCCACTAACATTCGAATTTCCTTGTGGATATCGGTAGTTTTCATATGCACTACAATTTTGTCTCTTAAAAGAAGTGCTAATTCTTGAGGCATCCTGTATAAACTGATGAATTCAGGCTCTGGGATATCAAACGGATTTGATGTATCTCGTAAAATTTTTCGCTGAACACGTAAATTAAATCGTCTGTCGTCCTCATCATCTTCGACAAAGCGAACTAAGCTCAACATCATTATTAGTATTATTTCACTAATATTTTCTACGTATAAAACCAATATTTTAATTAAATTTTTAATATTTTCACTTTTAACACATACGTTTCTATTGATAATCACAAATAAATGTTTGTTTTGTTTTCCAAAAAATGACAGCTATAAGTACTACAAAGGTACTCTAGTGGCGAACATTTAAAATTATGTGTTTAACAGAGGGGAAATAATTCCCACGCCGAGAACGCCAGAATACACTTTTGGGAATTGGGGAATAAAATGTTGGGAATTATAATAGTTGGGAATTGGGAAAATTTTTTTCCCAATTCCCAATTCCCAGGGAAAACCAGAATAGGGCCACTGGTGTAGAGCTTACCATGATCCGCAAGGTGGTTGCTCCAGAGCGAGGCACTTCCATTGCACTACGGCGGGGTTGACCTTTGCGATTATTCCTAATGTGAATAACTCGTGCACAAAATTTTTGGTAGCCGGGACTGCGTACGCGCGGTCCCGATTTGTTCTAATAAATAGTAAAATTGTCAATTTATCAAAGAAATATCAAATAATATTAGTTATTGAAATTATAATTATTTTAAATGAATAATTTAGTTATCTTCGAGGGCGTACGAAGCATTACAATTGACAAATATATTACAAGTGACAAATATATTATTTTGCCATAATAAACATCAATATGGAAACATGGACATATTCCACGAAAACATCTCGAAGACAAATTGACCATGTGATGATTTCAAAAGATCGAGTCGAAATGAAAAAAATTTAAGATAGGAACGCAACCATTAAGTCGACTTAAAAAAAATTAGAAATACTATTTGACTAATATTTAAGTTTATAGGAAATATGTTTTTGATGATTGATGTCATATTTTATGCATGGATTAATGTATTTAAAAAAAATAGAACGAGGCATTAAAAAAATAAATAAAATATAATCAAGTTTAACTTGATAAGAATAAAAATATAAAGAGCCATTCAATTTTGACATATTGTTTTAAAATGAAAAAATGATAACATTTTTGAATTATAAATTTAACATATATAACACACTATGTTATAATGTAAAATATACATCAAATTAAATTTAATAATAAACATATTAAACTTAAATATATTTATAATAAATTTATTGTATGAGGCGTTTACTAACTATATTTATCTGGACGGGGCCGTTCAATCGTCAATTAGATATATAAAAATCACCAAGCAAGGACAGAAACCATGAGTTTTATTTACTTAAATATACACAGAACGATGGTTACAATATAGCGGTCAACGAAAATCGGTCGCATGAATTTTATTTAACAAAATTGATCATCGGTTTTACTTTTGCCTAATACCTAAGAAAGACTGACGATTAGCTTAAAGCATGAATAGTTGAAATTAGTGATGTTTCACCAAATGGAACTAACCAAATATTTTTAACCCCATCTTTCAATTAATCAAAACATAAAACTGGTTAGTTTTAAAAGGATCAGATTCAAAACAGATTGGACTTTCTTAGATGAAATAAACAAGAAATACAAATACGAAAAAAAATAAACACATCCCTTATTAATTTTGTCTTTGAGTTTATAGCTAGCTATTGCGTTAATCTTATTTTTAAAGATATTTTGTGATAGCGAATTGATTTGATATTGATTCCATTATGTAGGATATTGATGCTATAAGAAATAAAATTAAACATTACATTTTAACCATAACGACGTCGGTAATTTAGATTTTAATTTATTATTATTTATTGGGCCAATCCTGGTGATACTGCAATACCAGGCCAACCCGCGACAGAGGTGGAGCAAGCCCCTAGCACCCCGTCTATTTCCAAAAATCAGTTTAACATTTGTGGTCCCTCTATGAGGGATCTATCAGATGTTAAGCTGATAAGAACAGATACTACACTTTGATCTTAGCCTTTAGGCCGAGAAGCGATAACTAATCAATCAATTACTAAAGGTTGTAATTACATTCAATACTTATTGTGTTAGCGAATTTTCCTATGATAACATACAAAGTTGTTAATAGATTACAGCGACATCTGAAAAGATTGTTAATTATTATGAACTACAAACGTTTTTCGTTATTTTTCTTCATTCTTTAATTTCTTAAAAATAAAAGACAAAATATTATTTCGTAATGAACAGCAGCATCAACGCGGTTTATATAACATACAAATCATATACAACTTATACAAGGGATAAAAATTATAAAGTTCTTACATTTTTAGTGTTACGTTTCTTAAATTTTAATTATGTGATATAATATTTTGCACGTTAGTAATGGTCTTATTTTATTAGAAATATACAAAGCCCTATTCGTGATTTCTTCTTATCATGTTATCATTTGTTTTTGTAACATCTCATTGAAACCTTTGGATGTGCGTGTTAGTTTGTTGAATTTACTTATGCGAGATAATAAAACATTTGTATTTGTTTTTGGAGATCATAATATTGTATATTAATATTATGGGTGTTTTCTTTTATTCATTCCAAACATTCCGAACGTCTCCAAATTGAATGAACTTGAAACGTTATTTCAAGTAACAATTTCATTTTATTGAATTATATGAAATAGTTTCTTGAAATAACGTTTTAGTTAAGTTTTTATTATTGAAGGACTTTTGGTAAATATTGAATTAAAAAACTTATGATTTAATATTCTTAAAATTTAGTTTTGTTTTAAGTTTGCGTTCGTGTCGCGTTGAGCTGATGTTGAATTTGAATCGCTATTACCATCATTGTTTACAATTTGCCTTTCGTTTTCAAATAGGTTATCGCCATTTCGGTTGCTTATATTATGTAAAATACAAGCGGGATATAATCTGGCCTTCTAGTATTCAAACTATGTAGTCTTGTGAATCGTCTTGTAAGGAAGCCAAATACTCAATTGTTATTCTGGCTGAAGAATGAGTTTTATTAAAGGTGTTTGAACTGCTTATACACTACCGGTGTCCTTAAATGGCGTCATTAGGTACATTTTTAAGCCATACCCTTAATCACCGATCAAATGTTGATCTGGCGGATTTATAATAGAATCTATAACACAAAAAGGGTAATTTAGGATTGATTACAAAGTTAATCTTCTTCATGTACTTAATACTATTGTGATTTTTTGTGTACTTTCTATATAAATTAGAGTGACATTTAATGGATTTTTTACGAAAAAAAAAAATGAAATGAAATATAATGATATACGACCAATTTAAATGGCGAATAACTTTAGACTGCCATAAGCGAAAAGTTATTGTTTTGGAAGACTTGCCGTTGGGAAGATTTTTTTCCATGTTAAGTTTTTATTAAGTGCAGAGCGGACTGTTAGACTGTGTTTAATTTCAATTCAACCTAAAATAGAAAACAATTTAATTTAAAATTATATTCATAATCAATTTGATACTTATCTTATATAATATTCCGTTGTATAACTCAGATTGTTTATAATATGTTGACATTTTTTAATCATTGTTTCTAAAATTTTTATCTTTTGTTACTCAATATTTGTTGCCAAAATTATGTTATGTAGCTCAATTTTGTATGGATCATAGATAAGTTTAGTCATCTATTCGTTTAAAGATGTCACTCTAGCAAATTTCATTGATTACATTTGAAATTACAGATGTCGTTGAGAGACTTTGTTCAAACTTGTTTTGGACCGAATGACTCGAGGATGACTAGAACTTTTAATATAACAAAAACAACCGTGATTGTGAAAACATACATACAGTGATTAAAAAGCGCCATAAACTCTTATAAATAAAATAAAACCATCTTTTATAATTTAAACAAACGGAATTTACTTTTATTTGGACTTGGAAATATCGCTTCGATAATTTTGAACCCCTGCTTGTTATTTGGACTTGGAAATATCGTTACGGTAATTTTGAACCCTGCTTGTTATTGGACACGAGTATTTGCATACGATTTATTTCGATTTCGGCCCTAATATTTTGGATACGATTTCTTGGAGGAAATCAAATTTTTGGACCCAACTTTCGATTTAGATTATTTGGCGTGCACGATAAGACCGGCATTTTCTTCACATATCGAAACGAGGCATTGGATTTTAACAGTGATTTGCACTGATCATTTACACGATCAAGTCAGTGCTTATTTAAATATCCAACCAGGTACGTTGGCAACTTTAACAGACTGTCTAAGCTCCTTGTAACTGTCAGAGCTCATGCACCCAACGCGCGTTCGTTCATGTAAGGTTGATGGTTGCATTAAACTTGTGCATTTTATACTCCAACGGAAACTGAAACCCGGCCAACGAATTCCACTTCTAGATGTTCGATAAATAAATTCACGCTTTGCACCACCATTTCGAGGTTTCGGCAGCTTCAACGTTACAAATGGTAATTTTTCATTTTATTTTGCAGAACATTTACCATTGATTATTCTAAAGAACACGGAGAGTTCTGCAACATATCTGTGGTGCTGTAGGCTGTCTAGATCAAGATTCGTAAATCTGAACTTTCGTATTATTCAGAAGGCACGCCGCTAAACTCTATCCAGCAACTGGAGAGCAATGACATATGCTCCACTCCAAGATTAATAAAGATTTGTGTTTAATTACAAGCGCTACATAAAATATTTTATTGTCTGCGGGCAGCCATTGCTCCGAAAAATAAAATTGAAAAAACATGATTATATTACAAATTTATGCAACATATTTCGATATATTAAACCTTTTGAAAATCTTCAAAAAAATTGACGATGTGAGTGACGAGAAATTCTGCATATGGTTTAGACTTCAAAACAATAAATCTTGATAAAGTAACGGTTGTTGGTATTTTTTTGAATATACTTTCCACCATTATGTTTTATAGTTCCATGTAGATTTTCTTTATTCAGGTACTTTTTCTTTATGATAAGCTTTTCGCTACACTATCTGTTTACAATCGGACCAAAATATGTTGAATTTGATATCGTTGGAAAATATTACTCATTTTCATAAATCTGGGCTGCAGCAGTTTTTAAATTATCATTGGGCCATTTCTGGATGAGTTACCTTAATAGCGACTATATCTGCAAAATGTTTTGGGGTGGTTTGTTTGTTGCTAAGAGAAAATAAAGACAAGAGTTAGATTGAATATTTATTTTAAAATTATTTATTGTGTATATAAAATCGTTTTTATTTATTAATTATTTTGTTTATATTTAAATGTACTACATTTTTTTCCGATATTAATATTATAATTTTGGTAGTTTAACTCCTATCCGTTAACTCATGGTTGTCGAAAGACATTCTTTAATTTTCTACGATAGTTGGATTAATATTCGCATTAAACGGTACCATTAACACGAGCATGAAGCTAAATGCAATACCAGTTTTTTAAATTCGGATTTATCAAATGCGAATACGAAAGTAGAATAACGCGATCCTATATTTTCTAATCCGAATGAAATATTAGTAAAATTATATTGCATGGTAGGTCCCCTGGTTTTATTTATTTTGAAGTGTATGTTGGGAAATTTACAAATTTTAAATGTATTATCCGTAAATGGAAGTGTCTACATAACATGCAACACTATTATTTATGTATGTTCGCGGTTTTCGCACATTTCAAACATTCATGGTAACTGTTATGATCTTCCACTCCTAACATAAATGTTGTGACTAGGGCACCACAGACAATCGTTATTTATAGTTATTTGACGTAACTAGCACACCATCAATTAATAATACCTCAGATTTAGCGAACGTAGATGCAATTTTGTATGGTTAGGAAACGAAGATATATTTTTATGGTTCACAAAACAACGCAGTATTGGCCATAAATGTGAGATGACTTAAATAAAGGCAATCCATGAATTTTTTAGAAATGGATAAGTCTTAACATATTTTTCTGTTATCCGAAATGGTAATAATCACCGGGAGTAACATTGCGCGTTATTGTTTTTACCATTCGAATTTTAATTATTTTATTATTATAAGACAAAAATATAATTATTTATTTGCTTATAAATTTTGAATCGATATTTTTTGTATGGATGTACCATGCATGTATGTATGTTCTCGTAAATAAAAGACAATACCTTTGATGATATGTGTGATTATGTTTAATGACATAAGTTGATATTCAACAATTGTCAATAAAGAACTATATGATAAATATTATTATGTATTATTACGATCTATTAAAGATTATATACATATAATTTTTAATTATTTAATAATATTTTTTAGATTATTTCATTGACCTTGTGATGATTTTTACAATGATTCAAACGATCACAAATTGTACACTGATTTTAAGAAGTGGTGCACCCAAACAAAGCTATCACATGATCTTAAATCGTGCCCAGGACTGTCGGATTCATAGGATAACATGCAAACGGTTCTCAACACAATGTTACTGAGGGAAGACGATAAGTAACAAATCTCACGATTGCCGAATAGTATCAAAGTAATAAATTTTAAGTTTTGAATAGTTAAATTAAGTGACACCCACTGAAAAGAAACCCACATGTAATTCAGCAAAATAACTGTTTTTTAAAAGGAAAATATCTTCAAATTTAAAAAGTCAAAGTGATAGCTAAGTTCCAGTCGTGGTGGTTAATGGTAGCATTATAAATCAAAATTAGAATTGATAGTATCGCAACCTGAAAAGAAATAGAAGTAACTCACCAAACTGTAAAGTTACCCAAATATCAAAGATAATCTTTTCGCTGAATCGAATTTTTTTACAATTTATAATCTTCAATCAGAACCAAATGGATACATACGATACTAGGATGGTTAAAGCTTAAAGTTCTACCTTCAACAATTCTAGTATCGTATGTATCCCTTTGGACTCTCATAGTAAAACAAGACGCATTTAAAAACCGCTTTTCAAAATGCGTCATTTTCGTCCGGACTGTTTTTTTATAATCTATGATTCACTATAGCAGTGTGATTAAATTTATTAAAAAATGTTTATTCAATATTGTTTGGATTAAGACTATACTTCACAGGATCATTTCTGTAGTGAGTCTTCAACTCTTTTCAAATAAAATTGAAAGGGGCAAAAATCCATGATGATGACAGAAAGTACTAATCCTCAATAGCGTGAGAAAAATAACTTATTATAATATAGGCCTTTATAAACCGGGTGCGTATTATTAGTTGCCGATGATCGTTCTATTTTGATGGGGTTGAACATTCTGAGTGGTTTTTTAAAGTGTGCATTGTTTTTATTTTGGAAATAGTATTACGTTTTTTTTGTGATCTAATGTTTTATTTTATAATTTTTGCTGGTAAATGAAGCCAATTTCAAACGAGTCGCGATTACGCTCTGTTGTATTTTCTCGTCTCATACATCAATTTTTACCAAGAAACTAAATGTTGCAGTGGGGGGATATTTTTGTTCAACTTTTTCCTCAAACATTTTTTCTGCGGAACGATGTTGTACACCTACAACAATTGCACACTAATATAACAATAAAAAAAAATTGTTGGGTCGCATTTTTTTGTTGTTTCTTACTAATCATTTGAAATATGACCGTTGACGGTCAAGTTGCAATTTTATTTTATGGTTTTCCGTGCTTTTAATTTATACTTAATAGGTTAAATCGCTTCTTCTTGTAAATCTATTATCTAGTCGGGATTCTTTGCAAATACACTTGGTTGAATGTGATTAATTTTAATGTTTTATTCTACGATACTGCGAGTATTAATATTTGTTTGTGTAGATGGCGCACAAGTATTCTTGTTAAAAAATGTACATGGCACAACTAACCCGGAAACATTCATTTTTATTTCAACTAATAAAAATGTTCATCTAATAAAAATTGGAAAAAGGTACGTACAGTAGAATCATTATTATTCAGTATTGAATATGACGAGGACGGCTTCCAAAATACACATTTATTGTACTAATAATAAATAAAAATAATTTCATCAATAATAAATAATATCACAAAAATAAACATTAAAAATTACAAAATGTTAAGAAAAAAATCAGTTTTAGGCACAAATGTTTTTCCCCTGAAAAATGTAAGTGATAGTAATTCTTATTCCATCCATATGATTTTTTTGTTATATAACCTCATTGATGCTGTTGTCTATTACGAAATAATATTATGTCTTTTATTTCTCAGAAAGTAAAGAATGAAATATGTTTGTTGAGAACTAAAGAAACTAAAGAAAAACGTTTTTAGTTCATAATTATTAGCGTTCTTTTCAGATGTCGCTGTATTCAATATAACTTTGTATGTGATCAAAAGTGTGTAATCAAATAAATTCGCTAACACAATATGTTTTGCATGAAATTAAAACCTTTAATAAATGATTGATTAGTTATCGCTTCTCGGCCTAAAGGCTAAGATCAAAGTGTAGTATCTGTTCTTATCAGCTTAACATCTGATAGATCTCTCATAGAGGGACCACAAATGTTAAACTGATTTTTGGAAATAGACGGAGTGCTAGGGGCTTGCTCCACCTCTGTCGCGGGTTGGCCTGGTATTGCAGTATCACCAGGATTGGCCCAATAAATAATAATAAATTAAAATCTAAATTACCGACGTCGTTATGGTTAAAATGTAATGTTTAATTTTATTTCTTATAGCATCAATATCCCTATATAATGGAATCAATATCAAATCAAATCGCTATCACAAAATATCTTTAAAAATAAGATTAACGCAATAGTCCGAAAAACTGAAACTGAAAGACAAAATTAATAAGGGATGTGTTTATTTTTTTTCGTATTTGTATTTCGTGTGTATACATAAAAAGTATGTTTTATAATTGTTTGATATGGTTGAATTCTTGATTGATTTTTTTTGGGTTTTGAATTTATTTAAATTCATCTAAGAAAGTCCATCTGTTTTGAATCTGATCCTTTAAAAACTAACCAGTTTTATGTTTTGGTTAATTGAAAGATGGGGTTAAAACTATTTGGTTTGTTCCATTTGGAACATCACTAATTTCAACTATTCATGCTTTAAGCTAATCGTCAGTCTTTCTTAGGTATTAGGCAAAAGTAAAACCGATGATCAATTTTGTTAAATAAAATTCATGCGACCGATTTTCGTTGACCGCTATATTGTAACCATCGTTCTGTGTATATTTAAGTAAATAAAACTCATGGTTTCTGTCCTTGCTTGGTGATTTTTATATATCTAATTGACGATTGAATGGCCCCGCCCAGATAAAT
The DNA here is from genome assembly GCA_963932295.1 of Tipula lateralis. Lineage (NCBI taxonomy): Eukaryota > Metazoa > Arthropoda > Insecta > Diptera > Tipulidae > Tipula > Tipula lateralis. The sequence continues at coordinate 117,500,906 of OZ010738.1, forward strand.
ATAGTTAGTAAACGCCTCATACAATAAATTTATTATAAATATATTTAAGTTTAATATGTTTATTATTAAATTTAATTTGATGTATATTTTACATTATAACAAAGAATTTGGTTTAACATAGTGTGTTATATATGTAAAATTTTGAATGGCTCTTTATATTTTTATTCTTATCAAGTTAAACTTGATTATATTTTATTTGTTTTTTTTTAATGCCTCGTTCTATTTTTTTTAAATACATTAATCCATGCATAAAATATGACATCAATCATCAAAAACATATTTCCTATAAACTTAAATATTAGTCAAATAGTATTTCTAATTTTTTTTAAGTCGACTTCATGGTTGCGTTCCTATCTTAAATCTTTTTAAGAATTTTTTTCATTTCGACTCGATCTTTTGAAATCATCACATGGTCAATTTGTCTTCGAGATGTTTTCGTGGAATATGTCCATGTTTCCATATTGATGTTTATTATGGCAAAATAATATATTTGTCACTTTATGATAACAAACAAAGCGCTGTGTCGGATCGACACTACGCCGCCTTGTTCGTCTATCTGAAGGAATTGTAATGCTTCGTACGCCCTTGAAGATAACTAAATTATTTATTTAAAATAATTATAATTTCAATAACTAATATTATTTGATATTTCTTTGATAAATTGACAATTTTACTATTTATTAGAACAAATCGGGACCGCGCGTACGCAGTCCCGGCTACCAAAAATTTTGTGCACGAGTTATTCACATTAGGAATAATCGCAAAGGTCAACCCCGCCGTAGTGCAATGGAAGTGCCTCGCTCTGGAGCAACCACCTTGCGGATCATGGTAAGCTCTACACCAGGTAAGTATGATTCGTTTAAAAATCATTTATCTTAAATATTTTTAAAATACATTTTGGTTTAGTAAATTTTAAAAGATTTTAAGATAAAAATTTACCTTTTTTTAATCTTTCTGTATTTGTCTCCAGAAAAAGAAAGAGAGAGAAATACCATAATAAGATAATCTACTCAAAGAAATACTGTTTGACTAATAGTTAAATATTAGTTTATAGGAAATATGTTTTTGATGATTGATGTCATATTTTTATCTAGAAGGACAAAATAGAACAGCATTAGAAACACAAATAAAATATAATTAAGTTTAACTTGATATGTAAAAAAATATTAAGAGCCATTCAATTTGACATATTATTTTAAAATGAAAAACTGATGTTTTTGAATTATAAATTTAACAATAACTAAAACCAAATTCTGTTATAATGTAAAACATAAAGAATATACATCAAATTAAATTTAATAATAAACATATTAAACTAAAATATATTTAAAAAACAATATTGTATTAGGCGTTTACTAAATATATTTATATGGGCGGGCCGTTCCTCGATAGATATAACATTTTAGGTTTTCAATCGTCAATTAATCAATTAGATATATACTAACACCTAGCAACGACTTATGAAACCATGAGTCTTCACTTAAATAGTAGTATACACAGAACGATGTTTACAATATAGCGATCAACGAAAAATCGATCGCATGAATTTTATCAAAATTTATCATCTTTTTTACTTTTACGTAATATACCTATGAAAGACTAACCGACTAGCTGCTTAAAGCATGAATAGTTGCAACTAGTGATGTTCTTAATTGAACTCGACTAACACCAAGTCTTTTAAAACCCAAATCTGTCAATTAATCAAAACTAAAACTGGTTAGTTTTTAATGATCCGGTTAAAAAAATATCGACTTTCTTAGATGTAGCTAATTCAAAAATTAATTTACTCAAAAATAATCAATCAAGAATTCAACCTTAACCATTCATAATTCTATTCAAAGGTAAAAAAAACACGATCCGTATAATAAAATTCGCATAACAATCCAACAATGATAAAAACATTTCGTATAGACAGCACACAAACTACAAATACAAAATAGCAGGAATACTTCAATCTATTATTAAGTTTTATCTTTAAGTTTTAGCTATCGCGCTCTAGAGAGCTAGTAGTTTTGTGATATTGTGGCCAATAGATATTATATATGTATCTAAAAGATTATAATGCGTAAACCCCGATCTCCTTTTTCCCCCCACATTACCTCATAATTTAATTTAATATTTTTTCTCAACTCAATTCTAATTACTTAATTTATTATTATAATATTTATTATTATATAATAATTTATTATTATTTATTGGGCCAATCCTGGTGGTACTGCAATACCAGGCCAACCCGCGACAGAGGTGGAGCAAGCCCCTAGCACTCCGTCTATTTCCAAAAATCAGTTTAACATTTGTGGTCCCTCTATGAGGGATCTATCAGATGTTAAGCTGATAAGAACAGATACTACACTTTGATCTTAGCCTTTAGGCCGAGAAGCGATAACTAATCAATCAATTACTAAAGGTTGTAATTACATTCAATACTTATTGTGTTAGCGAATTTTCTTATGAAAACATACGAAGTTGTTATTACGACTACAGTGACATCTGAAATGATAGTTAATCATTATGAACTACAAACGTTTTTCTTAAATTTTTGTTTCTTAAACGACATTTCTGAGAAATGAAAGACCAACAGCATCGATGATAGAATAAAAATTTTATGAATGGGATAAGAATTACAATGACTAACATTTATTAGAGGAAGGTATCTTAAATTAAATTTCTGTGATACCATTTGCACCTTAGTAATACCTACTAAAACTGATTTTTTGCTTTGTATTGTGTAATTATTACTGAATTTTTAATGCTTATATTTGTGATATTATTTATTATTGATTAAATACTTTAATATATAATAAATAAAATAAATGTGTGTTTTGTAGGTCGTCATATTTACTATGGAGTAATACTGGTTCTTCTATAGATTTTTCCAATTTTTAGAAATTGAACATTCGTGAAATGATAATGTTTCCGGTTTAGCTCTGCATGTACAATTCTTGCAGCCAGTCTCAGTAAAAATATTGTTGCACGATCTCCCTGAATAAAAGGTACTCGTATTTTAGTAGATCAAAACATAATTAATTTAAATTATTCATATTCAAAAAAGCGTTGATGCAACAGAACACGGTCTTTTAACGGCGTTTAGTTCTATCCACAGTTTGGTTTACATGTAAAACACTTTTTATATTTTACATGTAAGTAACGTAAAATAGAGAATAATATAAAATATTCAATACGATTATTTGTTTATTATTTGTATAAGCATCATAACTAACAACACATTTGATTTAAATGGGTAATCATGTTTATTTTAATTTTTAAATTATGTCATTTTAAAAACCAAAATCATTTATATTATGTAAAATTAAAACAAAACCATAATAAATCATATAAATCGTCTTGGTTAGCTGGTACACAACATAGAAATTTTAAGCATGAAGCGAAACAATCATAATTGATTTGTGAGATGCACGATATAAATGGTCTGGTACATAGTCAATTTATTGAAATTTAGTAGATTTGATAAGAGATGGCACAATTGTAACGAAAAAGTTTTAGTATATTCATTATTAACTTTACAGTATATAAAAATTAGTGTATACATTTACATTACATGTAAAAACCCTCTAAATTAAATTTTGAAATTTACACGCCCAACTGCAGTCTACGAATGTTTACGTAAATTGTATGTAAATTTGGAGTAGTTTATGTAGTAGTGGACCATATCATTATACGCATTATACTAGAACAATATTTCATATGAATTAAAAATGCATGTGAAAAATAAAATCGATTATGCTTCTGCAATGAATTAGACCGAAACAATCATATAAAGTGTTTGCATTTTGTAATGGTTCTTTTTATCTATCATATATTGTCTTTTAAGCATTAACTATAATAAAACAAAAGATCCCAAAATAGACATGATCCATTTCAAAATACAAACAAATTTGATTTTGAAAGTGAAAAACTGTAGAAAAATAGTAATTGTATTTTGGATAACTTTATTCAGGGTTGGTATGAATGAGTATACCGAAAAATATAAACCTGAAAATTCTAAATCCAGAAAATTTTGATTTATTTTATCTTTACAATATGTTTTGGGACTCAAGGTACTTCCAACTAATTCGATGTTCGCTTGTTTAGGTCCTACCTTACGCTATTACAGCCAAATCGAGAACGTACGTCCATAGGTTCGATACGTCTATAGGTAAATGGTTCTAGCTAGTCGTTAGTCTTTCTTATGTATTAAGCAAAAGTAAAAAATATGATCAATTTGTTAAGATTCATGCGACCGATTTTTTGTTGACCGCTATATTGTAACCATTGTCCTGTGTATATTTAGTGAATAAAACTTATGGTTTTTGTCCTTACTAGGTAATCATGTCGATTATAGAACTCGCTGGATTGCTGTGGCTGGAGTTTAATTCGGTTTTGAAGATTTTAATATTATTGAAAACGTCGGATGTAAAATGAACGAATGATGGCAATGCAGTGTGTAAAATAGGTATTATTGAATTCGCAAGTGAAACACTGTCCATATAAATTATGTCATTTAAAATCCACATTAATTTGAATGCGGATTTCATACGTTAAGTAAGTTTTAGTTATGATTTTTTGTTGAAAAACCAAATATAAATTATATTTATTTAAAAAATTTAAATTGTTAATTAAAAATTAAATTCTAATTAATTCCGTATATCATGGATAAAGCGTAAGTTGTAAATTTAAATTACCAAAAATTAAGTATTTATAGGATTTTTTACAGGAAACGTACAACAAATTTGAGAAGATGGTGGATTTGATGAAGCGACATCCTGATATTGCAAAAAATTTTCAACAGTTGATCTTGATGTAATCCAAGAATTTTGGTAAAAATTAACACAGGAATTGAATTCGCTATGACCATCAATTAAGGAAACCTCCGAGTGGAAAAAGTTTAGAGGGTTTTTATTATATTAAGTTTAAATATTTTTGTTTATTTTTAAATTGTAATTCCAGGTTTGGATAAATCTTTCCTACGAAAAAAATTAGCTCATAATAAGGAAGAGCTAGCGGGTACTGGTGGCGGTCCTAACAAGATCGTTGTGTTTACCGCTTTGGAGGGGGACGTTATATGACTTGTTTGCTTACGAGATTGTGTTGATGGAGTAAGCAATGCGAAGAAGTTTGGAATTCCACATAGGCGAAAATTAAATGAGCCAAATAACGAATTTGACATCTCTATACCAAAATTAGATGAAATGGTTGCATCGCCATCCTTCGAGTTATCCGATGAAAATCACGAAGTGGAAACTGAAATTGGATGACAGGCTGAAGTGACACAATCCAAAGGGACTAAATCGTTGAAGTTTCTAATAAAAAGATAAGACATCCAGCAAACATTTTTCGAAAATATTAAAGAGTTCATCAAAACTCAAAATGAGCAGTTTCAGGAAGTAAAAAAAAAATAAAAAAATTATTCAAGTAGTTCAAACGATATTTTGCAACAGCAACTAGAAGAAAATAAAAGGCACAACGAGCGAATACAAAAAAACAAGATAAAAGAAAAAATTCTTGAAATTGAGTGACGCAAAGCTGAACTCGAGCATTTGAATTTAAAATGTGAATAGCCAAGAGGGCTGAAATTTTGAAACCATGAATTCTGATTATTTTTTATTCTTTGTTTATTATTAATTATTTTATTATTTGTTTATATGTTATAATTTGTTGAAACATTTAAATTTAATTTAATTTTTATTTTATTTTATTAAAAATTCATTAATATTTGGTTTCTAAATTCATTCGCTTCTGTAGAATACCATTGGTTTTCTTGGGGTTGAATTTTTTAGTCGGTAATTTCGTCATATTTTTGAAATTGTTGTTCAATTGGCTCATCATAATCTGGAACATTAAAATGGATTCCTATATTATGTAGAGCAGCTGCTACATTAATGATTTTCTCAGCTTTGTCAGGTGTGTAGTTTAAATGTCTGGCTACTCCAAGCAGGCATCTACACCAATTTTTCCAGACTTTGATTGTACGCTCGACAATATTACGGCCGGAACTGTGGCTTTTATTGAATCGACTTTTTGAAGTATTAATCCCAGCATTTCTAAATGGGGTAGAAAGCCATGGCAAGAGGGGGTGGCAAGCGTAAAAAAAATTTTTTGATTAGTATCTCCATTATTATAAAATCTCCATTATTATATTCATTTTTGAAATATTCGAAAACCTCGCTGTTTTCCCCCAATAAAGGAATCGTGACTAGCACCAGGATACGTAGCATCCAAATACTGAATCCTCTGCTTATGGTCACATATCTAAAAGAAAAAAATGTATACAAAATAAGAAAAAATAAGTTCTAAAACATAAGCCACTAAGTTCTTACTATCATGGTATTCAAACTAAAATACCCCTTGCGGTTGTAAAACAGGTGAGCATTATCACCTGATGGCTTATTGATTTTAATGTGCGTACTATCTACACACATAACAACATCAGCTATTCTGCACTTTGAATAAAAATATAACCTTGCCTCATTTTTTTCATCTTCGGTCATTTTAAACGATATCCATTTAGGACATAACGGGGTTTCCAAAATATAAAGCACTTCCGATAGAACAATCGAAACGGTTGGTTATGCTATGCGAATAAAATGATCCTACCCAACACTGTTCCGGTATCCACCACCTGCTAAAAATCTTAGACACGCTGCCAATTTAAATTCTGCAGTTAGTGAGGACGATTTTACTACCGGTGGTAATTTAGTTTTTAGTTCTTTTAAAACATTACTGAACGCGGCTTTGCCTAGTCTGAAGTTTTTTATAAATCTGAAAAATAAATTACCGTTAGGAACAATGACCACAAAAAAAAACATATTTCAGAAAATGTTTACTCACTGGACATTTGAGAACTGGAAAATTTCTTGTCACATATTTCGTATCGTTTTCCGTGTGTCTTTCCTGCTATTCGTTCTCTCGTCTAAATTTAAATAACACCCAATGGTATCCATAATACCGAACTAAAAACACTTAATACTTTGCACTTAAATATTTCTTTTACTTAGAAATCACAGAAATATGTATATGTTATCAAAGAAACACTTTATTCAATTTGGAAAAATTGACAGCTTGTGGTAAAATTGCAGTTTCATCGCGGATCGACAACGAAGATTCCCGTCGGATTCTAAAATACAAAATATTTTCGACTGCGGATCGAATGCGAATTGGATGTTCACTCGCCGCAGTAAATCCGGCGAGTTGTATAATCGGCATGACTATTTTATATCTAATTGATTAATTGACGATTCAAAACCTAAAATGTGATACGTATCGAGGAGAAAAATAAAGGCCCCGCTAAATATATTTAGTAAACGTCTAATATCATCGATAGTTTAATAATTGTAAATAAATTTACAAAAAAGTTTTTAAAATATGTTCTAGTTGGTAATTTGTGTTCGTTCACACTAATTCATCAAGTGCGTTTTATCAAGTGTTCAGTGAAAATTCAAGATGGCCGAGCTTGCCGCGTTTCGCAATCAACGTGCCACCAATAAGGGAAAGTTGACCTTAATTATTAACAGCCTTAAAAAGATTGCCGAGATGTCCTTCGAAGAATGCAAGGCAAGATTAGCACGAGTTGACAAATTAATGGACGAATTCACAGAAATCGAAAATAAAATATTCGAATTAGACGATAAACAAGAGATCGATCAAGAATACGAGGAAAAATACTATTTAGCAATCACTGAACTCAACAAAAGAATACGAAAATTGGGGCTTCAAAATACCGCAAATCTTACGAGTCAAGATAATGGATTAAACACAACTCAAGGAGCAGCAGAAATCAGATTGCCAAAACTCAATATACCAACGTTTTCTGGCGATTATACTGAGTGGCAGTCATTCTACGACCTATACGTATCATCCATTCACGATTCAACTACGCTGTCGCCCGTTCAAAAGCTCCAATACCTAAAAGGCCTATTACGAGGAGAAGCTGCTAGTCTTTTACGGCATTTCACGATCACTGAAGCAAACTACATCGAAGCACTTCATAAATTGAGGCAAAGTTATGATCGCAAACGCTATACCATGAACGCGTTTATCTCTAACTTCATTGATCAACCTGCAAAGGCGTTGGAAACGTGGATTCCAGCGTTACTCGAGGAATCACAACTATCAACGTTAAGTCTCAATTAGAATCAATTTTGACTTTCAAAGTGTTTATTTTGAAAAACATTACAAAGTTACCAAATCTTAATATTGATTAGGTTGTGTTGGATGGGTGGAACAATGTATCATTGGCTGATCGTGAATTTTATAAACCGAGTGAAGTTGATATATTAATTGGGGTTGATCAATTTTTCAATGTTATACTGGACGGACAGATTAAAACCAGTCAAAGAGACCCTATCTTACAAAACAGCATATTTGCGAGACTCATTTTCAGGAGAATATGCCACGTCCAGAAGCACTTGGTGAATCTTTCAGTATGGCAATTCAACATTTACAATCAATGGAACGTCGATTTATACGAGACAAACCATTTCAAGCCCAATATAAGCAGTTCATGGACGAATACGTCACCCTCGGACATATGCAGGAGATTGTACCACCATCATCAAATACAGATATAGGATTCTTTTTACCACATCATGGTGTTTTCAAAAACAACAATTCGGCAGGTAAACTTCGAGTGGTATTTGATGGTTCCGCAAAAACCACTTTTTTCACTCAACGATTGTTTGGCTGTAGGTCCTACCGTACAATCTACACTCTACGCTTTTATATATACTATATTATATTATACTCTACGCTTTGGATGTAGCTTAATCGTTAAGAGAGTTTCTCATCACGCCGCGGTCCCGAGTTCGATTCCCGCCGTTGACCAAAAATCAACACGCAACCGGATGACATAAAACGCGATTGTGTGTAAAAACATTCGTTGGGCTGACCACCTACAATGTGCACCAATTGTTAAAATGGTTCATAAGGTCTCAGTTGAGACGCGGTTAGGGCCGCTTATACGGCCTCTAAGCCATAGATTATTTTTATTTCGTGAACATCGATTTATTTTCTCAGCAGATATAGAGAAAATGTACAGACAAATCCGATTGCATGACGATGACTCTAAGTTTCAAAAGATTGTGTGGAGAGATGACCCAACAAAACCACTTAGATACTTCAAATTATCCACGGTAGCATACAGGTTAGCATCAGCTCCATATCTAGCAACACGAGCTCTCAAGCAGGTAGCTCAAGATATACATGATGCAAATCCAGTGGCATCTCAAGTCATTGAACGCGCTATATATATATAGATGACCTCATGACGGGTGGTGATACTATCGAAGAAACATTGCAGCTAAAACAATCTTTAATCACAATACTGTCAGAATACGGGTTAAATTTGCGAAAATGGGTATCCAATTCGGAGAAAATCCTTGAAGATATCCTAATTTCCGATCGACAACTAAACACCAAACTAATTGATGATGGAATAGCTGACAAGGCCGTAAAGATATTAGGGTTACAGTACAATCCAGAACAAGATGTATTCCAATTTCACGTAGCATTACCATTACCATCGAAATTAACGAAGAGATTGGTACTTTCAGAACCTGGAAAATTATTCGATCCGTTGGGTTGGCTGGCTCCTATTAACATTAAAATAAAAAATTTTATTCACAGTTTTGGTTAATGCAGCTGAATTGGGATGACGCCCTTCCACAGAAAGTAGCTCACGAGTGGAATTCAATTCGAGAAGTATTGCCCAGTATCGAAAAAATTTCTATTCCTCGGTTTGTTCACACGACTAAAAATTCACCTGTGGAGTTACATGGATTCTGCGACGCGAGTACACTTGCTTTTGCAGCTGTTGTTTATTATAGAGTGACCACAGAAACGGGATATATTTATTCGGAATTGATATCAGCGAAGACCAAGGTGGCTCCTCTTAAACAACAAAGTCTTCCAAAAGTCTTCAAATTGATGAACGTTGTAAAGCGAGAAACCAACAGCATGATAAATCAAATTTGTATGTGGACAGACAGATTCTACTATTGTATTAGATTGGCTCGCCACACATCCCAGACGCTGGCCAACCTAGGTTGCCTATCGAACGTCCGAAATCCTTTCGTCCTATAGTAGACAACATTGGCGACATGTACCTTCACAATATTTGTGGTGGAACGGGCCTGATTGGTTGGTAAAATCACGGGAAAATTGGCCCATTCAACAAAAGGACTATTCTAATTTTGAATTAACAATAGAAAAATCATCACTTACCATCACAGTCGAGTACAAAGTTTTTGAGAAATTACTCAGTAGATGCTCATCATTTCACAAACTACAACGTATAGTAGCCTATTGTCTGAGATTTATTGCCATTGCTCAAAAACAACGACAACCAAGAACGTCTAGATTATTTATAACTAGAAAGGAATTGTATGATGCTTTATTTATGATTTGCAGATACGATCGATGCATTTATTTTAAGAACGAAATAGATGATATTGAAAAATTAAAGACTGTCAAATCAACAAGCATCCTAAAATCTTTAAATCCATTCATTGATGAATCACGAGTGCTACGAGTGGGAGGGAGGCTTGAAAAATCTGAGTTGCCATTTACAACTAAACATCCTATCATTTTATCATCAAAATCCGCCATCACAAGGTTGATCCTTGAGGAAATGCACCGCAATCATAAGCACGCGGGCTCTTCATTATTGTAAGCATTATCACGTCAAAGGTTTTGGATACCAGGAGCTAAAAGTCTCATAAGAAAAATAATTCACAAATGTGTTCCGTGCACACGACAAAGAGCAATAAGTACAACACAACAAATGGGCAGTCTCCCAAGATATCGCCTAGAGTTAATACGTCCGTTTTTAAATGTTGGAGTAGATTTTGCTGGTCCATTAAATGTGTATTTAATTAGAGGACGAGGTCAGAAAAAATATAAGGCCTATATCTGCCTATTTATTTGCCTCAGTATAAAGGCAGTACACATCGAACTAGTTGGAGACTTAAGTAGCGAAGCCTTTTTTGCTGCTTTGAGACGTTTCATTGCACGTTCGTCGGAGCCAATAACCAACTCCTTAAAACATTCAAACACTACATCGAAAACTCTGATGAAATTGCTCACTTTCTTTCTAGCAAATCCATAAACTGGCACTTCATACCACCAAATGCACCTCATTTTGGTGGCATTTGAGAATCGGCGATTCTACTAAGTTTCATCTACATCGGGTCATTGGTGCTTCTGTACTTACCATAGAAGAGATGACAACACTTCTGGCTGAAATTGAAAGTATACTTAACTGTAGACCATTATGTGTACTATCCACAGATGACATCGACGCTCTTACTCCTTCACATTTTTTAATCGGTCAACCTGGAACTTCACTACCCGAACTAGACATAAGCCACTTAAAATCATCACATTTATCACGTTGGCAAATGATTCAATATATGAAGCAACATTTTTGGAAGCGATGGCAGTTAGAATAACATCGTTGCAACAAAGATCGAAGTGGATGAAATCAACACACAACATAAACCTAAACAACATAGTTATCATCAAAGATGAAAATTTACCCGTAAATAAGTGGATGCTTGGAAAAATAAGTATGGTACACCCAGGATCCGACGGTCTCGTTCGTGTCGTATCGATCAAAACTAAAGGCGGCGAATTAAAGTGACCAATAACAAAAGTCGTCAGGCTACCTGTTGAACACGATTGTTCAAGGCCGGCGGAATGTTTGGAATCCATTGAACATCAACCAAACATCGATGATTAATTATAAATAACTAAAACTCATAATGATATTTATTAACTTTCGAAATTAATTTTATACTTACCCTTGAATTATATACAACCAACTTATTATTATTGTTTACCATCTAATCAGATTTATCTGTCAAATCATAGTATGACTCAAATAGTACTGTGATATATTTTATATATAAATTAATGCCATCTGTTAATTAGAATGTAGACTGATCTATGTATAATTAGTTATGGCTATCTTAATACCGAATTCATGTTTATAGTTAAGCCGAACTCCGAATTTGTTTAAGAAAAAATGTATTTTTTAATTACTTACTTACTTAGCTATCAGATTTTGTGAAAAAACATTAAGTAAAATTTCATAAGCTATTTTATTGCTAAAGGCATTAAAACCGATTTAATACAACGCAATATATTATAACTGTAGTAAAAGGTGATATTGTTGGTACTAATTAACCAGCAACTGGATTCTAAGTCCACCTAATCTTCATCGTGGGAAATACGTAGGAAACTCCTCCAGGCCACGCTTAGCACGTGGAAAATATTCATCGAGACATTTTCTACCCCACCACAGTATAACAACAGAATTTTATTTTAGTTAGTGTGTGTAATGTAAATTTATAGTTCAAAAGGTCATTTTTTATTATTTGTTTGTTTTTTTTATCTCTAAAATTTGTCTCGGGGCTCGAGGCACTTCCAACTCTTTCGCATTTCGCTTATTTATGTCCTTACCTTACGCCATTACAGCCAATTCGAGGACGTATGGCTAACCATCTGAGCATTGCATAGCTCCATGCCAGTCTATAGTACTGACATAGACAGTGGGTCAGCCCATGAGTTCTGCACTCCAGTAGGAGGTCATGGATATGTTCATTCCCACCTTGGATGATAATCGTATGGTGAATAATCCCTTATGCATCCTGCCCCTATTGGGATTCGAACCCGGTACCTTCTGCTCCAACTGCCGCAGCTTGAACTACTGCACCATTTGGTCGGTCATTTTTTCATTTACTAATATGTCAAAATTGAATGCCTCTTAATATTTCATTTTCTTATCAAGTTAAACTTGATTGTATCTGTGAATATTTTATTTGTGTTTGTAATGCCTCGTCCTATTTTTGTAATACATATAATTACATTCAACTGTGTCCAACGGTTATAATTTCTTACGCTAGAGAACCCATTAAGATCGTAAATTATATAAAGCTAGTGTTGGCACATAAAAACACATACATGTGGTGCACCTTACGTTACGTATGATAGCCAACAGTATTTCATAGCAGCAACATTAAGAAACAATAAAATATTATACGTAGATACAATTATTATTCTGATGACACTCATTCTCGTGCATATTATTAACCCATGCATAAAAATATGACAACAATCATTAAAAACATATTTCCTATAAACTTCAATTTAAGTCTAATTAGATATACATCCTGTGGGTGTTATACGTCAAACAATATATCATTGAACATACTATTTTACTATGGGTATCGTTCTTTCTCTCTCTCACTGATTCTTTGAAAGTTAATACAGAAAAGATGGCAAATTTTTATCTTAAAATCTTTTAAAATTTACTAACCCGAAACGTGTTTTAAAAATAGTTAAGGCAAATGATTTTTAAACTAATCATACTTACCTGGTGTAGAGCTTACCATGATCCGCAAGGTGGTTGCTCCAGATCGAGGCCTTTCCATTGCACTACGGCGCGGTTGACCTTTGCGATTATTCCTAATGTGAATAACTCGTGCACAAAATTTTTGGTAGCCGGGACTGCGTACGCGCGGTCCCGATTTATCCTAGTAAATTTTACAATTAATCTAAGAATTATCAAATAATGATTTTCAAATTATGTTCTTTATAATGTTTAAATAAAGTTATCTTCGAAGTCCGTAGACTATGAAATTTTCCAACCCTAGAAGATTTTTCGAGATAAGTCACTTTTAATTAATTCATATACAGTGAAACTCCACAAAGACGGACACCACACATATCGCGGAAACTCACTGCACGCGGAAATTTTACCAAAAACAAGACCTCATTAATTAAATTTGTACCAAAAATTAACCTTTAACCCGAAAACTTCTAAAACGCGGACGGAAAACTCATTCGCAATATAAATTTTTTTGCTAAAACTCCATTAAGATGGAAATCGAAACACGTTACACTTCATACTTATGAAGATTAAAAAGTTTCAAAAGTTGTTATATACATATTAGGTGTAGATGCCCGACTCTTGAAGTGTTTATGCAATAATTATAAATAATATTTTTTTGTTATTTTATGTAAACATTTACAATTAAAAACATTTATTGTGTTAATTTACGTATATAATGTTTACTTTCCCGCTAATACGACTGCAATCTTACAATGGAATAAACCAAAACGTTAAGATAAATTACAAAAAAATTAATGTTAAGATCAATACTCAACAATTTAGAAATTTGTGATAAAGCATCTGACTTGATTAAAACAATAAATGTTTTGGATGGAATACTGTTTCTTAAAGTAGCTATTCGAGCAGTAAAACTACAAACCATCATAAAATGTTTAAAAAATTGTGGATTTCAGACTTAACCTGATTTTGAAATAACTTCCGAAATCGTTGATGATTTGAGAGAACTAAATAGTTTGATTCTTTACATAATAAGCCACAGGTATTATTAATAATAATAATACCTGTGGTGAATCTTCTTCTTTAATCTTTATTTTTGCCAAAGACCTCTAATACAGAAAACTCTAAATACCCGGAATTTTTTCTTGGTCCCGTTGAATTCCGCCTTAATGGATTTTCACTGTGATATTACTATGGCTCCAAAGTCAACTATGGCCAATTGTAGAAAACTGAACCATAGCCTTGTACTTCTACGATGGATACTTGTTGTCTATGATAGTCCTCTATTTAAAATATTTTTCAAAGCCACTTTGAATTAATTCATATAATGTACTCAGCTCATTATAATAATATTGAATACAAAAATTTGGTAAAATTTCAATATTAAATTTCTAATCAAATATAATCAAACTGGGATGGGATATAATTAATTGTATGAGAGATAATTTGTAAGGTTTTTTTTACTCTTGATTTATACGTATTTTATTATTAACCTTGCGTAGCACTTGTTTTGGTGTTGCTGGTGTATGACATTCGTCATCGGATTTGCCCGTATTTGTGCTCGTATCCAAATCACTTGTTTCTGAAATGGAATAACAAATAAAAAAAAATTTAGGACTATTTACATTTAGTTTAAAATAATACCATTTATTTACCTAACCTAGTAATCTATTCAAAACTTCGTAATGCTCGCAGGTTTTTGAAGATAAGCCACTTATTTAGTTTTTTATTTATTTAGTTTTGTTTTATATTACTACATTTATTCTCAATCTGTATTGGATTTTTATCTTTAATACCATAATTTATTAATTCTACTTCCACTTTTCGATAAATTTATAAATCTGGTACTTCCTCCCATCAATTAATTTAAAAATCCGCTTCTCTTCTATAATCCTTAGTAATAACACTATTTCATCATCCGACCAAAACATTCTCGGAGACATTTTTGATTTAGCTTTATAATTCATTAAATATCTATATCACAATAGATTAGCAGAATATATTAAACAAAAGGGACAATAGATAAGCAGAATATATAAATCAAAAGGGAAGATAAATACATAGTAAACTATTAATTTAATAATTTTATATGAAGAATGAAACCTATTATATGTTAACTGTGTAGTATATGTTAATTGTGTATATGTTTTATGAATTGAAACTGAATTGAATGAAGAACAAAACAAAAACCGTGCTATATAAAATTAAATAAAAATTTATATACAAACGTTTTTCAAGGACATTCAAATTTAGAATATAGTGCGTGAATTTGTGTTTTCAACATCAAAACTAAAATGATGTGCATGAAACACAACAACAAATACAACATATGTATATATAACATGCATATATAAATATTAGTTAAAGTGTTACTCATCTTAAATTTACAGGTTTCACCGTTTATATTATTAAGTATTAAATATGTATTTCATTAAATTAATTTTAATCTTATTTTCATTATTATAATTATTTTCTTTAATTTTCAAGTGGAAGATATTTATCTTTGTATCGTATAAAACATTTGATTTGCGGAATAATAGTTTAGGTTTCTTCTCGGTGGTCATCACTTAATTAAAATATTTCAAACATATAATTTTTTACTTTGGTACTACTCTACAATCGTGAGATTGGTTACTCATAGTCCTCCCTCAGTAACATGTAATATGCTTACACAGTTTCATATTGTGGAGATATGTTGTGTTGGTTTCGGTTGAAACTTCTAAACTCGCTATCTGAAGTGCATAATATTAGACTATATTATTGTTTGTACTGTGCAGACAATAAAACTATTCTCAATTGATTGTAAATCCACTAACCACTTACCAACTGGTCAAAGACTTAAAGAGTTTTTTAGTTATGTTTTTTTTTAACTATCGTGTAACATGCACGTCGATATTAGCACAATTTGGCATTGAAGGTAATATTATAACCAAATAAAATATTTGAAATTTTTATTCAAAAATATTCGAAATAGTGAAATCATTTATTTTTATACATTAAATATATTTCGGCAACCAAGTTGCCATCTT
Organism: Tipula lateralis; assembly: GCA_963932295.1. Lineage (NCBI taxonomy): Eukaryota > Metazoa > Arthropoda > Insecta > Diptera > Tipulidae > Tipula > Tipula lateralis. Next base: position 117,517,280 of record OZ010738.1, read on the forward strand.
CAGTAATTATTATGACGTCAGAATAATGATTGAAGGTGACAACTTTATTTAATTGGCCTTATTTTACGAGGAAAACAAGTTTAGAATTTCAAGAGACCTTATCATTTTTTATTAATAAATTTAGAAAATGGAAAAATTTATAAAACCATTTCTCCATAATAAATGTGACACCGACGACTTAATAAAAACATATTTATTGTATCTATTATAAATTAAAATAATTTCATCAATAATAAATTATATTATAATGTAAAAAAAACTTGAATTTAAGGAAGGTATTACAATCAAATTTTAGCATCGTCCCACCAATAAATGTAAGAACATTTTAATTCTTATCCCATCCATATCATTTTTATGTTACATAAAATATCATCGATGCTGCTGTCCAATATATAATAATATTTTGCCTTTTATTTCTCAGAAAGTAAAGAATAAAAATTCGCTAACACAATAAGTATTGAATGTAATTACAACCTTTAGTAATTGATTGATTAGTTATCGCTTCTCGGCCTAAAGGCTAAGATCAAAGTGTAGTATATGTTCTTATCAGCTTAACATCTGATAGATCCCTCATAGAGGGACCACAAATGTTAAACTGATTTTTGGAAATAGACGGAGTGCTAGGGGCTTGCTCCACCTCTGTCGCGGGTTGGCCTGGTATTGCAGTATCAACAGGATCGGCCCAATAATTAATGATAGATTATAATCCAATTGTTCACTGCTTGCGTAGCAAGTAGCCCGCATAATCATTTGATAGATATTAATTAAGTGTCCTGGGATGGCTTTATGATAATAATTCACTTCTAAATTTCCCATTCGGCAAATTATAATTATAACCCCACTTTTTCATGCTGGTGGGGTTAACTCTAAATTTATAAGATTCGCAAATTATGATTCTAAACCTAAGGCGATATTAGACGATGGTTCCGCTAAATGGCATTGCAATTGGGAATCGTTGTTTCGCATTCAGATAAAAGGTGTCGGAAGTTTGGCTATAAAAATTAGACACTTCTTCATGTTATTCAGCTTTTATAAAACGTATCTAGAGGAGCTACAACATTTAAAATCGTTAAATTAAAGAAATTCCAGTCAGTAAAAATGACATAAAATATTAATAGCGAGATAGTAAGAAAGAATGGATCAAGACCTTTGCCTTGACATCGTCAGTTGAATTGAAGCTAATAAAATGGGAAAGTCGCATTCGAACAATTGAACCGGAAAAAATCGAAAAATATAAGGACATAGCTATAGAACTCGATGACAAAGGCTATCGAGTTCAGCTCAACGCTTCATCGTCGGTACACTTGAAACGTGGAAGGTTGGAATGATAACATCTTACACTACTTGGAGTCAATATCAAATCTACCGATCTCATGAGAAAGCTGATAATATCTGACAACATAAAATGGAGCCGTAACATATATTATGTATTCGGCATACGACAGTTTTACGATTAAGTAATTTTATTTTAAGTTTTAATGTTTTACAAACATGTTTATAATTTTTTCTTATTCTCACTTGGACCAAAATCAATTGCAAACATAAACAACACAATTCTTTCCGGTTTCAAATCTTTTAGCAAATTTAGCAAAGATTTTAACGAATTGCTATTGTTATGTTTCATGAAAATATTCATTGGGCGGCACCGCGACTATGTGGCAAATTTGATAAACTGATCTAAAAAACTATCAATGATTATATTAGCTATTAAGGTTAAGCCATTTTTGCTACTGCAAGTGGTTTAATCAATAATCATTGAGGAGGTGATTCTGAATTCAGAGTTTTTTTGTGCCATCGATTTGTTGTTTACTATTTTTAAAGAGTTCCAAATAGTCAAATGATTTATCGAATCACCATATCTTTACAGAAGTTTAAAGTGGTTGGGTAAAGGTTTCGGCCTACGTTTTTAATGAACCACAGAAATACATAGATCAGTCAATTTTAACTGATTGGTTTCTTTTTTATAGTGTTCCTTATACTCTGGTGTAGATTGCTTTTCGTCTGGGTTAAATAGTGTTAAATTGAATGAGATGCTGTTGCTTGAACATGGTTTCCTGTTACCGCAAAATATATAAAATCAAGCTAAAAACTGTTACTTATTTTTTTTTAAATATGAATCTTAACATTTACCTATCATTTATTGTTATACATGTAGTGTCGATCTTATTTCCATGTTCCACAATGTATTTCACATCTCATTACAGATAATGTCGGTATTTATTCAAGGGTTGTTTTTAGTTTATTTTCCATTATCGAATTTATTAATTTAACGTACTGATATCTTTGCGTAAAAATTATCTATAGGTTTTCGTTATTTTTCTCTCCTCTCTCTTTCTTTTTCACAAGCCTAATACAGAAAGAATAAGGATGGCAAATTAGATATAACTTAGTTAATCTTTATTCTTTCTGTATTAGGCCTGAGAAAAAGAAAGAAAGAGAAGAGAAAAACAACGAAAACCAAGAAAAAGTACGAATTAAAAGATTTAAGATTTAAATCTTTTAAAATTTACTAAACCCACATGTGTTTTAAAAATATTTAAGATAAATGATTTTAAACCAAATCATACTTACCTGGTGTAGAACTTACCATGATCCGCAAGGTGGTTGCTCCAGAGCGAGGCCTTTCCATTGCACTACGGCGGGGTTGACCTTTGCGATTATTCCTAATGTGAATAACTCGTGCACAAAATTTTTGGTAGCCGGGACTGCGTACGCGCGGTCCCGATTTATACTAATAAATATCGTAATAAATAAAAAAGTTATTTAATAATGATTTTGAAATTATAATAATGTTTTATAATAATTAAATGAAGTTATCTCAGAAAGGCAGCATTCCCTTCCTTCAGTTAGTCGCACGGCTGAATTTATAAAAATAAAATGGTTTATGGCTAACAGATTTGTAGGTGGTTAGATGTGTAAAAGCTTCATAAATAGTAATTTTACCTTGGGCCTTGTGGCTGGCTGGGGCATCTATATTTCGATCATCTTCATTTGCACATCTGATTAGGCAACTTGTCTGTGTACATGCGCCCACTGAAGTAAGCTAACCCCAAGGTAACTAATTTTTTAATAATTTGGATAATCTGACGGACTTCATATAATGATGGTAATAGCGATTCAAATTCAACATCAGCTCAACGCGACACGAACGCAAACATAAAACAAAACTTAATTTTAAGAATATTAAATCATTAGTTTTTTAATTCAATATTTACCAAAAGTCCTTAAATATATCAATAATAAAAACTTAACTAAAACGTTATTTCAAGAAACTATTTCATATAATTCAATAAAATGAAATTGTTACTTGAAATAACGTTTCAAGTTCATTCAATTTGGAGACGTTCGGAATGTTTGGAATGAATAAAAGAAAACACCCATAATATTAATATACAATATTATGATCTCCAAAAACAAATACAAATGTTTTATTATCTCGCATAAGTAAATTCAACAAACTAACACGCACATCCAAAGGTTTCAATGAGATGTTACAAAAACAAATGATAACATGATAAGAAGAAATCACGAATAGGGCTTTGTATATTTCTAATAAAATAAGACCATTACTAACGTGCAAAATATTATATCACATAATTAAAATTTAAGAAACGTAACACTAAAAATGTAAGAACTTTATAATTTTTATCCCTTGTATAAGTTGTATATGATTTGTATGTTATATAAACCGCGTTGATGCTGCTGTCCATTACGAAATAATATTTTGTCTTTTATTTTTAAGAAATTAAAGAATGAAGAAAAATAACGAAAAACGTTTGTAGTTCATAATAATTAACAATCTTTTCAGATGTCGCTGTAATCTATTAACAACTTTGTATGTTATCATAGGAAAATTCGCTAACACAATAAGTATTGAATGTAATTACAACCTTTAGTAATTGATTGATTAGTTATCGCTTCTCGGCCTAAAGGCTAAGATCAAAGTGTAGTATCTGTTCTTATCAGCTTAACATCTGATAGATCCCTCATAAAGGGACCACAAATGTTAAACTGATTTTTGGAAATAGACGGGGTGCTAGGGGCTTGCTCCACCTCTGTCGCGGGTTGGCCTGGTATTGCAGTATCACCAGGATTGGCCCAATAAATAATAATAAATTAAAATCTAAATTACCGACGTCGTTATGGTTAAAATGTAATGTTTAATTTTATTTCTTATAGCATCAATATCCTACATAATGGAATCAATATCAAATCAATTCGCTATCACAAAATATCTTTAAAAATAAGATTAACGAAATGGCTATCTATAAACGCAAAGACAAAATTAATAAGGGATGTGTTTATTTTTTTTCGTATTTGTATTTCGTGTTTATTTAAATTCATCTAAGAAAGTCCAATCTGTTTTGAATCTGATCCTTTTAAAACTAACCAGTTTTATGTTTTGGTTAATTGAAAGATGGGGTTAAAAATATTTGGTTAGTTCCATTTGGTGAAACATCACTAATTTCAACTATTCATGCTTTAAGCTAATCGTCAGTCTTTCTTAGGTATTAGGCAAAAGTAAAACCGATGATCAATTTTGTTAAAATTCATGCGACCGATTTTTCGTTGACCGCTATATTGTAACCATCGTTCTGTGTATATTTAAGTAAATAAAACTCATGGTTTCTGTCCTTGCTTGGTGATTTTTATATATCTAATTGACGATTGAACGGCCCCGTCCAGGTAAATATAGTTAGTAAACGCCTCATACAATAAATTTATAATAAATATATTTAAGTTTAATATGTTTATTATTAAATTTAATTTGATGTATATTTTACATTATAACAAAGAATTTGGTTTAGCATAGTGTGTTATATATGTTAAATTTATAATTCAAAAATGTTATCATTTTTTCATTTTAAAACAATATGTCAAAATTGAATGGCTCTTTCTATTTTTATTCTTATCAAGTTAAACTTGATTATATTTTATTTGTTTTTTTAATGCCTCGTTCTATTTTTTTTAAATACATTAATCCATGCATAAAATATGACATCAATCATCAAAAACATATTTCCTATAAACTTAAATATTAGTCAAATAGTATTTCTAATTTTTTTTAAGTCGACTTAATGGTTGCGTTCCTATCTTAAATTTTTTTCATTTCGACTCGATCTTTTGAAATCATCACATGGTCAATTTGTCTTCGAGATGTTTTCGTGGAATATGTCCATGTTTTCATATTGATGTTTTTTATGGCAAAATAATATATTTGTCACTTTATGATAACAAACAAAGCGCTGTGTCGGATCGACACTACGCCGCCTTGTTCGTCTATCTGAAGGAATTGTAATGCTTCGTACGCCCTCGAAGATAACTAAATTATTCATTTAAAATAATTATAATTTCAATAACTAATATTATTTGATATTTCTTTGATAAATTGACAATTTTACTATTTATTAGAACAAATCGGGACCGCGCGTACGCAGTCCCGGCTACCAAAAATTTTGTGCACGAGTTATTCACATTAGGAATAATCGCAAAGGTCAACCCCGCCGAAGTGCAATGGAAGAGCCTCGCTCTGGAGCAACCACCTTGCGGATCATGGTAAGCTCTACACCAGGTAAGTATGATTTGTTTAAAAATCATTTATCTTAAATATTTTTAAAATACATTTTGGTTTAGTAAATTTTAAAAGATTTTAAGATAAAAATTTACCTTTTTTTAATCTTTCTGTATTTGTCTCCAGAAAAAGAAAGAGAGAGAAATACCATAATAAGATAGATAACGAAAACCATAATAAGATAATCTACTCAAAGAAATACTGTTTGACTAATAGTTAAATATTAGTTTATAGGAAATATGTTTTTGATGATTGATGTCATATTTTTATCTAGAAGGACAAAATAGAACGGCATTAGAAACACAAATAAAATATAATTAAGTTTAACTTGATATGTAAAAAAATATTAAGAGCCATTCAATTTGACATATTATTTTAAAATGAAAAACTGATGTTTTTGAATTATAAATTTAACAATAACTAAAACCAAATTCTGTTATAATGTAAAACATAAAGAATATACATCAAATTAAATTTAATAATAAACATATTAAACTAAAATATATTTAAAAAACAATATTGTATTAGGCGTTTACTAAATATATTTATATGGGCGGGCCGTTCCTCGATAGATATAACATTTTAGGTTTTCAATCGTCAATTAATCAATTAGATATATACTAACACCTAGCAACGACTTATGAAACCATGAGTCTTCACTTAAATAGTAGTATACACAGAACGATGTTTACAATATAGCGATCAACGAAAAATCGATCGCATGAATTTTATCAAAATTTATCATCGTTTTTACTTTTACGTAATATGCCTATGAAAGACTAACCGACTAGCTGCTTAAAGCATGAATAGTTGCAACTAGTGATGTTCTTAATTGAACTCGACTAACACCAAGTCTTTTAAAACCCAAATCTGTCAATTAATCAAAACTAAAACTGGTTAGTTTTTAATGATCCGGTTAAAAAAATATCGACTTTCTTAGATGTAGCTAATTCAAAAATTAATTTACTCAAAAATAATCAATCAAGAATTCAACCTTAACCATTCATAATTCTATTCAAAGGTAAAAAAAACACGATCCGTATAATAAAATTCGCATAACAATCCAACAATGATAAAAACATTTCGTATAGACAGCACACAAACTACAAATACAAAATAGCAGGAATACTTCAATCTATTATTAAGTTTTATCTTTAAGTTTTAGCTATCGCGCTCTAGAGAGCTAGTAGTTTTGTGATATTGTGTTTGTGGCCCGAACTAAAGCCAATAGATATTATGTACGTATCTAAAAGATTATAATGCGTAAACCCCGATCTCCTTTTCCCCCACATTACCTCATAATTTTAATTTAATATTTTTTCTCAACTCAATTCTATTTACTTAATTTATTATTATAATATTTATTATTATATAATAATTTATTATTATTTATTGGGCCAATCCTGGTGGTACTGCAATACCAGGCCAACCCGCGACAGAGGTGGAGCAAGCCCCTAGCACTCCGTCTATTTCCAAAAATCAGTTTAACATTTGTGGTCCCTCTATGAGGGATCTATCAGATGTTAAGCTGATAAGAACAGATACTACACTTTGATCTTAGCCTTTAGGCCGAGAAGCGATAACTAATCAATCAATTACTAAAGGTTGTAATTACATTCAATACTTATTGTGTTAGCGAATTTTCTTATGAAAACATACGAAGTTGTTATTACGACTACAGTGACATCTGAAATGATAGTTAATCATTATGAACTACAAACGTTTTTCTTTAATTTTTGTTTCTTAAACGATATTTCTGAAAAATGAAAGACCAGCAGCATCGATGATAGAATAAAAATTTTATGAATGGGATAAGAATTACAATGACTAACATTTATTAGAGGAAGGTATCTTAAATTAAATTTCTGTGATACCATTTGCACCTTAGTAATACCTACTAAAACTGATTTTTTGCTAGCATTGTGTAATTATTACTGAATTTTTAATGCTTATTTTTCTGATATTATTTATTATTGATGAAATATTTTAACTTATAATAAATAAAATAAATGTGTATTTTGTAGGTCGTCATATTTACTATGGAGTAATACTGGTTCTTCTATAGATTTTTCCAATTTTTAGAAATTGAACATTCGTGAAATGATAATGTACAGTTCTTGCAGCCAGGCTCAGTAAAAATATTGTTGCACGTACTCCCTGAATAAAAGGTACTCGTATTTTAGTAGATCAAAACATAATTAATTTAAATTATTCATATTCAAAAAACCGTTGATGCAACAGAACACGGTCTTTTAACGGCGTTTAGTTCTATCCACAGTTTGGTTTACATGTAAAACACTTTTTATATTTTACATGTAAATAACGTAAAATAGAGAATAATATAAAATATTCAATACGATTATTTGTTTATTATTTGTATAAGCATCATAACTAACAACACAGTTGATTTAAATGGGTAATCATGTTTATTTTAATTTTTAAATTATGTCATTTTAAAAACCAAAATCATTTATATTATGTAAAATTAAAACAAAACCATACTAAATCATATAAATCGTCTTGGTTAGCTGGTACACAACATAGAAATTTTAAGCATGAAGCGAAACAAACATAATTGATTTGTGAGATGCACGATATAAATGGTCTGGTACATAGTCAATTTATTGAAATTTAGTAGATTTGATAAGAGATGGCACAATTGTAACGAAAAAGTTTTAGTATATTCATTATTAACTTTACAGTATATAAAAATTAGTGTATACATTTACATTACATGTACAAACCCTCACATTTTGAAATTTACACGCCCAACTGCTGTATGTAAATTTGGAGTAGTTTATGTAGTAGTGGACCATATCATTATACGCATTATACTAGAACAATATTTCATATGAATTAAAAATGCATGTGAAAAATAAAATCGATTATGCTTCTGCAATGAATTTGACCGAAACAATCATATAAAGTTTTTGCATTTTGTAATGGTTCTTTTTATCTATCATATATTGTCTTTTAAGCATTAACTATAATAAAACAAAAGATCCCAAAATAGACATGATCCATTTCAAAATACAAACAATTTTGATTTTGAAAGTGAAAAACTGTGCGACATCCTGATATTGCAAAAAAATTTCAACAGTTGATCTTGATGTAATCCAAGAATTTAGGTAAAAATTAACACAGGAATTGAATTCGCTATGACCATCAATTAAGGAAACCTCCGAGTGGAAAAAGTTTAGAGGGTTTTTATTATATTAAGTTTAAATATTTTTGTTTATTTTTAAATTGTAATTCCAGGTTTGGATAAATCTTTCCTACGAAAAAAATTAGCTCATAATAAGGAAGAGCTAGCGGGTACTGGTGGCGGTCCTAACAAGATCGTTGTGTTTACCGCTTTGGAGGGGGACGTTATATGACTTGTTTGCTTACGAGATTGTGTTGATGGAGTAAGCAATGCGAAGAAGTTTGGAATTCCACATAGGCGAAAATTAAATGAGCCAAATAACGAATTTGAAATTCATTAATATTTGGTTTCTAAATTCATTCGCTTCTGTAGAATACCATTGGTTTTCTTGGGGTTGAATTTTTTAGTCGGTAATTTCGTCATCCTTTTGAAATTGTTGTTCAATTGGCTCATCATAATCTGGAACATTAAAATGGATTCCTATATTACGTAGAGCAGCTGCTACATTAATGATTTTCTCAGCTTTGTCAGGTGTGTAGTTTAAATGTCTGGCTACTCCAAGCAGGCATCTACACCAATTTTTCCAGACTTTGATTGTACGCTCGACAATATTACGGCCGGAACTGTGGCTTTTATTGAATCGACTTTTTGAAGTATTAATCCCAGCATTTCTAAATGGGGTAGAAAGCCATGGCAAGAGGGGGTGGCAAGCGTAAAAAAAAATTTGTTTGATTAGTATATCCATTATTATAAAATCTACATTATTATATTCATTTTTGAAATATTCGAAAACCTCGCTGTTTTCCCCCAATAAAGGAATCGTGACTAGCACCAGGATACGTAGCATCCAAATACTGAATCCTCTGCTTATGGTCACATATCTAAAAGAAAAAAATGTATACAAAATAAGAAAAAATAAGTTCTAAAACATAAGCCACTAAGTTCTTACTATCATGGTATTCAAACTAAAATACCCCTTGCGGTTGTAAAACAGGTGAGCATTATCACCTGATGGCTTATTGATTTTAATGTGCGTACTATCTACACACATAACCACATCAGCTATTCTGCACTTTGAATAAAAATATAACCTTGCCTCATTTTTTTCATCTTCGGTCATTTTAAGCGATATCCTAGGACATAACGGGGTTTCCAAAATATAAAGCACTTCCGATAGAACAATCGAAACGGTTGGTTATGCTATGCCAACAAAATGATCCTACCTAACACTGTTCCGGTATCCACCACCTGCTAAAAATCTTCGACACGCTGCCAATTTAGTTCGCTGCCAACTAGTTTTTAGTTCTTTTAAAACATTACTGAACGCGGCTTTGCCTAGTCTGAAGTTTTTTATAAATCTGAAAAATAAATTACCGTTAGGAACAATGACCACAAAAAAAACCATATTTCAGAAAATGTTTACTCACTGGACATTTGAGAACTGGAAAATTTCTTGTCACATATTTCGTATCGTTTTCCGTGTGTCTTTCCTGCTATTCGTTCTCTCGTCTAAATTTAAATAACACCCAATGGTATCCATAATACCGAACTAAAAACGCTTAATACTTTGCACTTAAATATTTCTTTTACTTAGAAATCACAGAAATATGTATATGTTATCAAAGAAACACTTTATTCAGTTTGGAAAAATAACAGCTTGTGGTAAAATTGCAGTTTCATCGTGGAAATATTTTCGACTGCGGATCGAATGCGAATTAAATGTTCACTCGCCGCAGTAAATCCGGCTAGTTGTATAATCGGCATGACTATTTTATATCTAATTGATTAATTGACGATTCAAAACCTAAAATGTGATACGTATCGAGGAGAAAAATAAAGGCCCCGCTCAAATAAATATATTTAGTATACGTCTAATATCATGGATAGTTTAATAATTGTAAATAAATTTACAAAAAAATTTTTAAAATATGTTCTAGTTAAAAGAAAATCGGTAATTGTGTTCGTTCACACTAATTCATCAAGTGCGTTTTATCAAGTGTTCAGTGAAAATTCAAGATGGCCGAGCTTGCCACGTTTCGCAAACAACGTGCCGCCAATAAGGGAAAGTTGACCTTAATTATTAACAGCCTTAAAAAGATTGCCGAGATGTCCTTCGAAGAATGCAAGGCAAGATTAGCACGAGTTGACAAATTAATGGACGAGTTCACAGAAATCGAAAATAAAATATACGAATTAGACGATAAACAAGAGATCGATCAAGAATACGAGGAAAAATAATATTAAGCAATCACTGAGCTCAACAAAAGAATACGAAAATTGGGGCTTCAAAATACCGCAAACCTTACGAGTCAAGATAATGGATTAAACACAACTCAAGGAGCAGCAGAAATCAGATTGCCAAAACTCAATATACCAACGTTTTCTGGCGATTATACTGAGTGGCAGTCATTCTACGACCTATACGTATCATCCATTCACGATTCAAATACGCTGTCGCCCGTTCAAAAGCTCCAATACCTAAAAGGCCTATTACGAGGAGAAGCTGCTAGTCTTTTACGGCATTTCACGATCACTGAAGCAAACTACATCGAAGCACTTCATAAATTGAGGCAAAGTTATGATCGCAAACGCTATACCATGAACGCGTTTATCTCTAACTTCATTGATCAACCTGCAATAACTTCTGCTAATAATACGAATATAAAAAAATTACTGGAGACTTCGGATGAAATTTTGCGTGGTCTTAAAGCCTTGGGTCCTCATTGCGAAGAAAGAGACCCCTGGCTCTTATACATACTAACCAACAAATTGGATAGCGAGTAAAGGAGCCTATGGGCTCAAGAAACTGCTGATACCGAATTTCCAACTTTGGCCGAGTTTTTCGAATTTTTACTGCGTCGTGCTGATGCCCTAGACTCATTACGAACTGGTTCTAAACGCAATGTTAGTTTATCTAATAAACCAGGTATATTCAAAAGTCATTTCGCTATTCAAGATTCAAAATGTCCGATTTGCCAAGTTCAAGGACATTACATACATCAGTGCAAACTATTAAATGATATGACTATTGATAAACGACGCGAATTAATAAAGACGCAAAATAGATGTTTTAACTGTTTGAGCGACAAACATTCCGTGTTCAGATGTCCTTCGAAACGTCGCTGTTATACATGTAAAGAAAAACATCACACACTCGTTCACCTTTCACCCTCATCATCATTATCAGAGACATCCGACAAACTTACGATTCAATCTGCCAATGCCGTAATATCAGATAAATTGGAATTATCAGAAGTACAATCTGTTTTACCCACTGCTATAACAGAGGTGATCAGTTCTGCGGGGCAATCAATAAGCTGCCGTGCTCTTTTGGATTCGGGCTCACTAGTAAGCTTCATTACTGAGTCATTACTAAGACGCCTTGATCTACCTCGACACAACGAAAGAGTTGTCATCAAAGGCGTTGGAAACGTGGATGCCAGCGTTACTTGAGGAATCACAACTATCAACGTTAAGTCTAAATTAGGATCAATTTTGACTTTCAAAGTGTTTATTTTGAAAAACATTACAAAGTTACCAAATCTTAAAATTGATAACGTTGTGTTGGATGGGTGGAAAAATGTATCATTGGCTGATCGTGAATTTTATAAACCGAGTGAAGTTGATCTATTAATTGGGGTTGATCAATTTTTCAATGTTATACTGGACGGACAGATTAAAACCAGTCAAAGAGACCCTATCTTACAAAACAGCATATTTGGATGGATTGTGGCAGGTAATATCACAAATATTACAGAAAAGAAAAGAGATTCAATGTGGTTTGGCTCGAGTACCGAACATAAGTTCGATATAGATCAGACACTTAAAAGGTTTTGGGAACTAGAGTCAATTCCAAGCGACTTCACAGATTTAACCCCAGAGGAAAAACTATGCAAGACTCATTTTCAGGAGAATATGCAAAGAGACCATCACGGGCGATTCATCTTAAGACTGCCATTCAAAACACGTCCAGAAGCACTTAGTGAATCTTTGGGTATGGCAATTCAACGTTTACGATCAATGGAACGTCGATTTATACGAGACAAACCATTTCATGCCTAATATAAGCAGTTCATGAACGAATACGTCACCCTCGGACATATGCAGGAGATTGTACCACCATCATCAAATACAGATATAGGATTCTTTTTACCACATCATGGTGTTTTCAAAAACAACAATTCGGCAGGTGTTCCTTCATATCCTAATTTCCGATCGACAACTAAACACCAAACTAATTGATGATGTAATAGCTGACAAGGCCGTAAAGATATTAGGGTTACAGTACAATCCAGAACAAGATGTATTCCAATTTCACATAGCATTACCATTATCATCATGTTCGTAAACAAACTATTGTGCATATAAGTTTTATAGTGAAGTGTGAACATTTAATGATAATGACCTAGAACTTGGGTCATTATACTTGGTCTGCGTCTGCACCAAATCGGTCGGCAGTACTTAAAGTCTGGCCATGCAGGAAAATTCACCCTCATCGATGTTTGACCCCATGGATTCGGTGAAGGGTCCATCATTACAACACACAAATGCTATCGCCGTCGGCTCGGGCAACTTTATGAGCACAAGCGACAATCCATTTAAAATAGGTAAACTAATCATGAGATCTCCTATATAAGGCCACGAAGTTTCTCTGTAGAAAACTTAGCCAAAACAAAAGAGCCTCAGCAGAGTAACAGCAGTTCCCAACAAATATCAGGGAATGATTTAAATGAGAAAATAATAATATCATTACAAGCTGAATTAAGGGAAGCACGAAATGAAATCCATTGATTAAAACTAATGATAGATCAAAGTCACCCACAAACAAATGATTTTACTATACCTGATTCGAGCGAAGAAGAGGAAATAGTAGCACATGAAACAGCATGGCTACTACCAAAATCCAAAAAAAAGAGCGAATATCAGAAAAATGTAATCAAGCTGGTACTTCATCAGACAAAACTGAAAAAGATCCAACTCAAAAAACCAAAACTCAGCCCGAAAAAAACATCTCATCAGCAAAGTATGTACAATTCCAAAAGATTAAAGAACCTAGAAAAGGTAAACAAATTCCACCTGCTGTAGTACTTAGCAATGTGACAAATTACTCCGACATTAACAAGTCATTACAGGATAACAGCATCAATTTCCAAGCCAAATTGATGAACAACAAACAACTGAAAATAAATGTAGTCACCGAGACAGATTATAGAAATCTAACAGAATACCTAAACGGTTCGCAGCAACAATGGCATTCTTATGAAAATAAACATACACGACCGATAAGGGTTATGGTTAGAAATTTGCACCAATCATGCGACCCAGAAGATATTAAGAGAGAGTTGAGTGAAAGAGGTTTTAAAATCCTTGATGTCGTCAACAAAATTAAAAAGACTAAGCAAGGGGATGCAGAACTAAGAATTCCACTTCCGTTATTTATGCTGACCTTCGATAACAAAGAAGATATTCAAAAAATTTATGAAATAAAACATATGTGCCTTATGGGTGTAAAAATTGAAGCGGTTAGAAGTAACCGTACAATTCCACAATGTAAACGTTGTCAGCGATATGGCCATACTCAAAAGTTCTGCCAACACGAACCTAGATGTGTTAAATGTGCTGAGAAACATTTAACTATTTCTTGTGAGAAACCCAAGAGTACTGCAGCAAAGTGTTCAAACTGTGCACAAGCCCATCCTGCAAATTACCGAGGATGCCTAGTAGCGAGAGAACTTCAAAAAAGAAGAAATAATCTAAGTAAACCAACGAATTTACAAAAAATCAGAATCGTTTAGTCATCATGTAAGAGGTGGTTTATCATATGCGCAAGTAGCTGAGACAGGAAAGGTCAGTTCCGGACCAAATTTGAACCCTACCCATTCGAATACTATGATGGAAATGATGCAAAATGTTATGAATGCCATAAACAACCTTTCTGAAAGGCTACAATGATTGAAGTAGAGAAATTCTGCTTTATTATACTAATCAACTCTCTCAAAATGATATACCAAGAAAACCTGAGAATTGCTACTTGGAATGCTAACGGTATTAAAAATAAAAAGCATGAACTTTTTTGAAGCGTTTTTAAAAATGCAAAATATCGATGTGTGTCTGATATCTGAGACCCACTCCACCAGGCAATCTTACCTTAAAATTCACGGTTACCAACTTTATGAAACAATTCATCCGGATAACCAAGCAAGAGGTGGAACTGCTGTTATAATAAAAAACTATATTAAACACCGTGAATGCCAGCATTATCAATTACTCGACACCCAGCTTACCATAGTAGAAATTACATCTACCAAGCAACGCCTTCAGATAGGATCAGTGTATTGTCCACCTAGATATAACCTGAAGAAACCGAACTATTTGAATATCCTACAACAGTTCGATGGTAGATTTATACTAGGGGGTGATTTTAATGCAAAGCATGTTGATTTTGGCTCTAGGCTTACAACAACCAAAGGTAACGAACTTAAAAATGCAATAGTAGAAATGGGATGTAACGTCCATTCCACTGGCAAATCAACATATTGGCCCACGGATGCAGGTAAAACTCCTGATCTACTGGATTTCTTTATATCAAAACAAGTTTCATCAAATTTTATTGAAGTAGAGGATAATTCAGATATGGACTCTGATCACTCTGCAGTGATACTTTCCTTAAGCGACAAGATAATTAGAAAGGAAACGAGACCAACTCTTGCCAATAAAACAACTGATTCGGCGAGCTTCAGATCTGAAGTAGAAAATAAGATTAACTTACAAACACTACTAAAAACTATTCAGGATCTTGAAGAAGAGGTAGAAAATTTCACCGATATCATTCAGATTACCGCTTGGAATAATACTAATGGAACAGTATCCAAAACCATTGGTAAAAGTTACACAAGAGAAATTCGGAATCTTGTCTTAGAAAAAAGAAAAGCTAGGAGAAAATGGCAACAAACAAGGAGTCCATCTGATAAGACGATTCTAAATAATAAATCACAACAGCTTAAGCGAGAAATTCAGAAGCAAAATAAAAAATCGTTTTCTTTGTATCTGGGAAAATTGACCGCTGATGAAGATACGAACTTCTCACTATGGAAGGCAACTAAAAGTATAAAAACCCCAATTACGCAAATCCCTCCTATTAAGAGAAATGATGGCTCGTGAGCTAGAGATAACAAAGCAAAAGCTGAAGAATTTGCTAACCATTTGGCTGATATTTTCAAACCGAATGAGATTGAATCGGATATTATAATCGAAAATGAAAGCAGCAATTATGAGGGTGGAATTCCTCTAACAACCCAAAAAGAAGCTACCAGTGAAATACAATTCAATCTGAAGTCAGCAAAGGCACCTGGATATGACCTTATAACGGGAGGAATTTTAAAGCAACTACCAAAGAAAGCTATCGCTAAACTAACTTACTTGTTTAATGCTGTTATTAGATTAAGACATATTCCTTCGGCCTGGAAAGTTGCGGAAGTTATTATGTTACCGAAACCAGGTAAACCCCCTAATGAAGCTAAATCGTATCGTCCGATATCACTGCTCCCTATCATTTCAAAGCTAATGGAGAGACTACTCTTGAAGAGAATGAAGCCAATAATAGAAAGTAGAGACCTAATACCGGGTCACCAATTTGGGTTTAGATGCAAACATTCTACAATTGATCAGGTTCACAGAATAACAGACATTATAGAAAAGGCGTTAGAAGAAAAACAAATTTGTTCGACCTTATTTCTGGATGTGGCAGCAGCTTTTGATAAGGTATGGCACGAGGGTTTAATACATAAACTTAATGCTATGCTTCCGGGGCCATATATTGATCTTTTGAGATCATATTTATCTGAAAGGCTTTTTAGAGTAAGACAAGAAGATGAGTATTCTGAACTGAGAGAGATAAGGGCAGGTGTTCCACAAGGCAGCGTTCTAGGTCCAGTCCTTTACCTACTATATACAAGTGATATACCACAGCCCGACCACGTAAGCATAGCAACGTTTGCTGACTATACTATCAACAGAGCAAACTGTGGAAGGCGAATAAACTTCAATGTGCAAGTGGTGAAATTCGCCAGTGGACCAAGCGATGGAAAATCAAACTTAATGAAATGAAATCTGCCCATGTCAACTTTACGAATAAATCATTGGTTAATCCGCCGACAATCAGCTTAAACGATGTGATGGTGCCGAACGTGAACTATGCTAAACACTTGGGTATGACTCTGGATGTTAAACTTAAATGGAAAGAGCATGTGAAGAAGAAAAGAAAAGAGCTTGATCTTAAATATAGACAATTGTACTGGCTAATTGGGCGAAGGTCAAAATTAAGCATATGCAACAAAATACTAATTTACAATCAGGTTCTTAAGCCGATTTGGCTATATGGCATTCAGCTTTGGGGCTGTACTAAAAATACTAACATTAAACTTATACAAAACTTCCAGAATAAGGTACTTCGGAGTATAGTCAATGCACCCTGGTACATTCGTAATAGTGATTTGCATCGTGATTTGGAGATTCCAGATATAAAACTCGAAATAAAACGATTTGCATCGAAGCATGAATCAAGACTAATGGAACATGTCAATGCGAAAGCCTCTCGGCTACTGGATAATGAACATTTGGTTAGGAGACTTAAAAGAACCAAACCCTTCGAGCTCGTTAGTATGTGAACAGCTACCTACCAACGAACAGGCACTGTGGATCGCTGGATCAACAGTGACCACATTATATTTTAGTTTGTAAGAATTCAGATGTAAATTGATGGTCAGTCTGGAAAGACTAGTTTCAATAATATAATAAAAAATAAAAAAAAAAATTACCATTATTATCGAAATTAACGAAGAGATTGGTACTTTCAGAACCTGGAAAATTATTCGATCCGTTGGGTTGGCTGGCTCCTATTAACATTAAAATAAAAATTTTATTCAACAGCTTTGGTTAATGCAGCTGAATTGGGATGACGCGCTTCCACAGAAAGAAGCTCACGAGTGGAATTCAATTCGAGAAGTATTGCCCAGTATCGAAAAACTTTCTATTCCTCAGTTTGTTCACACGACTAAAATTCACCTGTGGAGTTACATGGATTCTGCGACGCGAGTACACTTGCTTTTGCAGCTGTTGTTTATTATAGAGTGACCACAGAAACGGGATATATTTATTCGGAATTGATATCAGCGAAGACCAAGGTGGCTCTTCTTAAACAACAAAGTCTTCCACGATTGGAATTATGCGGAGCAGTTTTACTTACCAAATTGATGAACGTTGTAAAGCGAGAAACCAACAGCATGATAAATCAAATTTGTATGTGGACAGACAGATTCTACTATTGTATTAGATTGGCTCGCCACACATCCCAGACGCTGGCCAACCTAGGTTGCCTATCGAACGTCCGAAATCCTTTCGTCCTATAGTAGACAACATTGGCGACATGTACCTTCACATCAGAATCCGGCCGATTGTGCTTCGAGAGGTGTTTATCCACAAGAACTCAAATCCAATATTTTGTGGTGGAACGGGCCTGATTGGTTGGTAAAATCACGGGAAAATTGGCCCATTCAACAAAAGGACTATTCTAATTTTGATTAGAATTCATTTAATCATTTTATCATCAAAATCCGTCATCGCAAGGTTGATCCTTGAGGAAATGCACCGCAATAATAAGCACGCGGGCTCTTCATTATTGTAAGCATTATCACGTCAAAGGTTTTGGATACCAGGAGCTAAAAGTATCATAAGAAAAATAATTTACAAATGTGTTCCGTGCACACGACAAAGAGCAATAAGTACAACACAACAAATGGGCAGTCTCCCAAGATATCGCCTAGAGTTAATACGTCCGTTTTTAAAGGTTGGAGTAGATTTTGCTGGTCCATTAAATGTGTATTTAATTAGAGGACGAGGTCAGAAAAAATATAAGGCCTATATCTGTCTATTTATTTGCCTCAGTATAAAAGCAGTACACATCGAACTAGTTGTAGACTTAAGTAGCGAAGCCTGTTTTGCTGCTTTGAGACGTTTCATTGCTCGTCGAGGTTGCTGTGAAGACATCTACAGCGACAATGGTACCAATTTCGTCGGGGCCAATAACCAACTCCTTAAAACATTCAAACACTACATCGAAAACTCTGATGAAATTGCTCACTTTCTTTCTAGCAAATCCATAAACTGGCATACCACCAAGCGCACCTCATTTTGGTGGCATTTGGGAATCGGCGATAAAATCTAATAATTTTCATCTACATCGGGTCATTGGTGCTTCTGTACTTACCATAGAAGAGATGACAACACTTCTGGCTGAAATTGAAAGTATACTTAACTGTAGACCATTATGTGTACTATCTACAGATGACATCGACGCTCTTACTCCTTCACATTTTTTAATCGGTCAACCTGGAACTTCACTACCCGAACTAGACATAAGCACATTTATCACGTTGGCAAATGATTCAATATATGAAACCACATTTTTGGAAGCGATGGCAGTTAGAATATGTAACATCGTTGCAACAAAGATCGAAGTGGATGAAATCAACACACAACATAAACCTAAACCACATAGTTATCATCAAAGATGAAAATTTACCCGTAAATAAGTGGATGCTTGGAAAAATAAGTATGGTACACCCAGGATCCGACGGTCTCGTTCGTGTCGTATCAATCAAAACTAAAGGCGGCGAATTAAAGAGACCAATAACAAAAGTCGTCAGGCTACCTGTTGAACACGATTGTTCAAGGCCGGCGGAATGTTTGGAATCCATTGAGCATCAACCAAACATCGATGATTAATTATAAATAACTAAAACTCATAATGATATTTATTAACTTTCGAAATTAATTTTATACTTACCCTTGAATTATATACAACTTATTATTATTGTTTACCATCTAATCAGATTTATCTGTCAAATCATAGTAAGACTCAAATAGTACTGTGATATATTTTATATATAAATTAATGCCATCTGTTAATTAGCATGTAGACTGATCTATGTATAATTAGTTATGGCTATCTTAATACCGAATTCATGTTTATAGTTAAGCCGAACTCCGAATTTGTTTAAGAAAAAATGTATTTTTTAATTACTTACTTACTTAGCTATCAGATTTTGTGAAAAAACATTAAGTAAAATTTCATAAGCTATTTTATTGCTAAAGGCATTAAAACCGATTTAATACAACGCAATATATTATAACTGTAGTAAAAGGTGATATTGTTGGTACTAATTAACCAGCAACTGGATTCTAAGTCCACCTAATCTTCATCGTGGGAAATACGTAGGAAACTCCTCCAGGCCACGCTTAGCACGTGGAAAATATTCATCGATACATTTTCTACCCCACCACAGTATAACAACAGAATTTTATTTTAGTTAGTGTGTGTAATGTAAATTTATAGTTCAAAGGTCATTTTTTATTATTTGTTTGTTTTCTTTATCTCTAAAATTTGTCTCGGGGCTCGAGGCACTTCCAACTCTTTCGCATTTCGCTTATTTATGTCCTTACCTTACGCCATTACAGCCAATTCGAGGACGTATGGCTAACCATCTGAGCATTGCATAGCTCCATGCCAGCCTATAGTACTGACATAGACAGTGGGTCAGCCCATGAGTTCTGCACTCCAGTAGGAGGTCATGTATGTGTTCATTTCCACCTTGGATGATAATTGTATGGTGAAAAATCCCTTATGCTTGAACTACTGCACCATTTGGTCGGTCATTTTTTCATTTACTAATATGTCAAAATTGAATGCCTCTTAATATTTCATTTTCTTATCAAGTTAAACTTGATTGTATCTGTGAATATTTTATTTGTGTTTGTAATGCCTCGTCCTATTTTTGTAATACATATAATTACATTCAACTGTGTCCAACGGTTATAATTTCTTACGCTAGAGAACCCATTAAGATCATAACATCCTGTGGGTGTTATACGTCAAACAATATATCATTGAACATACTATTTTACTATGGGTATCGTTCTTTCTCTCTCTCACTCATTCTTTGAAAATCAATACAGAAAAGATGGCAAATTTTTATCTTAAAATTTTTTTTGCAGCGAAATAGTTGCAAGTACCTTGAGTCCCAAAACATATT
Organism: Tipula lateralis; assembly: GCA_963932295.1. Lineage (NCBI taxonomy): Eukaryota > Metazoa > Arthropoda > Insecta > Diptera > Tipulidae > Tipula > Tipula lateralis. Next base: position 117,538,086 of record OZ010738.1, read on the forward strand.
GTTAAGATAAAAACAATCAACATTTTCTGGATTTAGAATTTTCAGGTTTATATTTTTCGGTATACTCATTCATACCAACCCTGAATAAAGTTGTCCAAAATACAATTACTATTTTTCTACAGTTTTTCACTTTCAAAATCAAATTTGTTTGTATTTTGAAATGGATCATGTCTATTTTGGGATCTTTTGTTTTAATATAGTTAATGCATGCTTAAAAGACAATATATGATAGATAAAAAGAACCATTACAAAATGCAAAAACTTTATATGATTGTTTCGGTCTAATTCATTGCAGAAGCATAATCGATTTTATTTTTCACATGCATTTTTAATTCATATGAAATATTGTTCTAGTATAATGCGTATAATGATATGGTCCACTACTACATAAACTACTCCAAATTTACATACAGCAGTTGGGCGTGTAAATTTCAAAATGTGAGGGTTTGTACATGTAATGTAAATGTATACACTAATTTTTATATACTGTAAAGTTAATAATGAATATACTAAAACTTTTTCGTTACAATTGTGCCATCTCTTATCAAATCTACTAAATTTCAATAAATTGACTATGTACCAGACCATTTATATCGTGCATCTCACAAATCAATTATGATTGTTTCGCTTCATGCTTAAAATTTCTATGTTGTGTACCAGCTAACCAAGACGATTTATATGATTTAGTATGGTTTTGTTTTAATTTTACATAATATAAATGATTTTGGTTTTTAAAATGACATAATTTAAAAATTAAAATAAACATGATTACCCATTTAAATCAACTGTGTTGTTAGTTATGATGCTTATACAAATAATAAACAAATAATCGTATTGAATATTTTATATTATTCTCTATTTTACGTTATTTACATGTAAAATATAAAAAGTGTTTTACATGTAAACCAAACTGTGGACAGAACTAAACGCCGTTAAAAGACCGTGTTCTGTTGCATCAACGCTTTTTTGAATATGAATAATTTAAATTAATTATGTTTTGATTTACTAAAATACGAATACCTTTTATTCAGGGAGATCGTGCAACAATATTTTTACTGAGACTGGCTGCAAGAATTGTACATGCAGAGCTAAACCGGAAACATTATCATTTCACGAATGTTCAATTTCTAAAAATTGGAAAAATCTATAGAAGAACCAGTATTACTCCATAGTAAATATGACGACCTACAAAATACACATTTATTTTATTTATTATAAATTAAAATATTTCATCAATAATAAATAATATCCGAAAAATAAGCATTACAAATTCAGTAATAATTGCACAATGCAAAGCAAAAAATCAGTTTTAGTAGGTATTACTAAGGTGCAAATGGTATCACAGAAATTGAATTTAAGATACCTTCCTCTAATAAATGTTAGTCATTGTAATTCTTATCCCATTCATAAAATGTTTATTCTATCATCGATGCTGCTGGTCTTTCATTTTTCAGAAATATCGTTTAAGAAACAAAAATTAAAGAAAAACGTTTGTAGTTCATAATGATTAACTATCATTTCAGATGTCACTGTAGTCGTAATAACAACTTCGTATGTTTTCATAAGAAAATTCGCTTACACAATAAGTATTGAATGTAATTACAACCTTTAGTAATTGATTGATTAGTTATCGCTTCTCGGCCTAAAGGCTAAGATCAAAGTGTAGTATCTGTTCTTATCAGCTTAACATCTGATAGATCCCTCATAGAGGGACCACAAATGTTAAACTGATTTTTGGAAATAGACGGAGTGCTAGGGGCTTGCTCCACCTCTGTCGCGGGTTGGCCTGGTATTGCAGTACCACCAGGATTGGCCCAATAAATAATAATAAATTATTATATAATAATAAATATTATAATAATAAATTAAGTAATTAGAATTGAGTTGAGAAAAAATATTAAATTAAATTATGAGGTAATGTGGGGGGAAAAAGGAGATCGATTATAATCTTTTAGATACGTATATAATATTTATTGGCTTTAGTTCGGGCCACAATATCACAAAACTACTAGCTCTCTAGAGCGCGATAGCTAAAACTTAAAGATAAAACTTAATAATAGATTGAAGTATTCGTGCTATTTTGTATTTGTAGTTTGTGTGCTGTCTGTCTATACGAAATGTTTTTATCATTGTTGGATTGTTATGCGATTTTTATTATACGGATCGTGTTTTTTTTACCTTTGAATAGAATTATGAATGGTTAAGGTAATTCTTGATTGATTATTTTTGAGTAAATTAATTTTTGAATTAGCTACATCTAAGAAAGTCGATATTTTTTTAACCGGATCATTAAAAACTAACCAGTTTTAGTTTTGATTAATTGACAGATTTGGGTTTTAAAAGACTTGGTGTTAGTCGAGTTCAATTAAGAACATCACTAGTTGCAACTATTCATGCTTTAAGCAGCTAGTCGGTTAGTCTTTCATAGGCATATTACGTAAAAGTAAAAACGATGATAAATTTTGATAAAATTCATGCGATCGATTTTTCGTTGATCGCTATATTGTAAACATCGTTCTGTGTATACTACTATTTAAGTGAAGACTCATGGTTTCATAAGTCGTTGCTAGGTGTTAGTATATATCTAATTGATTAATTGACGATTGAAAACCTAAAATGTTATATCTATCGAGGAACGGCCCGCCCATATAAATATATTTAGTAAACGCCTAATACAATATTGTTTTTTTAATATATTTTAGTTTAATATGTTTATTATTAAATTTAATTTGATGTATATTCTTTATGTTTTACATTATAACAGAATTTGGTTTTAGTTATTGTTAAATTTATAATTCAAAAACATCAGTTTTTCATTTTAAAATAATATGTCAAATTGAATGGCTCTTAATATTTTTTTACATATCAAGTTAAACTTAATTATATTTTATTTGTGTTTCTAATGCCGTTCTATTTTGTCCTTCTAGATAAAAATATGACATCAATCATCAAAAACATATTTCCTATAAACTAATATTTAACTATTAGTCAAACAGTATTTCTTTGAGTAGATTATCTTATTATGGTTTTCGTTATCTATCTTATTATGGTATTTCTCTCTCTTTCTTTTTCTGGAGACAAATACAGAAAGATTAAAAAAAGGTAAATTTTTATCTTAAAATCTTTTAAAATTTACTAAACCAAAATGTATTTTAAAAATATTTAAGATAAATGATTTTTAAACAAATCATACTTACCTGGTGTAGAGCTTACCATGATCCGCAAGGTGGTTGCTCCAGAGCGAGGCTCTTCCATTGCACTTCGGCGGGGTTGACCTTTGCGATTATTCCTAATGTGAATAACTCGTGCACAAAATTTTTGGTAGCCGGGACTGCGTACGCGCGGTCCCGATTTGTTCTAATAAATAGTAAAATTGTCAATTTATCAAAGAAATATCAAATAATATTAGTTATTGAAATTATAATTATTTTAAATGAATAATTTAGTTATCTTCGAGGGCGTACGAAGCATTACAATTCCTTCAGATAGACGAACAAGGCGGCGTAGTGTCGATCCGACACAGCGCTTTGTTTGTTATCATAAAGTGACAAATATATTATTTTGCCATAAAAAACATCAATATGAAAACATGGACATATTCCACGAAAACATCTCGAAGACAAATTGACCATGTGATGATTTCAAAAGATCGAGTCGAAATGAAAAAAATTTAAAATAGGAACGCAACCATTAAGTCGACTTAAAAAAAATTAGAAATACTATTTGACTAATATTTAAGTTTATAGGAAATATGTTTTTGATGATTGATGTCATATTTTATGCATGGATTAATGTATTTAAAAAAAATAGAACGAGGCATTAAAAAAAACAAATAAAATATAATCAAGTTTAACTTGATAAGAATAAAAATATAAAGAGCCATTCAATTTTGAGATATTGTTTTAAAATGAAAAAATGATAACATTTTTGAATTATAAATTTAACATATATAACACACTATGTTAAACCAAATTCTTTGTTATAATGTAAAATATACATCAAATTAAATTTAATAATAAACATATTAAACTTAAATATATTTATAATAAATTTATTGTATGAGGCGTTTACTAACTATATTTATCTGGACGGGGCCGTTCAATCGTCAATTAGATATATAAAAATCACCAAGCAAGGACAGAAACCATGAGTTTTATTTACTTAAATATACACAGAACGATGGTTAGAATATAGCGGTCAACGAAAAATCGGTCGCATGAATTTTAACAAAATTGATCATCGGTTTTACTTTTGCCTAATACCTAAGAAAGACTGACGATTAGCTTAAAGCATGAATAGTTGAAATTAGTGATGTTTCACCAAATGGAACTAACCAAATATTTTTAACCCCATCTTTCAATTAACCAAAACATAAAACTGGTTAGTTTTTAAAGGATCAGATTCAAAACAGATTGGACTTTCTTAGATGAATTTAAATAAACACGAAATACAAATACGAAAAAAAATAAACACATCCCTTATTAATTTTGTCTTTGAGTTTATAGCTAGCTATTGCGTTAATCTTATTTTTAACGATATTTTGTGATAGCGAATTGATTTGATATTGGATTCCATTATGTAGGATATTGATGCTATAAGAAATAAAATTAAACATTACATTTTAACCATAACGATTTTAACCATGTGCTACTATTTAATGATACTCTCAAACCCAAACACCATTTTTTGGTGCATTATCCTAGAATAATAAAACAATCTGGTCCTTTAAGAAATATTTATTGCTTTCGATATGAGGCAAAACATTTTGAAATTAAATCATACGCAAAAAACGTATCAAGTAGAAAAAATATAACGTTAAGTATAGCTATTAAATGCCAATTGAAATTTGCTCATTTACTTCTTGTATCTAATGATGAAATATTACCATTTGATGATTGCAACTTAACTTTAAATAATTTTCCTTTGGATATTTTTAGCCGCTATGAATTTATAATTTCTGAATTAAAGTTTCATACAACTATTTCATATAAGGGTAAGAAAATTCAACCTAATTATTTCTTGATTAAGTCAAATTATTCCATTATTAATATTTATAAAATCCATGGAATATTTGTTCATTCTAATGAAAAAGAACCGTACTTGATTGTAAAAAAGTATTCAACCAAGTATCTTAAATATTATGTATCATATAAACTATTATCGGGCAGTGAGGTCTATCTCATTTATCCGGTATCTTATTTTAACAGTCCTCCATTATGACAATATTCAACTTCTCAAGGAAATGTTATTCGTATTAAAAACTACTTTTAATTTCTTAATTATTACAAACAATTTATTACAATACTAATTATAGTATAAGCAACATTGTTATATGTAATATATGTGTTTAATTTTGGAAGAAGTACAAACCTATCTCTATTTTACAACGACTTTGCCATCTTTAATAAAATGAATTAAAATTTTGAAAATTGATTGCACTGATATAAAATTATCTTGATTCATGATTTATAAAAAATCGATAAATTGTATTTAATGTTAAATATTATGAAAAGCAGAATTAAAACAAAAATTAATTTATATAAATCAACCATTTCAATATAATTTCGTTGCTATATAGATCATTTTAAGAGAACGAAAATTTTTTGGAGATAATCTTGTTCAATATATTCATCAATATATTGTTTTAAATTAAACATAAATAATTATAAACTATTTCTTTTAATAATACTATAATAGTTGTTTTGTCATATATTTATGGATATTGAAAATATAGAAATCGTGAAATAATATAGTTACTGAAGAAAACCATCAAAACATACAACACAATGGCTGACGATCAAAAAATTCATACTTCTTTAGAACAACAAATAGACAGAAATTACCAAATAGAAGATCTTTTAGGAAGCGCGTTTATTCTATTATAAACGAAGAGAATAATGAACTAATGTCAATAAACCAAAATCATTTACAACAAAATCTTAGCGAAATAACACCATCAGTGTCGAACAGTAATTTAAATGAAATAAGACCTACAATTACAAATCAGAACATTACTAAATCTACCTCAGCTATTGTAAATACAAATTTCGAGTCAGAGCCACAGTTAATATCCTCAACAGCTGCGACGTTAGCAGATTTATGTTTGGAAATCAATAATACGTCTTCATCCCTTAATGAACAAGATGAAATTAACACAGAGCATTTGGATATAAATTTAAAACAAATGGCTTATTTACTTAGTTCTTGGGGATTAGAATGTTTATTTAAGCGATTTAAAGGTAAAAAATGATTTACTTATATCAAATTATTTGTGTATCTAATTTTAATTTTTCAGATGTTGGAATTGATTTTGATTATTTAAAGTATATGAAATATAAACATATAGGGCAGTTTTTCAAATCAACAGAATTCGGAAAACAAATTAAATTTGAGCACTGTCTTGTTTCATGGCAAAAAGAAAGTTGTAATATATTATACCACAAACAGCTAATGGATTCCGATCACCGTTTTTCTAAAAATAAACAAATCTCAATTGAACCTCAACCTTCGACTTCAATACAAAGCCCCAACAGTAATAAAACAATTATTTCTACATTGGTATTATTTTCTAGTATAATTACGTAAAATAGTTTGTTTATGTTTTTTATTTTACAGTCAATTCAAACTTTACTTGATCGCAATGATACCGGCAAAATCATCAGACAGTTTCATTTACAAAATAATTTTATTGAAAATACTCATAGAGAAAACTTGTGTATGATGAAAGTAGAGTATTATTTAATTATTAACAATACAAAACCCACAACTCAAGAAATAAAAGCTATCGCAGAAAAAATAGTTTCTTATTTTCAAGGCGAAAGTTTAGTAAGTTTTTTTTAACTTAAAATTTTTAACCAAATAAAATATTATACTTAATTTCAGAGCACCAACTTTTTACACAGAGGTCATAAGCCCCCACTTGGAATTTTATATAATAAATTTAAATATCAAATGCGGAAATTAAATAAGTTTTTAAATTCAAATTCTGAGACCACCACATTAAATATTCAACAAATTTTACCAATACCAGGTGCAATAAAATATTAAAATAATATATTTGAAATGTTTAATTTAAAGCTTTTCATTTTTTTAACAGAAGATTCTACTGAATACAATAAAGTTAAACTCGAGCTACGAAATTTGCGGAGTCCAAAATCTCTCGTTCTTCAGAAGTGGACTACAACTTCGAAAGATCGAATTAATGAAATACTCAAAAATAAAGATGAAAGTTTATTGAACATATTTCAAGAGTGGCCGCTCTATAAGCATTCATTTGGACCAGAATTTGTGAGATATATAAATTAATGTATATATATATATATATATATATATATATATATATATATATATATATATATATATATATATATATCTTTATATATATATATATATATATATATATATATATATATATATATATATATATATATATATATATCTTTATATATATATATATATATATATATATATATATATATATGTATATATAAATATATATTTATATATATATACATATGTATATATATATATATATATATATATATATATATATATATATATATATATATATATATATATATATATATGAGTGTGTGTATATGGATGTTTATAAATATTTATACAATTTTAATCACTACAGATCAACATAGACTTTCAAAATATGTACCCAGATTGTCCTAGCTTATATTCCAAATGGGATAGCTTCCTTACGAATATTCATATTGTGTTTAAAGGAAATATCAAACACGAAGAGTACAAAAAACAGGTTTGTATTTTAGCGACACAAAAAGATGACTTAAACGCAGGTAAATTGTTTTCTATATTTGATAGACACATATATATATATATATATATATATATATATATATATATATATATATATATATATATATATATATATATATGTATATATATATTATATATATATATATATATATATATATATATATATATATATATATATATATATATATATATATATATATATATATGTATATATGTATATATATATATATATATATATATATATATATATATATATATATATATATATATATATATATATATATAGATATATATATATAGATATAGATATATTAATATATATATTTATATCACATATATGATTTGTAATAAACGCACTAACTAATGAAACGTTTTTATTATTTTTCGTTAGATACATATAATATGGAGACTTTGAAGTTAATTTGTGCACTTTTACCTCCATCTGTTACCAATATTTTGATCAAAAATATAAAAGGATTTGTTAAATACTCAATAAAAGACAGTCAAAACTGGCTTTTAACTGAAGTGGATTCTATAGCTGATATGTATATACAAATAGATCAGATACAAAAAGGGTGCATTAAGGACAACACAACAATGCAACCTCTCTTAGTTGTTATTGGGAAAGAACATGATGCTCAATTTATGGTGGCTATTGATGGTTACAAATACATATGTGGTAGCTTTTTGGAAGCATTTGATGTAGTATTTAAAATGTATCAAGTATTTCAATTAAAATATCCACTACCCTGTTATAATGTGTGGATTTTTAATCAGCATTATTTTTTTAAAATTACGACCGTTTATGATAAAAAAATCCCATCAATTATAACTTTAATAAATGATTTAGAAAATCGGTTAGATTTCTGAAATATTTATGTGTGTAATATATATTCTATAAAATATTATGAATCGAATTAATATATTAAAACTGAATCAAAAATAAATATTTATGTTTATAATTTTGGAATATGTAATAATATGTATTTAATAAAATTTTTTGTTAATGTTATTATTGAGTTTGGGTTATTTTACTATAATATTTCTACTTGGGTTATTTTACTATAAGAATTAACTTTTAAATTTACCTAACTCTACTATTGGGATTAAGTTAATTTCACGATTTAACTGTAAATGTTTTACTGCAAAAAAGAGTTAATTTTACCGTTGTTAATCTAAGCATACTGCTGTGTTAGTTTTACTATAAAATATAGTTAATTTGGGTGCAAAATAAACGCTAATTTTACGATAGTCGTTGTTGATTTAACTTTTGGATAAAATTAATTCTACGATATTGAATTGTTAATTTAAGTTTGTTTTCGTAAAACATTAACTATCATTTTAAATTTTTGCTTACTTGACTCAACTTTTAATTTAGTTAATTTTACATAGGAATAAGTTGATAAAGATAACCTCTACGTAATTATCTTTTACTTTGCTCAATGTTAAATTTACAATTAGAAAATAGTACTATTTACAAAGTGACAAGTAAGTTGAGTTTGTAATATTTTTTTAGTAAAATTAAACTATCTTTTACGTTAATAAAGCGTATCATTTCTCTCCGTGTAGGCTGTCTAGATCAAGATTCGTAAATCTGAACTTTCGTATTATTCAGAAGGCACGCCGCTGAACTCTATCCAGCAACTGGAGAGCAATGACATATGCTCCACTCCAAGATTAATAAAGATTTGTGTTTAATTACAAGCGCTACATAAAATATTTTATTGTCTGCGGGCAGCCATTGCTCCGAAAAATAAAATTGAAAAAACATGATTATATTACAAATTTATGCAACATATTTCGATATATTAAACCTTTTGAAAATCTTCAAAAAAATTGACGATGTGAGTGGCGAGAAATTCTGCATATGGTTTAGACTTCAAAACAATAAATCTTGATAAAGTAACGGTTGTTGGTATTTTTTGGAATATACTTTCCACCATTATGTTTTATAGTTCCATGTAGATTTTCTTTATTCAGGTACTTTTTCTTTATGATAAGATTTTCGCTACACTATCTGTTTACAATCGGACCAAAATATGTTGAATTTGATATCGTTGGAAAATATTACTCATTTTCATAAATCTGGGCTGCAGCAGTTTTTAAATTATCATTGGGCCATTTCTGGATGAGTTACCATAATAGCGACTATATCTGCAAAATGTTTTGGGGTGGTTTGTTTGTTGCTAAGAGAAAATAAAGACAAGAGTTAGATTGAATATTTATTTTAAAATTATTTATTGTGTATATAAAATCGTTTTTATTTATTAATTATTTTGTTTATATTTAAATGTACTACATTTTTTTCCGATATTAATATTATAATTTTGGTAGTTTAACTCCTATCCGTTAACTCATGGTTGTCGAAAGACATTCTTTAATTTTCTACGATAGTTGGATTAATATTCGCATTAAACGGTACCATTAACACGAGCATGAAGCTAAATGCAATACCAGTTTTTTAAATTCGGATTTATCAAATGCGAATACGAAAGTAGAATAACGCGATCCTATATTTTCTAATCCGAATGAAATATCAGTCAAATTATATTGCGTGGTAGGTCCCCTGGTTTTATTTATTTTGAAGTGTATGTTGGGAAATTTACAAATTTTAAATGTATTATCCGTAAATGGAAGTGTCTACATAACATGCAACACTATTATTGATGTATGTTCGCGGTTTTCGCACATTTCAAACATTCATGGTAACTGTTATGATCTTCCACTCCTAACATAAATGTTGTGACTAGGGCACCACAGACAATCGTTATTTATATTTATTTGACGTAACTAGCACACCATCAATTAATAATACCTCAGATTTAGCGAACGTAGATGCAATTTTGTATGGTTAGGAGACGAAGATATATTTTTATGGTTCACAAAACAACGCAGTATTGGCCATAAATGTGAGATGACTTAAATAAAGGCAATCCATGAATTTTTTAGAAATGGATAAGTCTTAACATATTTTTCTGTTATCCGAAATGGTAATAATCACCGGGAGTAACATTGCGCGTTATTGTTTTTACCTTTCGAATTTTAATTATTTTATTATTCTAAGACAAAAATATAATTATTTATTAGCTTATAATTTTTAAATCGATATTTTTTGTATGGATGTACCATGCATGTATGTTCTCGTAAATAAAAAACAATACCTTTGATGATATGTGTGATTATGTTTAATGACATAAGTTGATATTCAACAATTGTCAATAAAAAACTATATGAGAAATATTATTATGTATTATTACGATCTATTAAAGATTATATACATATAATTTTTAATTATTAAATAATATTTTTTAGATTATTTCATTGACCTTGTGATGATTTTTACAATGATCACAAATTGTACACTGATTTTAAGAAGTGGTGCACCCAAACAAAGCTATCACATGATCTTAAATCGTGCCCAGGACTGTCGGATTCATAGGATAACATGCAAATGGTTCTCAACACAATGTTACTGAGGGAAGACGATAAGTAACAAATCTCACGATTGCCGAATAGTATCAAAGTAATTAATTTTAAGTTTTGAATAGTTAAATTAAGTGACACCCACTGAAAAGAAACCCACATGTAATTCAGCAAAATAACTGTTTTTTAAAAGGAAAATATCTTCAAATTTAAAAAGTCAAAGTGATAGCTAAGTTCCAGTCGTGGTGGTTAATGGTAGCATTATAAATCAAAATTAGAATTGATAGTATCGCAACCTGGAAAGAAATAGAAGTAACTCACCAAACTGTAAAGTTACCCAAATAAATCGAATTTTTTTACAATTTATAATCTTCAATCAGAACCAAATGGATACATACGATACTAGGATGGTTAAAGCTTAAAGTTCTACCTTCAACAATTCTAGTATCGTATGTATCCCTTTGGAAATGCTTTTCAAAATGCGTCATTTTCGTCCGGACTGTTTTTTTATAATCTATGATTCACTATAGCAGTGTGATTAAATTTATTAAAAAATGTTTATTCAATATTGTTTGGATTAAGACTATACTTCACAGGATCATTTCTGTAGTGAGTCTTCAACTCTTTTCAAATAAAATTGAAAGGGGCAAAAATCCATGATGATGACAGAAAGTACTAATCATCAAGAGCGTGAGAAAAATAACTTATTATAATATGGGCCTTTATAAACCGGGTGCGTATTATTAGTTGCCGATGATCGTTCTATTTTGATGGGGTTGTACATTCTGAGTGGATTTTTAAAGTGTGCATTGTTTTTATTTTGGAAATAGTATTACGTTTTTTTTGTGATCTAATGTTTTATTTTATAATTTTTGCTGGTAAATGAAGCCAATTCAAACGAGTCGCGATTACGCTCTGTTGTATTTTCTCGTCTCTTACATCAATTTTTACCAAGAAACTAAATGTTGCAGTGGGGATATTTTTGTTCAACTTTTTCCTCAAACATTTTTTCTGCGGAACGATGTTGTACACCTACACACTAATATAACAATAAAAAAAAATTGTTGGGTCGCATTTTTTTGTTGTTTCTTACTAATCATTTGAAATATGACCGTTGACGGTCAAGTTGCAATTTTATTTTATGGTTTTCCGTGCTTTTAATTTATACTTAATAGGTTAAATCGCTTCTTCTTGTAAATCTATTATCTAGTCGGGATTCTTTGCAAATACACTTGGTTGAATGTGATTAATTTTAATGTTTTATTCTACGATACTGCGAGTATTAATATTTGTTTGTGTAGATGGCGCACAAATATTCTTGTTAAAAAATGTACATGGCACAACTAACCCGGAAACATTCATTTTTATTTCAACTAATAAAAATGTTCATCTAATAAAAATTGGAAAAAGGTACAGTAGAATCATTATTATTCAGTATTGAATATGACGAGGACGGCTTCCAAAATACACATTTATTGTACTTATAATAAATAAAAATAATTTCATCAATAATAAATAATATCACAAAAATAAACATTAAAAATTACAAAATGTAAAGAAAAAAATCAGTTTTAGGCACAAATTTTTTCCCCTGAAAAATGTAAGTGATAGTAATTCTTATTCCATCCATATGATTTTTTTGTTATGTAACCTCATTGATGCTGTTGTCTATTACGAAATAATATTATGTCTTTTATTTCTCAGAAAGTAAAGAATGAAATATGTTTGTTGAGAAACACAAACTAAAGAAAAACGTTTTTAGTTCATAATTATTAGCGTTCTTTTCAGATGTCACTGTATTCAATATAACTTTGTATGTGATCAAAAGTGTGTAATCAAATAAATTCGCTAACACAATATGTTTTGCATGTAATTAAAACCCTTAATAAATGATTGATTAGTTATCGCTTCTCGGCCTAAAGGCTAAGATCAAAGTGTAGTATCTGTTCTTATCAGCTTAACATCTGATAGATCCCTCATAGAGGGACCACAAATGTTAAACTGATTTTTGGAAATTGACGGAGGGCTAGGGGCTTGCTCCACCTCTGTCGCGGGTTGGCCTGGTATCGCAGTATCACCAGGATTGGCCCAATAAATTAAAATCTTAATTACCGACGTTGTTATGGTTAAAATGTAATGTTTAATTTGATTTCTTATAGCATCAATATCCTATATAATGGAATCAATATCAAATCAATTCGCTATCACAAAATATCGTTAAAAATTAGGTAAGCGCGATAGCTATAAACTGAAAGACAAAATTAATAAGGGATGTGTTTATTTTTTTTAGTATTTGTATTTCGTGTGTATACATAAAAAGTATGTTTTATAATTGTTTGATATGGTTGAATTCTTGATTGATTTTTTTTGGGTTTTGAATTTATTTAAATTCATCTAAGAAAGTCCATCTGTTTTGAATCTGATCCTTTAAAAACTAACCAGTTTTATGTTTTGGTTAATTGAAAGATGGGGTTAAAACTATTTGGTTTGTTCCATTTGGAACATCACTAATTTCAACTATTCATGCTTTAAGCTAATCTTTCTTAGGTATTAGGCAAAAGTAAAACCGATGATCAATTTTGTTAAATAAAATTCATGCGACCGATTTTCGTTGACCGCTATATTGTAACCATCGTTCTGTGTATATTTAAGTAAATAAAACTCATGGTTTCTGTCCTTGCTTGGTGATTTTTATATATCTAATTGACGATTGAATGGCCCCGCCCAGATAAATATAGTTAGTAAACGCCTCATACAATAAATTTATTATAAATATATTTAAGTTTAATATGTTTATTATTAAATTTAATTTGATGTATATTTTACATTATAACAAAGAATTTGGTTTAACATAGTGTGTTATATATGTAAAATTTTGAATGGCTCTTTATATTTTTATTCTTATCAAGTTAAACTTGATTATATTTTATTTGTTTTTTTTTAATGCCTCGTTCTATTTTTTTTAAATACATTAATCCATGCATAAAATATGACATCAATCATCAAAAACATATTTCCTATAAACTTAAATATTAGTCAAATAGTATTTCTAATTTTTTTTAAGTCGACTTCATGGTTGCGTTCCTATCTTAAATCTTTTTAAGAATTTTTTTCATTTCGACTCGATCTTTTGAAATCATCACATGGTCAATTTGTCTTCGAGATGTTTTCGTGGAATATGTCCATGTTTCCATATTGATGTTTATTATGGCAAAATAATATATTTGTCACTTTATGATAACAAACAAAGCGCTGTGTCGGATCGACACTACGCCGCCTTGTTCGTCTATCTGAAGGAATTGTAATGCTTCGTACGCCCTCGAAGATAACTAAATTATTCATTTAAAATAATTATAATTTCAATAACTAATATTATTTGATATTTCTTCGATAAATTGACAATTTTACTATTTATTAGAACAAATCGGGACCGCGCGTACGCAGTCCCGGCTACCAAAAATTTTGTGCACGAGTTATTCACATTAGGAATAATCGCAAAGGTCAACCCCGCCGTAGTGCAATGGAAGTGCCTCGCTCTGGAGCAACCACCTTGCGGATCATGGTAAGCTCTACACCAGGTAAGTATGATTCGTTTAAAAATCATTTATCTTAAATATTTTTAAAATACATTTTGGTTTAGTAAATTTTAAAAGATTTTAAGATAAAAATTTACCTTTTTTTAATCTTTCTGTATTTGTCTCCAGAAAAAGAAAGAGAGAGAAATACCATAATAAGATAATCTACTCAAAGAAATACTGTTTGACTAATAGTTAAATATTAGTTTATAGGAAATATGTTTTTGATGATTGATGTCATATTTTTATCTAGAAGGACAAAATAGAACAGCATTAGAAACACAAATAAAATATAATTAAGTTTAACTTGATATGTAAAAAAATATTAAGAGCCATTCAATTTGACATATTATTTTAAAATGAAAAACTGATGTTTTTGAATTATAAATTTAACAATAACTAAAACCAAATTCTGTTATAATGTAAAACATAAAGAATATACATCAAATTAAATTTAATAATAAACATATTAAACTAAAATATATTTAAAAAACAATATTGTATTAGGCGTTTACTAAATATATTTATATGGGCGGGCCGTTCCTCGATAGATATAACATTTTAGGTTTTCAATCGTCAATTAATCAATTAGATATATACTAACACCTAGCAACGACTTATGAAACCATGAGTCTTCACTTAAATAGTAGTATACACAGAACGATGTTTACAATATAGCGATCAACGAAAAATCGATCGCATGAATTTTATCAAAATTTATCATCTTTTTTACTTTTGCGTAATATACCTATGAAAAACTAACCGACTAGCTGCTTAAAGCATGAATAGTTGCAACTAGTGATGTTCTTAATTGAACTCGATTAACACCAAGTCTTTTAAAACCCAAATCTGTCAATTAATCAAAACTAAAACTGGTTAGTTTTTAATGATCCGGTTAAAAAATATCGACTTTCTTAGATGTAGCTAATTCAAAAATTAATTTACTCAAAAATAATCAATCAAGAATTCAACCTTAACCATTCATAATTCTATTCAAAGGTAAAAAAACACGATCCGTATAATAAAAATCGCATAACAATCCAACAATGATAAAAACATTTCGTATAGACAGACAGCACACAAACTACAAATACAAAATAGCACGAATACTTCAATCTATTATTAAGTTTTATCTTTAAGTTTTAGCTATCGCGCTCTAGAGAGCTAGTAGTTTTGTGATATTGTGGCCCGAACTAAAGCCAATAAATATTATATACGTATCTAAAAGATTATAATGTAAACCCCGATCTCCTTTTCCCCCACATTACCTCATAATTTTAATTTAATATTTTTTCTCAACTCAATTCTATTTACTTAATTTATTATTATAATATTTATTATTATATAATAATTTATTATTATTTATTGGGCCAATCCTGGTGGTACTGCAATACCAGGCCAACCCGCGACAGAGGTGGAGCAAGCCCCTAGCACTCCGTCTATTTCCAAAAATCAGTTTAACATTTGTGGTCCCTCTATGAGGGATCTATCAGATGTTAAGCTGATAAGAACAGATACTACACTTTGATCTTAGCCTTTAGGCCGAGAAGCGATAACTAATCAATCAATTACTAAAGGTTGTAATTACATTCAATACTTATTGTGTAAGCGAATTTTCTTATGAAAACATACGAAGTTGTTATTACGACTACAGTGACATCTGAAATGATAGTTAATCATTATGAACTACAAACGTTTTTCTTTAATTTTTGTTTCTTAAACGATATTTCTGAAAAATGAAAGACCAGCAGCATCGATGATAGAATAAACATTTTATGAATGGGATAAGAATTACAATGACTAACATTTATTAGAGGAAGGTATCTTAAATTCAATTTCTGTGATACCATTTGCACCTTAGTAATACCTACTAAAACTGATTTTTTGCTTTGCATTGTGCAATTATTACTGAATTTGTAATGCTTATTTTTCGGATATTATTTATTATTGATGAAATATTTTAATTTATAATAAATAAAATAAATGTGTATTTTGTAGGTCGTCATATTTACTATGGAGTAATAATGGTTCTTCTTTAGATTTTTCCAATTTTTAGAAATTGAACATTCGTGAAATGATAATGTTTCCGGTTTAGCTCTGCATGTACAATTCTTGCAGCCAGTCTCAGTAAAAATATTGTTGCACGATCTCCCTGAATAAAAGGTATTCGTATTTTAGTAAATCAAAACATAATTAATTTAAATTATTCATATTCAAAAAAGCGTTGATGCAACAGAACACGGTCTTTTAACGGCGTTTAGTTCTGTCCACAGTTTGGTTTACATGTAAAACACTTTTTATATTTTACATGTAAATAACGTAAAATAGAGAATAATATAAAATATTCAATACGATTATTTGTTTATTATTTGTATAAGCATCATAACTAACAACACAGTTGATTTAAATGGGTAATCATGTTTATTTTAATTTTTAAATTATGTCATTTTAAAAACCAAAATCATTTATATTATGTAAAATTAAAACAAAACCATACTAAATCATATAAATCGTCTTGGTTAGCTGGTACACAACATAGAAATTTTAAGCATGAAGCGAAACAATCATAATTGATTTGTGAGATGCACGATATAAATGGTCTGGTACATGGTCAATTTATTAAAATTTAGTAGATTTGATAAGAGATGGCACAATTGTAACGAAAAAGTTTTAGTATATTCATTATTAACTTTACAGTATATAAAAATTAGTGTATGGACCATATCATTATACGCATTACTAGAGCAATATTTCATATGAATTAAAAATGCATGTGAAAAATAAAATCGATTATGCTTCTGCAATGAATTTGACCGAAACAATCATATAAAGTGTTTGCATTTTGTAATGGTTCTTTTTATCTATCATATATTGTCTTTTAAGCATTAACTATAATAAAACAAAAGATCCCAAAATAGACATGATCCATTTCAAAATACAAACAAATTTGATTTTGAAAGTGAAAAACTGTAGAAAAATAGTAATTCAGGGTTGGTATGAATGAGTATACCGAAAAATATAAACCTTAAAATTCTAAATCCAGAAAATTTTGATTTTTTTTATCATTACAATATGTTTTGGGACTCAAGGTACTTGCAACTATTTCGCTGTTCGCTTGTTTAGGTCCTACCTTACGCTATTACAGCCAAATCGAGAACGTACGTCCATAGGTTCGATACGTCTATAGGTAAATGGTTCTAGCTAGTCGTTAGTCTTTCTTATGTATTAGGCAAAAGTAAAAAATTTGATCAATTTGTTAAGATTCATGCGACCGATTTTTTGTTGACCGCTATATTGTAACCATTGTCCTGTGTATATTTAGTGAATAAAACTTATGGTTTTTGTCCTTACTAGGTAATCATGTCGATTATAGAACTCGCTGGATTGCTGTGGCGGGAGTTTAATTCGGTTTTGAAGTTTCTAATATTATTGAAAACGTCGGATGTAAAATGAACGAATGATGGCAATGCAGTGTGTAAAATAGGTATTATTGAATTCGCAAGTGAAACGCTGTCCATATAAATTATGTCATTTAAAATCCACATTAATTTGAATGCGGATTTCATACGTTAAGTAAGTTTTAGTTATGATTTTTTGTTGAAAAACCAAATATAAATTATATTTATTTAAAAAATTCAAATTGTTAATTAAAAATTAAATTCTAATTAATTCGGTGTATCATGGATAAAGCGTAAGTTGTAAATTTAAATTACCAAAAATTAAGTATTTATAGGATTTTTATAGGAAGCGTACAACAAATTTGAGAAGATGGTGGATTTGATGAAGCGACATCCTGATATTGCAAAAAATTTTCAACAGTTGATCTTGATGTAATCCAAGAATTTTGGTAAAAATTAACACAGGAATTGAATTCGCTATGACCATCAATTAAGGAACCTCCGAGTGGAAAAAGTTTAGAGGGTTTTTATTATATTTAGTTTAAATAGTTTTGTTTATTTTTAAATTGTAATTCCAGGTTTGGATAAATCTTTCCTACGAAAAAAATTAGCTCATAATAAAGAAGAGCTAGCGGGTACTGGTGGCGGTCCTAACAAGATCGTTGTGTTTACCGCTTTGGAGGGGGACGTTATATGGCTTGTTTGCTTACGAGATTGTGTTGATGGAGTAAGCAATGCGAAGAAGTTTGGAATTCCACATAGGCGAAAATTAAATGAGACAAATAACGAATTTGACATCTCTATACCAAAATTAGATGAAATGGTTGCATCGCCATCCTTCGAGTTATCCGATGAAAATCACGAAGTGGAAACTGAAATTGGATGACAGGCTGAAGTGACACAATCCAAAGGGACTAAATCGTTGAAGTTTCTAATAAAAAGATAGACATCCAGCAAACATTTTTCGAAAATATTAAAGAGTTCATCAAAACTCAATGAGCAGTTTCAGGAAGTAAAAAAAAAAATAAAAAAATTATTCAAGTAGTTCAAACGATATTTTGCAACAGCAACTAGAAGAAAATAAAAGGCACAACGAGCGAATACAAAAAAACAAGATAAAAGAAAAAATTCTTGAAATTGAGTGACGCAAAGCTGAACTCGAGCATTTGAATTAAAAATGTGAATAGCCAAGAGGGCTGAAATTTTGAAACCATGAATTCTGATTATTTTTTTTATTCTTTGTTTATTATTAATTATTATTAATTATCAGTAACTTGTATGCTGTGCAAAGGAGAGCTATACCGCGATAGTTCTTGCATTTCATGCGATCACCCTTTTTGAATATTGGGCATAACGCGGCCACTTTCCATTCATCAGGCATAACTTCATTTCGCCATACCAATCGAACAAGGTCGAAAAGACAGTTCCACAAAGTTAGCCCTCCGAATATCAAGAGCTCTGAATTAATGCAATCAACCCCTGGTGAACGATTTTTCTTTAATCTCTGCATGGCCATTGTGAATTCCTCATAGGATGGATCCTCAATGAACATCTCCGCGGTCTGTATTTGAGAGTATTCAAATACAGCTTGTGATACATGTGGAACATTAAGTAGATCAGAAAAATGTTCACGCCATGTATCGAGTACCGCATCAACGTTAACACAGAGGTTTTTATCTTGGTCCCGAATGGCAGTTGACCGAGATCTTAAGGTATGGTGCAATTCGGTGATTCCTTTAAAGAAACCACGCGAGTTGTGCTCATTGCTGAGTTGTTGTACTCTTAAGACCTTGGCCTTCCACCATTCGCGCTTCTTCTGTCTACAAATGCGTTTAGCTGTCCTCCTAGCAAGAACTGCCTTGTTTTTCCTTGCAATTGTAAACCGAGTCTGCGCTTCATTGTGGGCTATATTGCGTTGCTCAACAGCAAGACGACACTCCTCATCAAACCAATCATTTTTGGGCTTAGTTTTCACTATACCGAGAGTGTGCTGGGCAGCATCGACAACCGAGGTTTTCAATACTTCCCAGACACTGTTCACATCATCAGATTGGTAGTTGGATCCTAAAATGCTATTGCTGACAAGATCTTGATATTTTCGTTGCGTTTCTTCATTTATCAGACCTTCACAGGAGAATCGCGTTTTATATTCTCCTGTCCTCCTTGACTTGTACGAAAATTTCCATCGTAGCTTTGCAGCAACCATAAAATGGTCACTGCCTACGAATTTTGTTGACGACCGATACGATCGCACGTCTTGAACAACCCGAGCCCGGTCTTTTGAAATCAATACATGGTCAATTTGGCTTCGGGATGTTTTACGTGGATGTGTCCAGGTTTCCAAATGGATGTTTTTGTGGGGAAAGAATGTACTTGCCACTTGGAGATCATGTGCGATCGCAAAGTACATCATTCTTTCCCCATTTTCGGTCGCAGTTTCGTGTCGGGAGTACGGACCTATGTTGTTACATAAGTCGGTCTGATTTCGGCCAGCTCTAGCATTAAAGTCACCAATCACCAATCTGATATCGTGCTCAGGTATAGAGCCCATCAGATTATCCAAATTATTGTAAAATGAGTCTTTATCTTGGGGTTGGCTTACATCAGTGGGCGCATGTACACATACAATTGACAGGTTGGCTAATCTCATGTGCAAGCGAAGCTTACACATTCGATTATCGACTGCTTGGAAGTCCAACACAGCCTTTTTTACCTGCGGCCCAATGAGAAAGCCAACTCCAAGATTTCCGAGGTCATCTCCACTGTGTAGCAACGTATAGCCTTGGGACACATGGACTCCACTTTTAGGCCATCGAGTTTCTTGGAGCGCTACGAGTTCCAGCCGATACTCCTTCATACATGTGATAAGGCCGTCCAACGCGCCAGGTTTTCTTAGTGACTGCACGTTCCACGTGCTGATCCTCAATCTCGTATCCGGGTACTTAAGCGGGGGGTCATTGTTATTTAGGCGGTATCCGATTTTTTTGTTTTTGTTGACATTTTTAACTGTTATTGTTTTTTTACGGATGCGGGTCGTCAGCCCAGCGATCCAACCAGATTTAGTCGCCTCCTACGACAAGCTCTGGATACTGTGGTGGTATTCTATGGATCTCATGTTTCGTTCGAAATATTTACGAAACATGGTTGCCCCCACCCACAGGGCAAATTATTTTATTATTTGTTTATATGTTATTATATAATTTGTTGAAACATTTAAATTTAATTTAATTTTTATTTTATTTTATTAAAAATTCATTAATATTTGGTTTCTAAATTCATTCGCTTCTGTAGAATACCATTGGTTTTCTTGGGGTTGAATTTTTTAGTCGGTAATTTCGTCATCCTTTTGAAATTGTTGTTCAATTGGCTCATCATAATCTGGAACATTAAAATGGATTCCTATATTATGTAGAGCAGCTGCTACATTAATGATTTTCTCAGCTTTGTCAGGTGTGTAGTTTAAATGTCTGGCTACTCCAAGCAGGCATCTACACCAATTTTTCCAGACTTTGATTGTACGCTCGACAATATTACGGCCGGAACTGTGGCTTTTATTGAATCGACTTTTTGAAGTATTAATCCCAGCATTTCTAAATGGGGTAGAAAGCCATGGCAAGAGGGGGTGGCAAGCGTAAAAAAAATTGTTTTGATTAGTATCTCCATTATTATAAAATCTCCATTATTATATTCATTTTTGAAATATTCGAAAACCTCGCTGTTTTCCCCCAATAAAGGAATCGTGACTAGCACCAGGATACGTAGCATCCAAATACTGAATCCTCTGTTTATGGTCACATATCTAAAAGAAAAAAATGTATACAAAATAAGAAAAAATAAGTTCTAAAACATAAGCCACTAAGTTCTTACTATCATGGTATTCAAACTAAAATACCCCTTGCGGTTGTAAAACAGGTGAGCATTATCACCTGATGGCTTATTGATTTTAATGTGCGTACTATCTACACACATAACAACATCAGCTATTCTGCACTTTGAATAAAAATATAACCTTGCCTCATTTTTTTCATCTTCGGTAATTTTAAGCGATATCCATTTAGGACATAACGGGGTTTCCAAAATATAAAGCACTTCCGATAGAACAATCGAAACGGTTGGTTATGCTATGCCAACAAAATGATCCTACCCAACACTGTTCCGGTATCCACCACCTGCTAAAAATCTTAGACACGCTGTCAATTTAAATTCTGCAGTTAGTGAGGACGATTTTACTACCGGTGGTAATCTAGTTTTTAGTTCTTTTAAAACATTACTGAACGCGGCTTTGCCTAGTCTGAAGTTTTTTATAAATCTGAAAAATAAATTACCGTTAGGAACAATGACCACAAAAAAAACCATATTTCAGAAAATGTTTACTCACTGGACATTTGAGAACTGGAAAATTTCTTGTCACATATTTCGTATCGTTTTCCGTGTGTCTTTCCTGCTATTCGTTATATCGTCTAAATTTAAATAACACCCAATGGTATCCATAATACCGAACTAAAAACACTTAATACTTTGCACTTAAATATTTCTTTTACTTAGAAATCACAGAAATATGTATATGTTATCAAAGAAACACTTTATTCAATTTGGAAAAATTGACAGCTTGTGGTAAAATTGCAGTTTCATCGCGGATCGACAACGAAGATTCCCGTCGGATTCTAAAATACAAAATATTTTCGACTGCGGATCGAATGCGAATTGGATGTTCACTCGCCGCAGTAAATCCGGCGAGTTGTATAATCGGCATGACTATTTTATATCTAATTGATTAATTGACGATTCAAAACCTAAAATGTGATACGTATCGAGGAGAAAAATAAAGGCCCCGCTCAGATAAATATATTTAGTAAACGTCTAATTCATGGATAGTTTAATAATTGTAAATAAATTTACAAAAAAGTTTTTAAAATATGTTCTAGTTAAAAGAAAATCGGTAATTTGTGTTCGTTCACACTAATTCATCAAGTGCGTTTTATCAAGTGTTCAGTGAAAATTCAAGATGGCCGAGCTTGCCGCGTTCCGCAAACAACGTGCCGCCAATAAGGGAAAGTTGACCTTAATTATTAACAGCCTTAAAAAGATTGCCGAGATGTCCTTCGAAGAATGCAAGGCAAGATTAGCACGAGTTGACAAATTAATGGACGAATTCACAGAAATCGAAAATAAAATATTCGAATTAGACGATAAACAAGAGATCGATCAAGAATACGAGGAAAAATACTATTTAGCAATCACTGAACTCAACAAAAGAATACGAAAATTGGGGCTTCAAAATACCGCAAACCTTAGCTCCAATACCTAAAAGGCCTATTACGAGGAGCGCTGCTAGTCTTTTACGGCATTTCACGATCACTGAAGCAAACTACATCGAAGCACTTCATAAATTGAGGCAAAGTTATGATCGCAAACGCTATACCATGAACGTGTTTATCTCTAACTTCATTGATCAACCTGCAATAACTTCTGCTAATAATACGAATATAAAAAAATTACTGGATACTTTGGATGAAATTGTGCGTGGTCTTAAAGCCTTGGGTCCTCATTGCGAAGAAAGAGACCCCTGGCTCTTATACATACTAACCAACAAATTGGATAGCGAGTCAAGGAGCCTATGGGCTCAAGAAACTGCTGATACCGAATTTCCAACTTTGGCCGAGTTTTTCGAATTTTTACTGCGTCGTGCTGATGCCCTAGACTCATTACGAACTGGTTCTAAACGCAATGTTAGTTTATCTAATAAACCAGGTATATTCAAAAGTCATTTCGCTATTCAAGATTCAAAATGTCCGATTTGCCAAGCTCAAGGACATTACATACATCAGTGCAAACTATTAAATGATATGACTATTGATAAACGACGCGAATTAATAAAGACGCAAAATAGATGTTTTAACTGTTTGAGCGACAAACATTCCGTGTTCAGATGTCCTTCGAAACGTCGCTGTTATACATGTAAAGAAAAACATCACACACTCGATCATCTTTCACCCTCATCATCATTATCAGAGACATCCGACAAACTTACGATTCAATCTGCCAATGCCGTAATATCAGATAAATTGGAATTATCAGAAGTACAATCTGTTTTACCCACTGCTATAACAGAGGTGATCAGTTCTGAGGGGCAATCAATAAGCTGCCGTGCTCTTTTAGATTCGGGCTCACAAGTAAGCTTCATTACTGAGTCATTACTAAGACGCCTTGATCTACCTCGACACAACGGAAGAGTTGTCATCAAAGGCGTTGGAAACGTGGATGCCAGCGTTACTCGAGGAATCACAACTATCAACGTTAAGTCTAAATTAGGATCAATTTTGACTTTCAAAGTGTTTATTTTGAAAAACATTACAAAGTTACCAAATCTTAATATTGATTAGGTTGTGTTGGATGGGTGGAACAATGTATCATTGGCTGATCGTGAATTTTATAAACCGAGTGAAGTTGATATATTAATTGGGGTTGATCAATTTTTCAATGTTATACTGGACGGACAGATTAAAACCAGTCAAAGAGACCCTATCTTACAAAACAGCATATTTGCGAGACTCATTTTCAGGAGAATATGCCACGTCCAGAAGCACTTGGTGAATCTTTCAGTATGGCAATTCAACATTTACAATCAATGGAACGTCGATTTATACGAGACAAACCATTTCAAGCCCAATATAAGCAGTTCATGGACGAATACGTCACCCTCGGACATATGCAGGAGATTGTACCACCATCATCAAATACAGATATAGGATTCTTTTTACCACATCATGGTGTTTTCAAAAACAACAATTCGGCAGGTAAACTTCGAGTGGTATTTGATGGTTCCGCAAAAACCACTTCTTTCACTCAACGATTGTTTGGCTGTAGGTCCTACCGTACAATCTACACTCTACGCTATTATACTACGTTTTCGTGAATGTCGCCGGATGTAGCTTAATCGTTAAGAGAGTTTCTCATCACGCCGCGGTCTCGAGTTCGATTCCCGCCGTTGACCAAAAATCAACACGCAACCGGATGACATAAAACGCGATTGTGTGTAAAAAAATTCGTTGGGCTGACCACCTACAATGTGCACCAATTGTTAAAATGGTTCATAAGGTCTCAGTTGAGACGCGGTTAGGGCCGCTTACGGCCTCTAAGCCATAGATTATTTTTATTTCGTGAACATCGATTTATTTTCTCAGCAGATATAGAGAAAATGTACAGACAAATCCGATTGCATGACGATGACTCTAAGTTTCAAAAGATTGTGTGGAGAGATGACCCAACAAAACCACTTAGATACTTCAAATTATCCACGGTAGCATACAGGTTAGCATCAGCTCCATATCTAGCAACACGAGCTCTCAAACAGGTAGCTCAAGATATACATGATGCAAATCCAGTGGCATCTCAAGTCATTGAACGCGCTATATATATATAGATGACCTCATGACGGGTGGTGATACTATCGAAGAAACATTGCAGCTAAAACAATCTTTAATCACAATACTGTCAGAATACGGGTTAAATTTGCGAAAATTGGTATCCAATTCGGAGAAAATCCTTGAAGATATCCTAATTTCCGATCGACAACTAAACACCAAACTTATTGATGATGGAATAGCTGACAAGGCCGTAAAGATATTAGGGTTACAGTACAATCCAGAACAAGATGTATTCCAATTTCACGTAGCATTACCATTACCATCGAAATTAACGAAGAGATTGGTACTTTCAGAACCTGGAAAATTATTCGATCCGTTGGGTTGGCTGGCTCCTATTAACATTAAAATAAAAAATTTTATTCAACAGCTTTGGTTAATGCAGCTGAATTGGGATGACGCCCTTCCACAGAAAGAAGCTCACGAGTGGAATTCAATTCGAGAAGTATTGCCCAGTATCGAAAAACTTTCTATTCCTCAGTTTGTTCACACGACTAAAAATTCACCTGTGGAGTTACATGGATTCTGCGACGCGAGTACACTTGCTTTTGCAGCTGTTGTTTATTATAGAGTGACCACAGAAACGGGATATATTTATTCGGAATTGATATCAGCGAAGACCAAGGTGGCTCTTCTTAAACAACAAAGTCTTCCACGATTGGAATTATGCGGAGCAGTTTAATTTACCAAATTGATGAACGTTGTAAAGCGAGAAACCAACAGCATGATAAATCAAATTTGTATGTGGACAGATTCTACTATTGTATTAGATTGGTTCGCCACACATCCCAGACGCTAGCCAACCTTTGTTGCCAATCGAACGTCCGAAATCCTTTCGTCCTATAGTAGACAACATTGGCGACATGTACCTTCACGTCAGAATCCGGCCGATTGTGCTTCGAGAGGTGTTTATCCACAAGAACTCAAATCCAATATTTTGTGGTGGAACGGGCCTGATTGGTTGGTAAAATCATGGGACAATTGGCCCATTCAACAAAAGGACTATTCTAATTTTGAATTAACAATAGAAATATCATCACTTACCATCACAGTCGAGTACAACGTTTTTGAGAAATTACTCAGTAGATGCTCATCATTTCACAAACTACAACGTATAGTACCCTATTGTCTGAGATTTATTGCCATTGCTCAAAAACAACGACAACCAAGAACGTCTAGATTATTTATAACTAGAAAGGAATTGTATGATGCTTTATTTATGATTTGCAGATACGATCAATGCATTTATTTTAAGAACGAAATAGATGATATTGAAAAATTAAAGACTGTCAAATCAACAAGCATCCTAAAATCTTTAAATCCATTCATTGATGAATCACGAGTGCTACGAGTGGAAGGGGGGCTTGAAAAATCTGAGTTGCCATTTACAACTAAACATCCTATCATTTTATCATCAAAATCCGCCATCACAAGGTTGATCCTTGAGGAAATGCACCGCAATCATAAGCACGCGGGCTCTTCATTATTGTAAGCATTATCACGTCAAAGGTTTTGGATACCAGGAGCTAAAAGTCTCATAAGAAAAATAATTCACAAATGTGTTCCGTGCACACGACAAAGAGCAATAAGTACAACACAACAAATGGGCAGTCTCCCAAGATATCGCCTAGAGTTAATACGTCCGTTTTTAAAGGTTGGAGTAGATTTTGCTGGTCCATTAAATGTGTATTTAATTAGAGGACGAGGTCAGAAAAAATATGAGGCCTATATCTGCCTATTTATTTGCCTCAGTATAAAGGCAGTACACATCGAACTAGTTGGAGACTTAAGTAGCGAAGCCTTTTTTGCTGCTTTGAGACGTTTCATTGCACGTCGAGGTTACTGTGAAGACATCTACAGCGACAATGGTACCAATTTCGTCGGGGCCAATAACCAAATCCTTAAAACATTCAAACACTACATCGAAAACTCTGATGAAATTGCTCACTTTCTTTCTAGCAAATCCATAAACTGGCACTTCATACCACCAAGCGCACCTCATTTTGGTGGCATTTGAGAATCGGCGATTCTACTAAGTTTCATCTACATCGGGTCATTGGCGCTTCTGTACTTACCATAGAAGAGATGACAACACTTCTGGCTGAAATTGAAAGTATACTTAACTGTAGACCATTATGTGTACTATCTACAGATGACATCGACGCTCTTACTCCTTCACATTTTTTAATCGGTCAACCTGGAACTTCACTACCCGAACTAGACATAAGCACATTTATCACGTTGGCAAATGATTCAATATATGAAGCAACATTTTTGGAAGCGATGGCAGTTAGAATATGTAACATCGTTGCAACAAAGATCGAAGTGGATGAAATCAACACACAACATAAACCTAAACAACATAGTTATCATCAAAGATGAAAATTTACCCGTAAATAAGTGGATGCTTGGAAAAATAAGTATGGTACACCCAGGATCCGACGGTCTCGTTCGTGTCGTATCGATCAAAACTAAAGGCGGCGAATTAAAGAGACCAATAACAAAAGTCGTCAGGCTACCTGTTGAACACGATTGTTCAAGGCCGGCGGAATGTTTGGAATCCATTGAGCATCAACCAAACATCGATGATTAATTATAAATAACTAAAACTCATAATGATATTTATTAACTTTCGGAAT
Source organism: Tipula lateralis (assembly GCA_963932295.1). Lineage (NCBI taxonomy): Eukaryota > Metazoa > Arthropoda > Insecta > Diptera > Tipulidae > Tipula > Tipula lateralis. Next base: position 117,566,330 of record OZ010738.1, read on the forward strand.
TAATTTTATACTTACCCTTGAATTATATACAACCAACTTATTATTATTGTTTACCATCTAATCAGATTTATCTGTCAAATCATAGTACGATTCAAATAGTACTGTGATATATTGTATATATAAATTAATGCCACCTGTTAATTAGCATGTAGACTGATCTATGTATAATTAATTATGGCTATCTTAATACCGAATTCATGTTTATAGTTAAGCCGAACTCCGAATTTGTTTAAAAAAATGTATTTTTTAATTACTTACTTACTTAGCTATCAGATTTTGTGAAAAAACATTAAGTAAAATTTCATAAGCTATTTTATTGCTAAAGGCATTAAAACCGATTTAATACAACGCAATATATTATAACTGTAGTAAAAGGTGATATTGTTGGTACTAATTAACCAGCAACTGGATTCTATGTCCACCTAATCTTCATCGTGGGAAATACGTAGGAAACTCCTCCAGGCCACGCTTAGCACGTGGAAAATATTCATCGAGACATTTTCTACCCCACCACAGTATAACAACAGAATTTTATATTAGTTAGTGTGTGTAATGTAAATTTATAGTTCAAAAGGTCATTTTTTATTATTTGTTTGTTTTTTTATCTCTAAAATCTGTCTCGGGGCTCGAGGCACTTCCAACTCTTTCGCATTTCGCTTATTTATGTCCTTACCTTACGCCATTACAGCCAATTCGAGGACGTATGGCTAACCATCTGAGCATTGCATAGCTCCATGCCAGCCTATAGTACTGACATAGACAGTGGGTCAGCCCATGAGTTCTGCACTCCAGTAGGAGGTCATGGATGTGTTCATTCCCACCTTGGATGATAATCGTATGGTGAAAAATCCCTTATGCATCCTGCCCCTATCGGGATTCGAACCCGGTACCTCCTGCTCCAACTGCCGCAGCTTGAACTACTGCACCATTTGGTCGGTCATTTTTTCATTTACTAATATGTCAAAATTGAATGTCTCTTAATATTTCATTTTCTTATCAAGTTAAACTTGATTGTATCTGTGAATATTTTATTTGTGTTTGTAATGCCTCGTCCTATTTTTGTAATACATATAATTACATTCAACTGTGTCCAACGGTTATAATTTCTTACGCTAGAGAACCCATTAAGATCGTAAATTATATAAAGCTAGTGTTAGCACATAAAAACACATACATGTGGTGCACCTTACGTTACGTATGATAGCCAACAGTATTTCATAGCAGCAACATTAAGAAATAATAAAATATGATACGTAGATACAATTATTATTCTGATGACACTCATTCTCATGCATATTATTAACCCATGCATAAAAATATGACAACAATCATTAAAAACATATTTCCTATAAACTTCAATTTAAGTCTAATTAAATATACATCCTGTGGGTGTTATACGTCAAACAATATATCATTGAACATACTATTTTAGTATGGGTCTTTCTCTCTCTCACTCATTCTTTGAAAATCAATACAGAAAAGATGGCAAATTTTTATCTTAAAATTTTTTTTGCAGCGAAATAGTTGCAAGTACCTTGAGTCCCAAAACATATTGTAAAGATAAAAAAAATCAAAATTTTCTGGATTTAGAATTTTAAGGTTTATATTTTTCGGTATACTCATTCATACCAACCCTGAATAAAGTTTTCCAAAATACAATTACTATTTTTCTACAGTTTTTCACTTTCAAAATCAAATTTGTTTGTATTTTGAAATGTATCATGTCTATTTTGGGATCTTTTGTTTTATTATAGTTAATGCTTAAAAGACAATATATGATAGATAAAAAGAACCATTACAAAATGCAAACACTTTATATGATTGTTTCGGTCAAATTCATTGCAGAAGCATAATCGATTTTATTTTTCACATGCATTTTTAATTCATATGAAATATTGTTCTAGTATACTGCTTATAATGATATGGTCCACTACTACATAAACTACTCCAAATTTACATACAATTTACGTAAACATTCGTAGACTGCAGTTGGGCGTGTAAATTTCAAAATGTGAGGGTTTGTACATGTAATGTAAATGTATACACTAATTTTTATATACTGTAAAGTTAATAATGAATATACTAAAACTTTTTCGTTACAATTGTGCCATCTCTTATCAAATCTACTAAATTTTAATAAATTAACCATGTACCAGACCATTTATATCGTGCATCTCACAAATCAATTATGATTGTTTCGCTTCATGCTTAAAATTTCTATGTTGTGTACCAGCTAACCAAGACGATTTATATGATTTAGTGTGGTTTTGTTTTAATTTTACATAATATAAATGATTTTGGTTTTTAAAATGACATAATTTAAAAATTAAAATAAACATGATTACCCATTTAAATCAACTGTGTTGTTAGTTATGATGCTTATACAAATAATAAACAAATAATCGTATTGAATATTTTATATTATTCTCTATTTTACGTTATTTACATGTAAAATATAAAAAGTGTTTTACATGTAAACCAAACTGTGGACAGAACTAAACGCCGTTAAAAGACCGTGTTCTGTTGCATCAACGCTTTTTTGAATATGAATAATTTAAATTAATTATGTTTTGATTTACTAAAATACGAATACCTTTTATTCAGGGAGATCGTGCAACAATATTTTTACTGAGACTGGCTGCAAGAATTGTACATGCAGAGCTAAACCGGAAACATTATCATTTCACGAATGTTCAATTTCTAAAAATTGGAAAAATCTATAGAAGAACCAGTATTACTCCATAGTAAATATGACGACCTACAAAATACACATTTATTTTATTTATTATAAATTAAAATATTTCATCAATAATAAATAATATCCGAAAAATAAGCATTACAAATTCAGTAATAATTGCACAATGCAAAGCAAAAAATCAGTTTTAGTAGGTATTACTAAGGTGCAAATGGTATCACAGAAATTGAATTTAAGATACCTTCCTCTAATAAATGTTAGTCATTGTAATTCTTATCCCATTCATAAAATGTTTATTCTATCATCGATGCTGCTGGTCTTTCATTTTTCAGAAATATCGTTTAAGAAACAAAAATTAAAGAAAAACGTTTGTAGTTCATAATGATTAACTATCATTTCAGATGTCACTGTAGTCGTAATAACAACTTCGTATGTTTTCATAAGAAAATTCGCTTACACAATAAGTATTGAATGTAATTACAACCTTTAGTAATTGATTGATTAGTTATCGCTTCTCGGCCTAAAGGCTAAGATCAAAGTGTAGTATCTGTTCTTATCAGCTTAACATCTGATAGATCCCTCATAGAGGGACCACAAATGTTAAACTGATTTTTGGAAATAGACGGAGTGCTAGGGGCTTGCTCCACCTCTGTCGCGGGTTGGCCTGGTATTGCAGTACCACCAGGATTGGCCCAATAAATAATAATAAATTATTATATAATAATAAATATTATAATAATAAATTAAGTAAATAGAATTGAGTTGAGAAAAAATATTAAATTAAAATTATGAGGTAATGTGGGGGAAAAGGAGATCGGGGTTTACATTATAATCTTTTAGATACGTATATAATATTTATTGGCTTTAGTTCGGGCCACAATATCACAAAACTACTAGCTCTCTAGAGCGCGATAGCTAAAACTTAAAGATAAAACTTAATAATAGATTGAAGTATTCGTGCTATTTTGTATTTGTAGTTTGTGTGCTGTCTGTCTATACGAAATGTTTTTATCATTGTTGGATTGTTATGCGATTTTTATTATACGGATCGTGTTTTTTTACCTTTGAATAGAATTATGAATGGTTAAGGTTGAATTCTTGATTGATTATTTTTGAGTAAATTAATTTTTGAATTAGCTACATCTAAGAAAGTCGATATTTTTTTAACCGGATCATTAAAAACTAACCAGTTTTAGTTTTGATTAATTGACAGATTTGGGTTTTAAAAGACTTGGTGTTAGTCGAGTTCAATTAAGAACATCACTAGTTGCAACTATTCATGCTTTAAGCAGCTAGTCGGTTAGTTTTTCATAGGTATATTACGCAAAAGTAAAAAAGATGATAAATTTTGATAAAATTCATGCGATCGATTTTTCGTTGATCGCTATATTGTAAACATCGTTCTGTGTATACTACTATTTAAGTGAAGACTCATGGTTTCATAAGTCGTTGCTAGGTGTTAGTCAGTGTTGTGCCGTATTGTCTACATGACGTAGACAATTCATTGTCTACACGTGTCGACAATGTATGTCGACAATTAAAAAAGCTGTGTCGACAATGTCGATAATGTCGACAATTCGTAGACAATGTCGACAATTGATAAACAATTTCGTACCATACCGACTAATATGTTAGTTTATCATAACTATAGATAATGAAAATAAACAATTTAAAAGTCAAGTTCTTACGAATTTTAAATATTATTTTGAGTCTTCAAAGAACATTATATGTTATATGTATGATATAGTACAAAACCGAAATAATCAATTTCATTCAACAACCACTATTGTAATTCCATAATTGGTAAAAATTTACTTTTAAATCTTTATTTCTTTTAACAATACAACCAAATGTCAACTTACAGATGAACAGATACAATAATAACAAATGAAAAGATAATAAAAATGAATAATTTTAACCATATAAATGTGTTTCAAAATTCAAAAATGGTTGGCTTTGTTTAGGAAGTTTCACTTTAACAATCTTAGTATCAGGTCGACTAAGTGACATCATATACAAATTATCCACCATCTCATTTAAAATATAATTTGAATTATCCATCTTCTGAAAGACATTAAGCGCCAATTTTTATTATGAGTGTCATTTTTAAGAACTAAAATTGTGCTACTGTTTTGAGTACAAAATTCAGTCAATTATAAAAATTTTCGAAAGAACTGCTCCTGCGCATTCGATCGAACTTAAAACTTGCTCGACACCTCTCGATTCATCAAAACCACCAAATTTCATAACTATTAATACGATTATTAGATGTGAATAAGATAAATGATAGTACCACTCTCGGTGAACTTTCAGATTGTGATAATGTAAATGTAAATTATGTTAACACCAATTTCATTAATCAGCCGCTGCATGCTCTCAGTGTTCATGGGCCGACATGTGTATGTATCGTTCTAAATAAACAAATATTATTTCTGTAATCAGCTGCAACACAAAACAAAAATCGTATTTCTTTCCTAAAAAAATAATTCGTATCGATGGTACATTGTTTTCCGATACACAAATATGTATGTTTTTTACTTAAACACGGTCTAGTTTTCGCCGACGATATATCGCCTACAATTTTGTTGGATTGTTGCGTTTATTAAATAAAAATTTGAAAATATAGATCTTAGCAAGCGTTTAGAGGGAAGTAAGTAGAAATATATTTATTGTTTTATGAATGACATTTGAAAAAATATTTTTTTTGAGTTATAGAACGCGATTTTTTTTTGTTTTAGTTTTATACAGTTTTTGTACACACGAAAATTATGATTATACTTATACAATACATGAATGTTAGAAAAAAGTAGACAGATATAATTACAAAATCTATTACAAAAGTTACACCAACAAATTGCATAAAATATATTTATTTTATATTGGTAGGCATTTTTTTACCATAGAAACTCTTTATATATTGTTATTTTCTATGACATTATTAAAAATTCGTAAGAATTTTGCTTTTAAATAATATTATATTACTTTCGCTAATCTGTATAGTTATAATAAGCTAATATATTTGGTTTACTTCGGAATTGTTTATTAAACGTCGACATTGTCCATGAATTGTCGACATTGTCTACGAATTGTCGACATTGTCTACGAATTGTCGACATTGTCTACGAATTGTCGACATTGTCTACGAATTGTCGACATTGTCTACTAATTGTCGACACCAACATGTCGACAATATCAAAATAAGCGTAATCGCACAACACTGGTGTTAGTATATATCTAATTGATTAATTGACGATTGAAAACCTAAAATGTTATATCTATCGAGGAACGGCCCGCCCATATAAATATATTTAGTAAACGCCTAATACAATATTGTTTTTAAATATATTTTAGTTTAATATGTTTATTATTAAATTTAATTTGATGTATATTCTTTATGTTTTACATTATAACAGAATTTGGTTTTAGTTATTGTTAAATTTATAATTCAAAAACATCAGTTTTTCATTTTAAAATAATATGTCAAATTGAATGGCTCTTAATATTTTTTTACATATCAAGTTAAACTTAATTATATTTTATTTGTGTTTCTAATGCCGTTCTATTTTGTCCTTCTAGATAAAAATATGACATCAATCATCAAAAACATATTTCCTATAAACTAATATTTAACTATTAGTCAAACAGTATTTCTTTGAGTAGATTATCTTATTATGGTTTTCGTTATCTATCTTATTATGGTATTTCTCTCTCTTTCTTTTTCTGGAGACAAATACAGAAAGATTAAAAAAAGGTAAATTTTTATCTTAAAATCTTTTAAAATTTACTAAACCAAAATGTATTTTAAAAATATTTAAGATAAATGATTTTTAAACAAATCATACTTACCTGGTGTAGAGCTTACCATGATCCGCAAGGTGGTTGCTCCAGAGCGAGGCCCTTCCATTGCACTACGGCGGGGTTGACCTTTGCGATTATTCCTAATGTGAATAGCTCGTGCACAAAATTTTTGGTAGCCGGGACTGCGTACGCGCGTTCCCGATTTGTTCTAATAAATAGTAAAATTGTCAATTTATCAAAGAAATATCAAATAATATTAGTTATTGAAATTATAATTATTTTAAATGAATAATTTAGTTATCTTCAAGGGCGTACGAAGCATTACAATTCCTTCAGATAGACGAACAAGGCGGCGTAGTGTCGATCCGACACAGCGCTTTGTTTGTTATCATAAAGTGACAAATATATTATTTTGCCATAATAAACATCAATATGGAAACATGGACATATTCCACGAAAACATCTCGAAGACAAATTGACCATGTGATGATTTCAAAAGATCGAGTCGAAATGAAAAAAATTCTTAAAAAGATTTAAGATAGGAACGCAACCATGAAGTCGACTTAAAAAAAATTAGAAATACTATTTGACTAATATTTAAGGTTATAGGAAATATGTTTTTGATGATTGATGTCATATTTTATGCATGGATTAATGTATTTAAAAAAAATAGAACGAGGCATTAAAAAAAACAAATAAAATATAATCAAGTTTAACTTGATAAGAATAAAAATATAAAGAGCCATTCAAAATTTTACATATATAACAAACTATGTTAAACCAAATTCTTTGTTATAATGTAAAATATACATCAAATTAAATTTAATAATAAACATATTAAACTTAAATATATTTATAATAAATTTATTGTATGAGGCGTTTACTAACTATATTTATCTGGGCGGGGCCGTTCAATCGTCAATTAGATATATAAAAATCACCAAGCAAGGACAGAAACCATGAGTTTTATTTACTTAAATATACACAGAACGATGGTTACAATATAGCGGTCAACGAAAATCGGTCGCATGAATTTTAACAAAATTGATCATCGGTTTTACTTTTGCCTAATACCTAAGAAAGACTGACGATTAGCTTAAAGCATGAATAGTTGAAATTAGTGATGTTCCAAATGGAACAAACCAAATAGTTTTAACCCCATCTTTCAATTAACCAAAACATAAAACTGGTTAGTTTTTAAAGGATCAGATTCAAAACAGATGGACTTTCTTAGATGAATTTAAATAAATTCAAAACCCAAAAAAAATCAATCAAGAATTCAACCATATCAAACAATTATAAAACATACTTTTTATGTATACACACGAAATACAAATACGAAAAAAAATAAACACATACCTTATTAATTTTGTCTTTCAGTTTATAGCTATCGCGCTAACCTAATTTTTAACGATATTTTGTGATAGCGAATTGATTTGATATTGATTCCATTATATAGGATATTGATGCTATAAGAAATGAAATTAAACATTACATTTTAACCAATACCACTAAAGATCAGGCCGATTATTCTCTTTTATGAGTTAGTTTGAGTAAATGGTTAGAAAACAACAAAATTTGTACAATTCGTTCGTAAACTGTCGATTTCTCGCAATTTTTTGACTTTGCTTTGTTGTATCTTACAATTCAAGCCTTAACATCAATTTTTGTATATGAGGCATCTAAATATGATTATTTATCAAGCCTGCTGTACAATAAATTTCCCATTTATTGATACATGCTTAAATTTTTCATTCATAAGAAATTTTCCTGATTTTTATTTTTATTTTCGGCTAATATGTTAGTTCGATAATATTTCGTTTATCGAATATGATCACATGATCAAAATGGTTCAATGTGATTCGAGAAAATGTATAAACAGTGATTATATAACGCAACTCCTCTTTTGCATTTGAATTTTGTATAGGAAAAACACTCTAGCACACAAAGAATACACAAAGTCACGAAAATTATTTTTTTTGTTTTGTTCACGTTGATGGTACATTGTCTGTTACTGTTATTGTATTGTATTGTATGTTTACTTGTCAGTATGAAAAAAATTGACCTAAAATATATTTAATTTTTGGCAAATTTAAAATATATTTGCGAAAATATAAATTTTAATAAACATATAAATATAAATAAATTTTATATTCAATTCATAATTTTATTGACTATATCGGATGAAAAAATTTGTATAATTGTTAATTGGTTAATTCTTTTTCGAAAAATTAAACGAAACATCAATTTAACTATTTTTGGAAATAATAAAATTAACGTTTTGTTTAATTTATTTCCTAGTCAAAATTCAGATAGATATTATCAAAATCCCAATAAAATTGACAAATATGTACATACCTAAAAAAAAAATTCGAACAGGTAAAATTTTATGTAAATTGAAAATAAATTACGAAAACATAAAATTTATCATAAAACAAATACATCCTCCCGTCGCAACTGCTCGTAGCAAACTAAAACAAAGCAACAAAATCAAAAATAAATTAAAAACGAAACGAATGCACTAAAAGACAACAAAGCACAACAAACGTAATGGACCAAAATATCAATTTTATAATTTTTTATAAAGAATGAAAATAATTTAAGTCATACAATTCAAACTGTTCATAATCCTAAATAAAAATTCTGTAAGCCTAAAACAAAATTAAAACGCATAAAATTTTATGTAATCTAAAAATATTACGTAAAAACCAAATCATACTGACAACGAACACGTGCTTTCGCCTCAAATGCTCGTAGGAAACTAAAACAAGGAAACAAAATCAAAAATAAAATAAAAATGAAGCGAAATGCATTAAAAGACAACGAAGCACAAAACTGTTTGCATTATTTCTAAAAAATATTGAAACGAAGGAAAATGAAAAAAAACGAGCGGGATGTAAAATAAAATCATATTACTACTTGTAAACGGGAAACAGAGCAAACTATAACAAACAATATGTATTTAAACCCGATATTACAAATTCATTTCGTTTTATTTTTCTATTCACGATCGAAAATATAAAAATCTAGATTCTTAAATCTTCAAAAACATAAATTAAAATATTGGTTTAAATGAAAATTATTAATCCAGGATTGTTGATAAATAATCATTTTCCAAACTCTAGAAAGTGAGTAATTGGTTATCGGGCCTGCCTACCAAGTTATAGGAAGTTAAAAGTCAAAAATTTCGAAAAAATCAGCTTTTTCATACGATTGTTGATGTTTTTACCACTTTCTAACCCATTACACATACATAGGATCGGCCATGTTTTTCGATGGGAAACGGCCGTATACATATACGCATTGTTTTAACCATAACAACGTCGGTAATTTAGATTTTAATTTATTTTTATTTATTGGGCCAATCCTGGTGATACTGCAATACCTAGCCAACCCGCGACAGAGGTGGAGCAAGCCCCTAGCCCTCCGTCAATTTCCAAAAATCTGTTTAACATTTGTGGTCCCTCTATGAGAGATCTATCAGATGTTAAGCTGATAAGAACAGATACTACACTTTGATCTTAGCCTTTAGGCCGAGAAGCGATAACTAATCAATCATTTATTAAAGGTTTTAATTACATGCAAAACATATTGTGTTAGCGAATTTATTTGATTACACACTTTTGATCACATACAAAGTTATATTGAATACAGCGACATCTGAAAAGAACGCTAATAATTATGAACTAAAAACGTTTTTCTTTAGTTTGTGTTTCTCAACAAACATATTTCATTCTTTACTTTCTGAGAAATAAAAGACATAATATTATTTCGTAATAGACAACAGCATCAATTAGGTTACATAACAAAAAAATCATATGGATGGAATAAGAATTACTATCACTTACATTTTTCAGGGGAAAAACATTTGTGCCTAAAACTGATTTTTTTCTTTACATTTTGTAATTTTTAATGTTTATTTTTGTGATACATATTATTTATTATTGATGAAATTATTTTTATTTATTATAAGTACAATAAATGTGTATTTTGGAAGCCGTCCTCGTCATATTCAATACTGAATAATAATGATTCTACTGTACCTTTTTCCAATTTTTATTAGATGAACATTTTTATTAGTTGAAATAAAAATGAATGTTTCCGGGTTAGTTGTGCCATGTACATTTTTTAACAAGAATACTTGTGCGCCATCTACACAAACAAATATTAACACTCGCAGTATCGTAGAATAAAACATTAAAATTAATCACATTCAACCAAGTGTATTTGCAAAGAATCCCGACTAGATAATAGATTTACAAGAAGAAGCGATTTAACCTATTAAGTATAAATTAAAAGCACGGAAAACCATAAAATAAAATTGCAACTTGACCGTCAACGGTCATATTTCAAATGATTAGTAAGAAACAACAAAAAAATGCGACCCAACAATTTTTTTTTATTGTTATATTAGTGTGCAATTGTTGTAGGTGTACAACATCGTTCCGCAGAAAAAATGTTTGAGGAAAAAGTTGAACAAAAATATCCCCCCACTGCAACATTTAGTTTCTTGGTAAAAATTGATGTAAGGAGACGAGAAAATACAACAGAGCGTAATCGCGACTCGTTTGAATTGGCTTCATTTACCAGCAAAAATTATAAAATAAAACATTAGATCACAAAAAAAACGGAATACTATTTCCAAAATAAAAACAATGCACACTCTAAAAATCCACTCAGAATGTACAACCCCATCAAAATAGAACGATCATCGGCAACTAATAATACGCACCCGGTTTATAAAGGCCTATATTATAATAATTTATTTTTCTCACGCTCTTGAGGATTAGTACTTTCTGTCATCATCATGGATTTTTGCCCCTTTCAATTTTTTTGAAAAGAGTTGAAGACTCACTACAGAAATGATCCTGTGAAGTATAGTCTTAATACAAACAATATTGAATAAACATTTTTTAATAAATTTAATCACACTGCTATAGTGAATCATAGATTATAAAAAAACAGTCCGGACGAAAATGACGCATTTTGAAAAGCGGTTTTTAAATGCGTCTTGTTTTACTAGGAGAGTCCAAAGGGATACATACGATACTAGAATTGTTGAAGGTAGAACTTTAAGCTTTAACCATCCTAGTATCGTATGTATCCATTTGGTTCTGATTGAAGATTATAAATTGTAAAAAAATTTGATTCAGCGAAAAGATTATCTTTGATATTTGGGTAACTTTACAGTTTGGTGAGTTACTTCTATTTCTTTTCAGGTTGCGATACTATCAATTCTAATTTTGATTTATAATGCTACCATTAACCACCACGACTGGAACTTAGCTATCACTTTGACTTTTTAAATTTGAAGATATTTTCCTTTTAAAAAACAGTTATTTTGCTGAATTACATGTGGGTTTCTTTTCAGTGGGTGTCACTTAATTTAACTATTCAAAACTTAAAATTAATTACTTTGATACTATTCGGCAATCGTGAGATTTGTTACTTATCGTCTTCCCTCAGTAACATTGTGTTGAGAACCGTTTGCATGTTATCCTATGAATCCGACAGTCCTGCACAGTAAGAAATGGGACGTTCTTCCCGAACGGTGAGTTAAAATTCATTGAAGTTAGTATTGATCTAACTCTTTTCCAAAACTGAAATTAATAATATTTTAACGACTTAAAAAATAACCCCAAAAAGTAAATGATTTTTATCCAAAATATTGTAACGTGTAGTTAAATTGAATTGGAGTTGAAATTTAATACCATTTTGTTATTAGATTTAATTTAATTCATAAATGTAGTTCCAAATTTTGGAATCCAAAAAAGTTAGTACAATTAACTTATTAGTATTAATAATTTTAGCTATTTATTTGTGTTAAATTTATTATTTTCGTTTTATCGGTTAAATTATAGATACGATTATATAAAGTTATTGTTGAGAGTGTCAAAAGTTCAGATATTTTAGTAATTTCCATAGTTTATTCAATAGTTAATCTAAATTAATTAAGAACTATCTTATGGTTTTCGTTCAAAGATATGGTGATTATAACGGCCATATTAAATAATGGAAATTTCTCTTTGTCCACTCGTTTATCAACGTTTTTGATATATTTTGAAAAATGTTTCATTGTAGATAAATATTGAACCAGTAAATATTATCAAAAATTCACTAAAACATTTTAAATAACAAAAACCATTGCTGCTAAGAAATGATTTGGTAAAGCAGAAAACATACTCGTATAATAATTTGTTACATTGTAATTTGTAACATTGGAAATTAAAGTTGTATACTTCATCGCCAAAAACTTGAGCAAGCTCAATTTAGACTTCATTTGAAAATCAATTCTCAAAATACTAATGGAATTCACTTAAGTACCTAAATTTCTAGAAAAATCGATTTATATTTGTAAGGAATTAAAACGTTGCTAAAATTAACTCGTTAACGCAAATAATAATCTCATTTAGTCATTACCGTATAGAACTTAAAAATGTTTTTTAAATGTCACTCAGTGAAAGCTAAACCCGAATCGGAAATAATTTTAATTTTGTAATTGTTTCGAAAAGGACGCCAACAAAAAAATTTTACAGTTATAGCTTTGACATTAACAAAACATCACATTTGTAGCTTTGATTGAATAAGACATATGTGCTGTGTCAGTGGTGAAATAAAATTGTATGTAAATAATAGTTTGATTAGATTTAATATTTGATCGATTATGTTTATAATATGTACTAAAAGTGAAAATTGTGAAAATGTTTATAAATAACAAAACGAATCTGTGTCTAACTTAAAATTGCAAGACATGACAAAAAATGAAACGGGTGACAAACACAGCATCAAAAATTACTATGGAACCGAAAAGAAAATATTTCATATAGAAAAAATATAATTGGTAATTAATAATTATTAAAACATGCTCTTATTTTAAGTTTTTGCTTATTATTTTATAAATTTTTATTTATTCTTTAAGCTCTGAAATTCCATCAAACTTTAATTAATTTGACATAATTTTAGCGACATTACACGAAAACCCTTGTCTGTAAATAATAAATCCAGGTAACATAATTCACTTATATAACATATAATACATTAATGGAGTACATTAACTTTAATCCTTACTTAGATAATAACTGTGAAGGCATCATATATGTTAGAGATTTATGTCACTAAATATTGCCACTGTAACGCACAAGCGGTAACCATAGTTGACCGCTTATTACGTTAGCAGAATCGCTATAAGGATTTTGGATGTGTCGATGTGCGTCGGCTGGGTATCAGAAGTGTTGTGGGGTTTTCCAAAACATATGTCAGTCTGTTTTGGACCGCTTATACACGAAACGGAAGATGAAAAAATAATGATTATGAAAGTATTATATAATATGAAGGCATCATATATGTTAGAGCTGAATTTAAAATTAAAACCTATTTAATTTACTGAATTTTAATCTTGAAGGTAAGTTAATTTATTTCTACATTTTATTTCAATTTAAACAAATTTTTTAAATTTATAAATACAGGAATTATGTAATAAGTGTCACAAACAACTAGAAGCATATAACATCTGGATGGAATTCAATCATATAACATATACATCATATAACATCTGGATGGAATTTAAAGCTTTGAGAACTTCATTCACTTTAAAAGTAAATTAGTGAACTGAACTGTTTTTATATTAATAATTTTGTTCAAAATAACAAATGAGTTATTTTTACTTCTTTAAAATGTAATAGATTTACTTCTATTAGAAATAAACTGTATATATGAAACAAAGTTAAATCTGTTATATTATTGGAGTTCACACTATCTTTAATTTGATATCGCTTAAAACTATATTTAAGTGTTATTTATAACTTTGTAAAGTTATCATTAGTAACTACAAAAGCTATCCAATATCATTATCTTTTCGTTACATATTTATTTACTTAAAGGAGTTAAATTTAAACTCTAGACGGAGTTAATATTCCTTATTAACTTAGCATAAAATCTTTATTTAACAACAATTTGTTAATTAGTTTAATTCACAAGCCTAACCCTTTGGACGAAATTATGTTGCTAAAATTAACTCACAAAATATGTAACTCACACTCGGGTAATTGTTTAATATTTTAATTTTATTTTGGAGTTATTTTATCAAAAAATGAGTTTTCCCAAAATGAAGTTCAATTTAATATCATTTTGATCCGGTCCTTTTTTAAGATGGTGTTAGTAGTTAAAATCGGCGTACCATTTCTAACCGTGTGGGCACGATTTAAAATCATGTGATAGCTTTGTTTGGGTGCACCACTTCTTAAAATCAGTGTACAATTTGTGATCGTTTGAATCATTGTAAAAATCATCACAAGGTCAATGAAATAATCTAAAAAATATTATTTAATAATTAAAAATTATATGTATATAATCTTTAATAGATCGTAATAATACATAATAATATTTATCATATAGTTTTTTATTGACAATTGTTGAATATCAACTTATGTCATTAAACATAATCACACATATCATCAAAGGTATTGTTTTTTATTTACGAGAACATAATTACATGCATGGTACATCCATACAAAAAATATCGATTTAAAAATTATAAGCTAATAAATAATTATATTTTTGCCTTAGAATAATAAAATAATTAAAATTCGAATGGTAAAAACAATAACGTGCAGTGTTACTCCCGATGATTATTACCATTTCGGATAACAGAAAAATATGTTTAGACTTATCCATTTCTAAAAAATTCATGGACTGCCTTTATTTAAGTCATCTCACATTTATGGCCAATACTGTGTTGTTTTGTGAACCATAAAAATATATCTTCGTCTCCTAACCATACAAAATTGCATCTACGTTCGCTAAATCTGAGGTATTATTAATTGATGGTGTGCTAGTTACGTCAAATAAATATAAATAACGATTGTCTGTGGTGCCCTAGTCACAACATTTATGTTAGGAGTGGAAGATCATAACAGTTACCATGAATGTTTGAAATGTGCGAAAACCGCGAACATACATCAATAATAGTGTTGCATGTTATGTAGACACTTCCATTTACGGATAATACATTTAAAATTTGTAAATTTCCCAACATACACTTCAAAATAAATAAAACCAGGGGACCTACCACGCAATATAATTTGACTGATATTTCATTCGGATTAGAAAATATAGGATCGCGTTATTCTACTTTCGTATTCGCATTTGATAAATCCGAATTTAAAAAACTGGTATTGCATTTAGCTTCATGCTCGTGTTAATGGTACCGTTTAATGCGAATATTAATCCAACTATCGTAGAAAATTAAAGAATGTCTTTCGACAACCATGAGTTAACGGATAGGAGTTAAACTACCAAAATTATAATATTAATATCGGAAAAAAATGTAGTACATTTAAATATAAACAAAATAATTAATAAATAAAAACGATTTTATATACACAATAAATAATTTTAAAATAAATATTCAATCTAACTCTTGTCTTTATTTTCTCTTAGCAACAAACAAACCACCCCAAAACATTTAGCAGATATAGTCGCTATTATGGTAACTCATCCAGAAATGGCCCAATGATAATTTAAAAACTGCTGCAGCCCAGATTTATGAAAATGAGTAATATTTTCCAACGATATCAAATTCAACATATTTTGGTCCGATTGTAAACAGATAGTGTAGCGAAAAGCTTATCATAAAGAAAAAGTACCTGAATAAAGAAAATCTACATGGAACTATAAAACATAATGGTGGAAAGTATATTCCAAAAAATACCAACAACCGTTACTTTATCAAGATTTATTGTTTTGAAGTCTAAACCATATGCAGAATTTCTCGCCACTCACATCGTCAATTTTTTTGAAGATTTTCAAAAGGTTTAATATATCGAAATATGTTGCATAAATTTGTAATATAATCATGTTTTTTCAATTTTATTTTTCGGAGCAATGGCTGCCCGCAGACAATAAAATATTTTATGTAGCGCTTGTAATTAAACACAAATCTTTATTAATCTTGGAGTGGAGCATATGTCATTGCTCTCCAGTTGCTGGATAGAGTTCAGCGGCGTGCCTTCTGAATAATACGAAAGTTCAGATTTACGAATCTTGATCTAGACAGCCTACAGCACCACAGATATGTTGCAGAACTCTCCGTGTTCTTTAGAATAATCAATGGTAAATGTTCTGCAGAATAAAATGAAAAATTACCATTTGTAACGTTGAAGCTGCCGAAACCTCGAAATGGAGGTGCAAAGCGTGAATTTATTTATCGAACATCTAGAAGTGGAATTCGTTGGCCGGATTTCAGTTTCCGTTGGAGTATAAAATGCACAAGTTTAATGCAACCATCAACCTTACATGAAGGAACGCGCGTTGGGTGCATGAGCTCTGACAGTTACAAGGAGCTTAGACAGTCTGTTAAAGTTGCCAACGTACCTGGTTGGATATTTAAATAAGCACTGACTTGATCGTGTAAATGTTCAGTGCAAATCACTGTTAAAATCCAATGCCTCGTTTCGATATGTGAAGAAAATGCCGGTCTTATCGTGCACGCCAAATAATCAAAATCGAGAGTTGGGTCCAAGAATTTGATTTCCTCCAAGAAATCGTATCCAAAATATTAGGGCCGAAATCGAAATAAATCGTATGCAAATACTCGTGTCCAATAACAAGCAGGGTTCAAAATTACCAGTAAATTCCGTTTGTTTAAATTATAAAAGGTGGTTTTATTTTATTTATAAGAGTTTATGGCGCTTTTTAATCACTGTATGTATGTTTTCACAATCACGGTTGTTTTTGTTATATTAAAAGTTCTAGTCATCCTCGAGTCATTCGGTCCAAAACAAGTTTGAACAAAGTCTCTCAACGACATCTGTAATTTCAAATGTAATCAATTGTTACGTTTTACCCTAGTAGGGATTCAAACCACTCCACGGTTCGATCACTGGATTGTGAATAATTCAAACCACTTGCTTGTTGTTCACTATAACTTTATTTATAAAACACCACAGTTCAATTTCACAGTACTTTTTTTTTACACTGTTACTTTTACTATTTCACTTATTTCACTTATTATTCCTTTTTCCCGATTTTAATTTATCGCTTTCCAAATTCAGACTGAATGTCTATGCTTTCTACTCGCGTATTTATACTCATTTTACCCGCTTCTCGGTCATAGTAGAATTTTCCATTTATTTATTATTTCGCCTGTATACTGCGATTCATGCTGGTTTCCAAATACGAGCTTAGTACTTCTATTCAATCATAGATGTCACCCGTGTCCGTAACACAATGAAATTTGCTAGAGTGACATCTTTAAACGAATAGATGACTAAACTTATCTATGATCCATACAAAATTGAGCTACATAACATAATTTTGGCAACAAATATTGAGTTACAAAAGATAAAAGTTTTAGAAACAATGATTAAAAAATGGCAACATATTATAAACAATCTGAATTATACAACGGAATATTATATAAGATAAGTATCAAATTGATTATGAATATAAATTTTAATTGTTTTCTATTTTAGGTTGAATTGAAACTAAACACAGTCTAACAGTCCGCTCTGCACTTAATAAAAACTTAACATGGAAAAAAATCTTCCCAACGGCAAGTCTGCCAAAACAATAACTTTTCGCTTATGGCAGTCTAAAGTTATTCGCCATTTAAATTGGTCGTATATCATTATATTTCATTTCATTTTTTTTTTCGTAAAAAATCCATTCAATGTCACTTTAATTTATATAGAAAGTACACAAAAAATCACAATAGTATTAAGTACATGAAGAAGATTAACTTTGTAATCAATCCTAAATTAACCTTTTTGTGTTATAGATTCTATTATAAATCCACCAGATCAACATTTGATCGGTGATTAAGGGTATGGCTTAAAAATGTACCTAATGACGCCATTTAAGGACACCGGTAGTGTATAAGCAGTTCAAACACCTTAAATAAAACTCATTCTTCAGCCAGAATAACAATTGAGTATTTGGCTTCCTTACAAGACGATTCACAAGACTACATAGTTTGAATACTAGAAGGCCAGATTATATCCCGCTTGTATTTTACATAATATAAGCAACCGAAATGGCGATAACCTATTTGAAAACGAAATGCAAATTGTAAACAATGATGGTAATAGCGATTCAAATTCAACATCAGCTCAACGCGACACGAACGCAAACTTAAAACAAAACTAAATTTTAAGAATATTAAATCATAAGTTTTTTAATTCAATATTTACCAAAAGTCCTTCAATAATAAAAACTTAAGTAAAACGTTATTTCAAGAAACTATTTCATATAATTCAATAAAATGAAATTGTTACTTGAAATAACGTTTCAAGTTCATTCAATTTGGAGACGTTCGGAATGTTTGGAATGAATAAAAGAAAACACCCATAATATTAATATACAATATTATGATCTCCAAAAACAAATACAAATGTTTTATTATCTCGCATAAGTAAATTCAACAAACTAACACGCACATCCAAAGGTTTCAATGAGATGTTACAAAAACAAATGATAAGAAGAAATCACGAATAGGGCTTTGTATATTTCTAATAAAATAAGACCATTACTAACGTGCAAAATATTATATCACATAATTAAAATTTAAGAAACGTAACACTAAAAATGCAAGAACTTTATAATTTTTATCCCTTGTATAAGTTGTATATGATTTGTATGTTATATAAACCGCGTTGATGCTGCTGTCCATTACGAAATAATATTTTGTCTTTTATTTTTAAGAAATTAAAGAATGAAGAAAAATAACGAAAAACGTTTGTAGTTCATAATAATTAACAATCTTTTCAGATGTCGCTGTAATCTATTAACTTCTTTGTATGTTATCATAGGAAAATTCGCTAATACAATAAGTATTGAATGTAATTACAACCTTTAGTAATTGATTGATTAGTTATCGCTTCTCGGCCTAAAGGCTAAGATCAAAGTGTAGTATCTGTTCTTATCAGCTTAACATCTGATAGATCTCTCATAGAGGGACCACAAATGTTAAACTGATTTTTGGAAATAGACGGAGTGCTAGGGGCTTGCTCCACCTCTGTCGCGGGTTGGCCTGGTATTGCAGTACCACCAGGATTGGCCCAATAAATAATAATAAATTAAAATCTAAATTACTGACGTCGTTATGGTTAAAATGTAATGTTTAATTTTATTTCTTATAGCATCAATATCCTTATATAATGGAATCAATATCAAATCGCTATCACAAAATATCTTTAAAAATAAGATTAACGCAATAGCTATAAACTGAAAGACAAAATTAATAAGGGATGTGTTTATTTTTTTTCGTATTTGTATTTCGTGTGTATACATAAAAAGTATGTTTTATAATTGTTTGATATGGTTGAATTCTTGATTGATTTTTTTTGGGTTTTGAATTTATTTAAATTCATCTAAGAAAATCCATCTGTTTTGAATCTGATCCTTTAAAAACTAACCAGTTTTATGTTTTGGTTAATTGAAAGATGGGGTTAAAACTATTTGGTTTGTTCCATTTGGAACATCACTAATTTCAACTATTCATGCTTTAAGCTAATCGTCAGTCTTTCTTAGGTATTAGGCAAAAGTAAAACCGATGATCAATTTTGTTAAATAAAATTCATGCGACCGATTTTTCGTTGACCGCTATATTCTAACCATCGTTCTGTGTATATTTAAGTAAATAAAACTCATGGTTTCTGTCCTTGCTTGGTGATTTTTATATATCTAATTGACGATTGAACAGCCCCGCCCAGATAAATATAGTTAGTAAACGCCTCATACAATAAATTTATTATAAATATATTTAAGTTTAATATGTTTATTATTAAATTTAATTTGATGTATATTTTACATTATAACAAAGAATTTGGTTTAACATAGTGTGTTATATATGTAAAATTTTGAATGGCTCTTTATATTTTTATTCTTATCAAGTTAAACTTGATTATATTTTATTTGTTTTTTTTAATGCCTCGTTCTATTTTTTTTAAATACATTAATCCATGCATAAAATATGACATCAATCATCAAAAACATATTTCCTATAACCTTAAATATTAGTCAAATAGTATTTCTAATTTTTTTTAAGTCGACTTCATGGTTGCGTTCCTATCTTAAATCATTTTAAAAATTTTTTTCATTTCGACTCGATCTTTTGAAATCATCACATGGTCAATTTGTCTTCGAGATGTTTTCGTGGAATATGTCCATGTTTCCATATTGATGTTTATTATGGCAAAATAATATATTTGTCACTTTATGATAACAAACAAAGCGCTGTGTCGGATCGACACTACGCCGCCTTGTTCGTCTATCTGAAGGAATTGTAATGCTTCGTACGCCCTTGAAGATAACTAAATTATTCATTTAAAATAATTATAATTTCAATAACTAATATTATTTGATATTTCTTCGATAAATTGACAATTTTACTATTTATTAGAACAAATCGGGACCGCGCGTACGCAGTCCCGGCTACCAAAAATTTTGTGCACGAGTTATTCACATTAGGAATAATCGCAAAGGTCAACCCCGCCGTAGTGCAATGGAAGAGCCTCGCTCTGGAGCAACCACCTTGCGGATCATGGTAAGCTCTACACCAGGTAAGTATGATTTGTTTAAAAATCATTTATCTTAAATATTTTTAAAATACATTTTGGTTTAGTAAATTTTAAAAGATTTTAAGATAAAAATTTACCTTTTTTAATCTTTCTGTATTTGTCTCCAGAAAAAGACAGAGAGAGAAATACCATAATAAGATAGATAACGAAAACAATAATAAGATAATCTACTCAAAGAAATACTGTTTGACTAATAGTTAAATATTAGTTTATAGGAAATATGTTTTTGATGATTGATGTCATATTTTTATCTAGAAGGACAAAATAGAACGGCATTAGAAACACAAATAAAATATAATTAAGTTTAACTTGATATGTAAAAAAATATTAAGAGCCATTCAATTTGACATATTATTTTAAAATGAAAAACTGATGTTTTTGAATTATAAATTTAACAATAACTAAAACCAAATCCTGTTATAATGTAAAACATAAAGAATATACATCAAATTAAATTTAATAATAAACATATTAAACTAAAATATATTTAAAAACAATATTGTATTAGGCGTTTACTAAATATATTTATATGGGCGGGCCGTTCCTCGATAGATATAACATTTTAGGTTTTCAATCGTCAATTAATCAATTAGATATATACTAACACCTAGCAACGACTTATGAAACCATGAGTCTTCACTTAAATAGTAGTATACACAGAACGATGTTTACAATATAGCGATCAACGAAAAATCGATCGCATGAATTTTATCAAAATTTATCATCTTTTTTACTTTTGCGTAATATACCTATGAAAAACTAACCGACTAGCTGCTTAAAGCATGAATAGTTGCAACTAGTGATGTTCTTAATTGAACTGGACTAACACCAAGTCTTTTAAAACCCAAATCTGTCAATTAATCAAAACTAAAACTGGTTAGTTTTTAATGATCCGGTTAAAAAAATATCGACTTTCTTAGATGTAGCTAATTTAAAAATTAATTTACTCAAAAATAATCAATCAAGATTCAAGAATTCAACCTTAACCATCCATAATTCTATTCAAAGGTAAAACAACACGATCCGTATAATAAAAATCGCATAACAATCCAACAATGATAAAAACATTTCGTATAGACACACAAATCACATATGATTTGTGGTACACAACATAGAAATTTTAAGCATGAAGCGAAACAATCATAATTGATTTGTGAGATGCACGATATAAATGGTCTGGTACATAGTCAATTTATTGAAATTTAGTAGATTTGATAAGAGATGGCACAATTGTAACGAAAAAGTTTTAGTATATTCATTATTAACTTTACAGTATATAAAAATTAGTGTATGGACCATATCACTATACGCATTACTAGAGCAATATTTCATATGAATTAAAAATGCATGTGAAAAATAAAATCGATTATGCTTCTGCAATGAATTTGACCGAAACAATCATATAAAGTGTTTGCATTTTGTAATGGTTCTTTTTATCTATCATATATTGTCTTTTAAGCATTAACTATAATAAAACAAAAGATCCCAAAATAGACATGATCCATTTCAAAATACAAACAAATTTGATTTTGAAAGTGAAAAACTGTAGAAAAATAGTAATTGTATTTTGGACAACTTTATTCAGGGTTGGTATGAATGAGTATACCGAAAAATATAAACCTGAAAATTCTAAATCCAGAAAATTTTGATTTTTTTTATCTTTACAATATGTTTTGGGACTCAAGGTACTTGCAACTATTTCGCTGCAAAAAAAATTTTAAAATAAAAATTTGCCATCTTTTCTGTATTGATTTTCAAAGAATGAGTGAGAGAGAGAAAGAACGATACCCATAGTAAAATAGTATGTTCAATGATATATTGTTTGACGTATAACACCCACAGAATGTATATTTAATTAGACTTAAATTGAAGTTTATAGGAAATATGTTTTTAATGATTGTTGTCATATTTTTATGCATGGGTTAATAATATGCATGAGAATGAGTGTCATCAGAATAATAATTGTATCTACGTATCATATTTTATTGTTTCTTAATGTTGCTGCTATGAAATACTGTTGGCTATCATACGTAACGTAAGGTGCACCACATGTATGTGTTTTTATGTGCTAACACTAGCTTTATATAATTTACGATCTTAATGGGTTCTCTAGCGTAAGAAATTATAACCGTTGGACACAGTTGAATGTAATTATATGTATTACAAAAATAGGACGAGGCATTACAAACACAAATAAAATATTCACAGATACAATCAAGTTTAACTTGATAAGAAAATGAAATATTAAGAGGCATTCAATTTTGACATATTAGTAAATGAAAAAATGACCGACCAAATGGTGCAGTAGTTCAAGCTGCGGCAGTTGGAGCAGGAGGTACCGGGTTCGAATCCCGATAGGGGCAGGATGCATAAGGGATTTTTCACCATACGATTATCATCCAAGGTGGGAATGAACACATCCATGACCTCCTACTGGAGTGCAGAACTCATGGGCTGACCCACTGTCTATGTCAGTACTATAGGCTGGCATGGAGCTATGCAATGCTCAGATGGTTAGCCATACGTCCTCGAATTGGCTGTAATGGCGTAAGGTAAGGACATAAATAAGCGAAATGCGAAAGAGTTGGAAGTGCCTCGAGCCCCGAGACAGATTTTAGAGATAAAAAAACAAACAAATAATAAAAAATGACCTTTTGAACTATAAATTTACATTACACACACTAACTAAAATAAAATTCTGTTGTTATACTGTGGTGGGGTAGAAAATGTATCGATGAATATTTTCCACGTGCTAAGCGTGGCCTGGAGGAGTTTCCTACGTATTTCCCACGATGAAGATTAGGTGGACTTAGAATCCAGTTGCTGGTTAATTAGTACCAACAATATCACCTTTTACTACAGTTATAATATATTGCGTTGTATTAAATCGGTTTTAATGCCTTTAGCAATAAAATAGCTTATGAAATTTTACTTAATGTTTTTTCACAAAATCTGATAGCTAAGTAAGTAAGTAATTAAAAAATACATTTTTTCTTAAACAAATTCGGAGTTCGGCTTAACTATAAACATGAATTCGGTATTAAGATAGCCATAACTAATTATACATAGATCAGTCTACATGCTAATTAACAGATGGCATTAATTTATATATAAAATATATCACAGTACTATTTGAGTCGTACTATGATTTGACAGATAAATCTGATTAGATGGTAAACAATAATAATAAGTTGGTTGTATATAATTCAAGGGTAAGTATAAAATTAATTCCGAAAGTTAATAAATATCATTATGAGTTTTAGTTATTTATAATTAATCATCGATGTTTGGTTGATGCTCAATGGATTCCAAACATTCCGCCGGCCTTGAACAATCGTGTTCAACAGGTAGCCTGACGACTTTTGTTATTGGTCTCTTTAATTCGCCGCCTTTAGTTTTGATCGATACGACACGAACGAAACCGTCGGATCCTGAGTGTACCATACTTATTTTTCCAAGCATCCACTTATTTACGGGTAAATTTTCATCTTTGATGATAACTATGTTGTTTAGGTTTATGTTGTGCAGTAGCGGTCCGTGGGTTTCAATCATGGGTGGGCAAAATTATATAAAACTTCATGAAAAATTAAATTAAAAATAGAAGTGTTATCGATACAGAACTCTTCCATTAAATTTGTCTATTTCATTGATCAGGGTTCTTTAATTGAATATACAGCTAATTTCTTCAATCATTCGTCCAATTCATTGTGCTTCTTTAATAAGATTTTACAGTTTTCAGCGTTTAAAAAACATCGTTTTGATACTGATTCAGGTCGACATCGGTATGGTTATTATTATTATCGAAAGGCGAATAACTTCTTCGAGTATTTTTTCTAAATTGTTATTATAAATAGTTTTGACTAGCTCACAAATAGTTTTGCGGGCTGAAAAATCATTGTTTGCTGATAAACTACCTGTAGTTTAGATTTCAAGAGTGCTTTATCTAAAAATGGATATAAATTGGCTATTGTAATTAGCAACTGGTAAGAAAAGTTTAAAGCATAAAGCTTAATCTTTGTGCAATCTAAAAGTACTGATTACTAAATATTCTGCGTTGCTAAACCTATCGTTAACATGCTCTCGTATTACGTCATACGCTTCTTTTAAAATAAATTTAATTGTTTAATGAGAAAAAAATCTTTCAAACGTAATAAACTTTAAATCGTTTAGTATAATAAAATAAAACCACACGCTTCGCGAAACGTTCTTGTATCCGAAGTTGTGCCGTTCTGAATGGTTGCCATGCAATTTTTTTATCTCTTGCACTTTTTCATACACTACGTTAATTGTACGACTGGAAATTCCCGAGATGAAATTTGGTCGTGGTAGCTTTTTGTCACAGATTTGCAATAACTTACTTATTTTTTAAGAGATACAAAAAAAATGGTGATATCCCATATAAATTGGCAAAAAATACGCAGTTCTGATATTTGTTTGGCTCACACGGCCTGAAGGACTAAATTTGAAACATAACAGTAGACAAAATATACGTCAGAAAATCCTGTTTTAATATGATTTGCACTCCACCTTTATTTCCACTCATAACTGTAACACCGTCGTAAGTTTGAGCAGTATTTTTGTCACTGGTAATATTCTATTTGTACACCTTATCCATTAGCTGAACGATCTTGGATTTCTACAAAACCAAATAAATCTTTAGACGACTTCTCCTGTTTAAATACGTTCTTTAGAAACTAATCAAAATATAAACACAAATTAACTTTTGTTTGAGACATCAGTAGTTTCTGCTTGAATGGAAATGTAAGGAATATCTTGAATTTCTGCATAAACGAAGTCGTTATATACGGTATTGATACATTTGAGAACATCATGTTGAATGTGCTTAAAAGTTCCGTTAAAAATTGGAGTAGTAGCATAATATGCTTTTAAAGTAACCTAATTTCTGCAAAATGATTCGAATATGGCTCTGAACACTCCCGGTCGATCTGAATCAGTTTTTTCATTATGGCCACATAAGGTCAATTCGCAACTGCCACAAATTTTAACTTCTAACCGATATCATATTTAAAATCTATAGTTATATAAAATCACGTAAGTTGAGGGAATCTAGTATTATTTAAAAACAGCAAAAGTCAAGAACAAAAACCAAATCAAAAAACATTTTTTCTATTTCATCTCACCTTAAAATTAATTCCTATGTTAAAAAGGAGAGAGATAAAATTATACCAGCAAGTGATTTACGTCATTTGCCCACTATTCTTGTATAATACCAAACTGAGAGACGATATTACCATGGTATTTGGTTTAATAAAATCGTAAAGCTGAGAGAGAAATAATGCATTTAATACTCAAATATGTAGCACTTTGCGATTTGCCTAATGAGAGTTTATAGACAAAATCCAAATATAAAATGCAAATAGAATAGGAAATGCATACGTATGTATATTTTTGAGAGAAATAGAGATGAAATGAACCATTTTTTGCATTTTACTTTATGTACTCGTATATGTGTGTATTAGATATATATGCATGTATTACGAATATTTTACTTTAGAACGTTTTAACATGATTTTTTGGACAGGTTACAAACAATATGCGCGTAAATTTAAAACAAATCGTTGAATCTATGTATGGGAAACGATTTTTAAACTATAATTTGTTTGATCTTGATAGAAGTTTAGTAAATGGTAAAGGTGGGCACTGCCCACCTTGCCCATTATGACGGACCGCGCCTGATGTTGTGTGTTGATTTCATCCACTTCATGTTACATATTCTAACTGCCATCGCTTCCAAAAATGTTGCTTCATATATTGAATCATTTGCCAACGTGATAAATGTGCTTATGTCTAGTTAGTTCCAGTGAAGTTCCAGGTTGACCGATTATAAAATGTGAAGGAGTAAGAGCGTCGATGTCATCTGTAGATAGTACACATAATGGTCTACAGTTAAGTATACTTTCAATTTCAGCCAGAAGTGTTGTCATCTCTTCTATGGTAAGTACAGAAGCGCCAATGACCCGATGTAGATGAAACTTAGTAGAATCGCCGATTCTCAAATGCCACCAAAATGAGGTGCGCTTGGTGGTATGAAGTGCTAGTTTATGGATTTGCTAGAAAGAAAGTGAGCAATTTCATCAGAGTTTTCGATGTAGTGTTTGAATGTTTTAAGGATTTGGTTATTGGCCCCGACGAAATTGGTACCATTGTCGCTGTAGATGTCTTCACAGCAACCTCGACGTGCAATGAAACGTCTCAAAGCAGCAAAAAAGGCTTCGCTACTTAAGTCTCCAACTAGTTCGATGTGTACTGCCTTTATACTGAGGCAAATAAATAGGCAGATATAGGCCTCATATTTTTTCTGACCTCGTCCTCTAATTAAATACACATTTAATGGACCAGCAAAATCTACTCCAACCTTTTAAAACGGACGTATTAACTCTAGGCGATATCTTCGCCTAGAGTTAATACGTCCGTAGAGTTAATACGTCCGGGGGAGACTGCCCATTTGTTGTGTTGTACTTATTGCTCTTTGTCGTGTGCATGGAACACATTTGTAAATTATTTTTCTTATGATACTTTTAGCTCCTGGTATCCAAAACCTTTGACGTGATAATGCTTACAATAATGAAGAGCCCGCGTGCTTATGATTGCGGTGCATTTCCTCAAGGATCAACCTTGTGATGGCGGATTTTGATGATAAAATGATAGGATGTTTAGTTGTAAATGGCAACTCAGATTTTTCAAGCCCCCTCCCACTCGTAGCACTCGTGATTCATCAATGAATGGATTTAAAGATTTTAGGATGCTTGTTGATTTGACAGTCTTTAATTTTTCAATATCATCTATTTCGTTCTTAAAATAAATGCATTGATCGTATCTGCAAATCATAAACAAAGCATCATACAATTCCTTTCTAGTTATAAATAATCTAGACGTTCTTGGTTGTCGTTGTTTTTGAGCAATGGCAATAAATCTCAGACAAAAGGCTACTATACGTTGTAGTTTGTGAAATGATGAGCATCTACTGAGTAATTTCTCAAAAACGTTGTACTCGACTGTAATGGTAAGTGATGATATTTCTATTGTTAATTCAAAATTAGAATAGTCCTTTTGTTGAATGGGCCAATTGTCCCATGATTTTACCAACCAATCAGGCCCGTTCCACCACAAAATATTGGATTTGAGTTCTTGTGGATAAACACCTCTCGAAGCACAATCGGCCGGATTCTGATGTGAAGGTACATGTCGCCAATGTTGTCTACTATAGGACGAAAGGATTTCGGACGTTCGATTGGCAACAAAGGTTGGCTAGCGTCTGGGATGTGTGGCGAACCAATCTAATACAATAGTAGAATCTGTCCACATACAAATTTGATTTATCATGCTGTTGGTTTCTCGCTTTACAACGTTCATCAATTTGGTAAGTTAAACTGCTCCGCATAATTCCAATCGTGGAGGACTTTGTTGTTTAAGAAGAGCCACCTTGGTCTTCGCTGATATCAATTCCGAATAAATATATCCCGTTTCTGTGGTCACTCTATAATAAACAACAGCTGCAAAAGCAAGTGTACTCGCGTCGCAGAATCCATGTAACTCCACAGGTGAATTTTTAGTCGTGTGAACAAACTGAGGAATAGAAAGTTTTTCGATACTGGGCAATACTTCTCGAATTGAATTCCACTCGTGAGCTTCTTTCTGTGGAAGGGCGTCATCCCAATTCAGCTGCATTAACCAAAGCTGTTGAATAAAATTTTTTATTTTAATGTTAATAGGAGCCAGCCAACCCAACGGATCGAATAATTTTCCAGGTTCTGAAAGTACCAATCTCTTCGTTAATTTCGATGGTAATGGTAATGCTACGTGAAATTGGAATACATCTTGTTCTGGATTGTACTGTAACCCTAATATCTTTACGGCCTTGTCAGCTATTCCATCATCAATAAGTTTGGTGTTTAGTTGTCGATCGGAAATTAGGATATCTTCAAGGATTTTCTCCGAATTGGATACCAATTTTCGCAAATTTAACCCGTATTCTGACAGTATTGTGATTAAAGATTGTTTTAGCTGCAATGTTTCTTCGATAGTATCACCACCCGTCATGAGGTCATCTATATATATATAGCGCGTTCAATGACTTGAGATGCCACTGGATTTGCATCATGTATATCTTGAGCTACCTGTTTGAGAGCTCGTGTTGCTAGATATGGAGCTGATGCTAACCTGTATGCTACCGTGGATAATTTGAAGTATCTAAGTGGTTTTGTTGGGTCATCTCTCCACACAATCTTTTGAAACTTAGAGTCATCGTCATGCAATCGGATTTGTCTGTACATTTTCTCTATATCTGCTGAGAAAATAAATCGATGTTCACGAAATAAAAATAATCTATGGCTTAGAGGCCGTAAGCGGCCCTAACCGCGTCTCAACTGAGACCTTATGAACCATTTTAACAATTGGTGCACATTGTAGGTGGTCAGCCCAACGAATTTTTTTACACACAATCGCGTTTTATGTCATCCGGTTGCGTGTTGATTTTTGGTCAACGGCGGGAATCGAACTCGAGACCGCGGCGTGATGAGAAACTCTCTTAACGATTAAGCTACATCCGGCGACATTCACGAAAACGTAGTATAATAGCGTAGAGTGTAGATTGTACGGTAGGACCTACAGCCAAACAATCGTTGAGTGAAACGCCAGAAGTGGTTTTTGCGGAACCATCAAATACCACTCGAAGTTTACCTGCCGAATTGTTGTTTTTGAAAACACCATGATGTGGTAAAAAGAATCCTATATCTGTATTTGATGATGGTGGTACAATCTCCTGCATATGTCCGAGGGTGACGTATTCGTCCATGAACTGCTTATATTGGGCTTGAAATGGTTTGTCTCGTATAAATCGACGTTCCATTGATTGTAAATGTTGAATTGCCATACTGAAAGATTCACCAAGTGCTTCTGGACGTGGCATATTCTCCTGAAAATGAGTCTCGCAAATATGCTGTTTTGTAAGATAGGGTCTCTTTGACTGGTTTTAATCTGTCCGTCCAGTATAACATTGAAAAATTGATCAACCCCAATTAATATATCAACTTCACTCGGTTTATAAAATTCACGATCAGCCAATGATACATTGTTCCACCCATCCAACACAACCTAATCAATATTAAGATTTGGTAACTTTGTAATGTTTTTCAAAATAAACACTTTGAAAGTCAAAATTGATCCTAATTTAGACTTAACGTTGACAGTTGTGATTCCTCGAGTAACGCTGGCATCCACGTTTCCAACGCCTTTGATGACAACTCTTCCGTTGTGTCGAGGTAGATCAAGGCGTCTTAGTAATGACTCAGTAATGACTTGTGAGCCCGAATCTAAAAGAGCACGGCAGCTTATTGATTGCCCCTCAGAACTGATCACCTCTGTTATAGCAGTGGGTAAAACAGATTGTACTTCTGATAATTCCAATTTATCTGATATTACGGCATTGGCAGATTGAATCGTAAGTTTGTCGGATGTCTCTGATAATGATGATGAGGGTGAAAGATGATCGAGTGTGTGATGTTTTTCTTTACATGTATAACAGCGACGTTTCGAAGGACATCTGAACACGAAATGTTTGTCGCTCAAACAGTTAAAACATCTATTTTGCGTCTTTATTAATTCGCGTCGTTTATCAATAGTCATATCATTTAATAGTTTGCACTGATGTATGTAATGTCCTTGAGCTTGGCAAATCGGACATTTTGAATCTTGAATAGCGAAATGACTTTTGAATATACCTGGTTTATTAGATAAACTAACATTGCGTTTAGAACCAGTTCGTAATGAGTCTAGGGCATCAGCACGACGCAGTAAAAATTCGAAAAACTCGGCCAAAGTTGGAAATTCGGTATCAGCAGTTTCTTGAGCCCATAGGCTCCTTGACTCGCTATCCAATTTGTTGGTTAGTATGTATAAGAGCCAGGGGTCTCTTTCTTCGCAATGAGGACCCAAGGCTTTAAGACCACGCACAATTTCATCCAAAGTATCCAGTAATTTTTTTATATTCGTATTATTAGCAGAAGTTATTGCAGGTTGATCAATGAAGTTAGAGATAAACACGTTCATGGTATAGCGTTTGCGATCATAACTTTGCCTCAATTTATGAAGTGCTTCGATGTAGTTTGCTTCAGTGATCGTGAAATGCCGTAAAAGACTAGCAGCGCTCCTCGTAATAGGCCTTTTAGGTATTGGAGCTAAGGTTTGCGGTATTTTGAAGCCCCAATTTTCGTATTCTTTTGTTGAGTTCAGTGATTGCTAAATAGTATTTTTCCTCGTATTCTTGATCGATCTCTTGTTTATCGTCTAATTCGAATATTTTATTTTCGATTTCTGTGAATTCGTCCATTAATTTGTCAACTCGTGCTAATCTTGCCTTGCATTCTTCGAAGGACATCTCGGCAATCTTTTTAAGGCTGTTAATAATTAAGGTCAACTTTCCCTTATTGGCGGCAAGTTGTTTGCGAAACGCGGCAAGCTCGGCCATCTTGAATTTTCACTGAACACTTGATAAAACGCACTTGATGAATTAGTGTGAACGAACACAAATTACCGATTTTCTTTTAACTAGAACATATTTTAAAAACTTTTTTGTAAATTTATTTACAATTATTAAACTATCCATGAATTAGACGTTTACTAAATATATTTATCTGAGCGGGGCCTTTATTTTTCTCCTCGATACGTATCACATTTTAGGTTTTGAATCGTCAATTAATCAATTAGATATAAAATAGTCATGCCGATTATACAACTCGCCGGATTTACTGCGGCGAGTGAACATCCAATTCGCATTCGATCCGCAGTCGAAAATATTTTGTATTTTAGAATCCGACGGGAATCTTCGTTGTCGATCCGCGATGAAACTGCAATTTTACCACAAGCTGTCAATTTTTCCAAATTGAATAAAGTGTTTCTTTGATAACATATACATATTTCTGTGATTTCTAAGTAAAAGAAATATTTAAGTGCAAAGTATTAAGTGTTTTTAGTTCGGTATTATGGATACCATTGGGTGTTATTTAAATTTAGACGATATAACGAATAGCAGGAAAGACACACGGAAAACGATACGAAATATGTGACAAGAAATTTTCCAGTTCTCAAATGTCCAGTGAGTAAACATTTTCTGAAATATGGTTTTTTTTGTGGTCATTGTTCCTAACGGTAATTTATTTTTCAGATTTATAAAAAACTTCAGACTAGGCAAAGCCGCGTTCAGTAATGTTTTAAAAGAACTAAAAACTAGATTACCACCGGTAGTAAAATCGTCCTCACTAACTGCAGAATTTAAATTGACAGCGTGTCTAAGATTTTTAGCAGGTGGTGGATACCGGAACAGTGTTGGGTAGGATCATTTTGTTGGCATAGCATAACCAACCGTTTCGATTGTTCTATCGGAAGTGCTTTATATTTTGGAAACCCCGTTATGTCCTAAATGGATATCGCTTAAAATGACCGAAGATGAAAAAAATGAGGCAAGGTTATATTTTTATTCAAAGTGCAGAATAGCTGATGTTGTTATGTGTGTAGATAGTACGCACATTAAAATCAATAAGCCATCAGGTGATAATGCTCACCTGTTTTACAACCGCAAGGGGTATTTTAGTTTGAATACCATGATAGTAAGAACTTAGTGGCTTATGTTTTAGAACTTATTTTTTCTTATTTTGTATACATTTTTTTCTTTTAGATATGTGACCATAAGCAGAGGATTCAGTATTTGGATGCTACGTATCCTGGTGCTAGTCACGATTCCTTTATTGGGGGAAAACAGCGAGGTTTTCGAATATTTCAAAAATGAATATAATAATGGAGATTTTATAATAATGGAGATACTAATCAAAAAATTTTTTTTTTACGCTTGCCACCCCCTCTTGCAATGGCTTTCTACCCCATTTAGAAATGCTGGGATTAATACTTCAAAAAGTCGATTCAATAAAAGCCACAGTTCCGGCCGTAATATTGTCGAGCGTACAATCAAAGTCTGGAAAAATTGGTGTAGATGCCTGCTTGGAGTAGCCAGACATTGTGGCGAAGCGCACAAGAAAATATAATTATTTCTATGTAATTTTAAGTTTAATTTATTTTCAAAGTATCACACCTGAAAAAAAAAGATTTTTTGTTATGAAGTTAGATGTACTTATGTAATTAATCGGGGAATACTAATTAAAAATGAAGTTAAAAAGGTAACGAATGAAGACGAAAGGGGGGAGAAAAAAACAAGAATTTGGTACGAGTTGGACCTCATCAACTTTAATCAATTAAATTAAAATTAAAAAATAATGGCGTGGTGATAGACGCTGTAATTCAAAAAAAAAAGTCTGATTTAATTAATAATTAGTTTTAATAATAATTTAAACTAAAATAAAATAATTATTCTAATAATAACTTCAATTAAAATAATAATAATATAAGTAAATTAATATGGTGTAAAGCCTAATCTAGTGTAAAAGAACGAGGAAACAAAAAACAAGTGAAAATTGAAAATGGATGGACGTTAATTAAATAAAAATAAAACAAATAATAACAACTAAATAAAATATTCGCCACATGTGGCCTGTTCTTAATAATAACATTAGAAATAAAGAAAACAAATTTGGACTTAACTTAATCTTAATAATTTTCAATCGTCTGAGATAAGATAACTATTTAGGATAGTTTTTTTTAGTTTATAATCAAGTTTTGTTTTGTAAATAATTAAAAATTTTTTTTGGTGAAGGTGTTTAAAAATGTTTCCATTTTGTTTATTAAATTAATTAATTTTTTTGTTATCTTAGTAATTATATGAAATTATATATTTTCAAAAATTTTGAATTGGTGCGATTGTTTTTATTGTTTTTTTTTGTGACAACTCATAATTAAAATGAGTCGGTAAATTAAATCATTGTTCGATTGATGATCGTATTCAACGTCTTCGAAACACGATTTTGAATTCACAGCAAACTCAAGCTTTCTGATGGTCCAGAAAAGAACCCGCCCAACGACTGCAACCTAGCTGGCTGCAAAATGCTGTATTGGATCATCCATCAGAGAGTCTGTGGCAAATTTCTAGACCAAAAGTGTAAGTTGTTCTAGAAAGTTTGTTACAGTGGCGCCCAACCACGGCATGTGAATATAAAGCTTTAATTAATAATTTAGTTGCAAGGTCATGCAAGCTTTAAATGGAACAGTTATAATTTTTTTCCGGTTATTTTTTTTGTATCCATAACTTATTACACGTGGTTTCATATTAATATTTTTTTTCATTTTTAATTTATAAGCTTACAATAGAATATTTGTTGACTCAGTTATTGAAATGTTTAATGATATAATTTTCTTTGATTCAATAATTCCGTATTGTAAGTTGTAGAAATCTATTGTGTGTCCGTGGGCAGTTTAGGTAAAAGCATAAGTTTTCGGTGGATGCCTTTGTCAAATAATCTTATTTGATGTTGAATTACTTGTGTAGCCATTTGCTTAAACTCGATCAATTTTTTTTAAATTACTCTCACAGTGCGTCTTTTCCAGCTGATATAATAGCTGTTTATTTTTTTTGAAATAGATGCTTGGAGGTAGTGTAATTTGTCATTTGTAGATTAAAGAAACGTTTTTTTTTATTTGAGTTACATCTAAAGTTGTTTTGTATAGTACCGGTTTCGAGGTTGTTGCATTGATCATCAATTGAATTGTTATATTATACATTATATACATACATACATTTTTATTACATTTTAATCTTAAATTTTTTTTATAGCTATAAATATTATATTATATTAATCTATCATCAGTATAATCAGTTTATCGAGTATTCTTCGCTGATATATATATTTTTTTTGTCATCCGATCAACAAACATTACGATGGATCCAAACTTTTTGAGTATTGATGAACTAGAAATCGAATGTGTCGTTCGTAGTCTTTCCGGTTCGTTTATGGAGCAAATCGCTTTACTTGAGAATTGCTTGAAGCTAGAATCGGAAGGTTCAGCATCCTTACCTGAGAAAGCTCATAAGGCTGCCCAAAAATCACCAAAAAGGGAGTTTAACGTATGCTCTAATAAATTGAAAGAACTGAACCCGCAAGTTACTGCTCTGGTCCAACTGGACGAAAACCAACGACAGATTAAATTGAAAATTTTGTTAACTCAAATACTTCATATAACTGGGCGGTTTCAGCGTCTCGGTCAATCTTCTCCAACATATCGTGAACAATGTACGATAATGTTGGCCTCTTGTGACAAACTCTTAGAGGCATTAAGTGCGCTGATGGAATTCAAATTGACTCTAAACGATTTTGAGCAATCTGTCTCTGAAGCTATACAATCATCGTCACCTGAAAGGCTTTATTCCATGAGCGTTGAGTCCACTGATTCTGAGACTGAAACGAGCACCAGGAAACCATTAAAAATGACATCAGGAAAAATCATAGATTCAGAACTTAAATCTTTCCCTATCTCGAATAAAGCGCTAGAAAAAACAGAATCGTCAGGCTTACTACCACAACGTCAACTATCCGAAAAGATAAGACAAAATCAGCCAGCTTCTCCCGATGTTGAGAAACCGCTAAGGTCTCAAGGCACTATGAACGCTACTGAACTTTCGATATCTGCCAACGAGCTAGTTCAATTCATTAATTTGGCTCGTAGAATATCTTTGGGTGGTAATGTGGCACCTACTCCAAATCAATCCGACAACATAAATCAAAATAAAGTAAATAACCGAGAAACTATGGGTTCGAATAATAACACGTTTCCACCTTCCAATATAGATATTTTGTACCCGCCTCAGATACACGAAAGATCATCAAATATCTTTGAAAATCAGAGCGCCTTGTTGCCTATTCACAAATGGAATTTAATTTTTGATGGAACTCCATTTGGTTCTCCTATCGATCGATTTTTATACCGAGTGGAACACTCAGCTAGATCCAACAAAATTCCATTTAGTAAGTTGGTAAATGATTTACATATTTTACTGCGGAAAAATGCATTAGAATGGTACTGGTCTTATTTACAGCGAAATGGTTTAGTGCAGTGGGAAAGTTTAGTACAGGATATGCGAAGTAGATGCCAAGACCGAAAGACAGACTTTGAGATTCGGCAGTCAATTGTTGCTAGAAAACAAAAATATCGTGAGAGCTTTTTAGAATTCTATTCTGCGATTTTAGATTCAACCTTATCGTTAAACCAACCGCTTCCCGAATCAGAAATTTTTTTCATCTTGCGTCAAAATATGAGTCCTGATCTACAATTAAAGTTGGCAGGACGAAAAATCACAACAGTCCCCGATCTGGTGAATCAGTGTGTAGATATCGAGGATACCTGGAAGCGTTTAAATAATTATTCAGATTTTTCTCGAAAAAACGTACATGAACTACAAATCAACTATGATTCCCGGAATGAGTCTAATTGTTATGTACCATCGCAAATGAATTCAATCAAGTACGATGACGAGCATGCTTATCCTGATAGTAAACATGAAAGGCCACCGATCCCTTCGGACGTGAGTGCTATATACCGTGACCAGGGTTTTAATCGTTCAGGTTTTCATGTGCCAAATACGTCACATCATGATTCTCAATCACGGTATAACAATCAATCGCCTCAAACTCGAAAAGTACTATATTCCGGAGCAATTAAATCTTGCTATGGATGTGGTGCCCCAAACGTGATTAAATCACTGTGTCGCAATTGCAATTCAAATATTTCGAGAAACCAACAAGGGGAAATGAAACCACCTGGAGTCCATTTTCCGAAAGAAATTCCCAGGAAACAAGTAGTAGAACAAGCCACGAATACTTGTCCGGAACTTTATCGCCGGCATATATAAATTCGTCAGACTCTTATTATTCGTTGTATCCCATAAACACTCCGTCTATAACGTTGAGTACTTCTACTCAGTCAACTCAAACTCCAACTTATTATTCAGCCTTGACAGTAAAACCAACCCGATGTATTCGATATTGGACACTAAGAAAACAAATTAAGAAGATGATTGTGGAATCTGTTTTCAATTTGCACGTTGATAAAAGACCTTATGCAAACGTCTTAATAAATGGCATCCCGTATACTGGGCTACTGGATAGCGGGGCCAATGTTTGTGTGCTAGGAGCTGGATCAGAGAAATTCTTCGAACAATCAAATGTTAAAGTCCATTATCTCCCTTCTTATTTACGAACAGCTAGTGGAGAAAAGCAAGCCATTATTGGTCATGTATTGTTGCCTGTTTCCTACGAAGGTAGAGTAAAGCGAATACGGTTGCATATTGCTCCTGGGTTGGTCCAGCCTCTTTATCTTGGCATGGATTTCTGGGAGTCGTTTGGTCTTATGCCTATAAGGGTAGATTCATTGAACATATCTCAACCCCCGGTCATCCCAGAAAATCACCATAAACTCTTGCCAGAACAAGAACATACTCTAAATGAAATCATCGGAATGTTTCCAGAGGGGTTAGGACGAACCAGTTTAGTAACACACGTTATCGACGTACAAGGGGCGGCTCCGATAAAACAGCGATATTATCAAAGGTCACCGGCAGTACTGGCAGAGATTTATCGGGAGTTGGATAGGATGTTGAAGTTAGGGGTTATAGAAGAAAGTCAAAGTTCATGGTCATCACCTGTCACCATTGTTCGTAAGAATACTGGTAAGGTGAGGCTATGTCTTGACGCCCGGAAAGTGAATGAGGTCACAGTTAAGGATGCTTATCCTTTGCCATTAATCGAGGGATTACTTAGTAGGTTGGACCAGACTAGGTATATCTCTTCGATTGATTTGAAGGAGGCATTTTGGCAGATCCCGTTGGATCCACAGTCAAGGGATAAAACCGCGTTCACTGTTCCGGGCCGATTTCTATACCAATTTACTGTTATGCCATTCGGCCTGTGCAATGCTCCGCAGACATTGTGCAGGCTGATGCACCGAGTAATCCCTCACCGGTTGCATGACCGGGTATTCGTTTATCTGGACGACTTGCTTGTAGTTTCAGCAGATCTTACTGAGCACTTTTCTCTTTTAAGGGAGGTAGCTAGATTGCTTAAGACTGCGAATCTAACGATTAATATTGAGAAAAGCAAGTTCGTCTTAAAAGAAACGAAATACCTTGGTCATGTGATTGGTAATGGAATTATCCGAATGGATCCAGATAAGGTTAAAGCTATTACAGAGTATCCAAAACCTAAAACCACCAGACATCTTCGTAGATTTCTTGGGATGGCCGGGTGGTATCACCGATTTATATCTAATTTTGCATTTATATGTTCTCCTTTAACTGATTTGCTTAAACGTACCCAAAAATTAGAATGGAATGACAAAGCTCAACATGCGTTTGAATCACTCAAAACTGCCTTGACCTCTGCACCAGTACTTCGTAACGCTGACTTTGAAAAGCACTTTTATATTCAGTGTGACGCCAGTTCATGTGGGATTGGGAGATCCCATTGGGAATTGAATATCCAATTGCATATTATTCGCATAAGTTGAATTCAGCCCAGCGTAGGTATAGTGTCACCGAGCTTGAGTGCTTATCAGCGGTTATGAGTGTTAAAAAAATTCAGGCCATATGTGGAGGGGTACTCGTTTACTATTATAACCGACCACTCTAGTCTCCGTTGGTTAATGGATCAACGCGATTTAACTGGGCGGCTTGCGAGGTGGAGTATGAAGCTTCAGGGATTTAACTTTGATATCGAGTACCGTAAAGGTTCTCTTAATATTGTTCCTGATGCTCTTTCTAGAGTTCATATCGAAGCCATTGACAAAGAGGAGGTGGTCGGTGATGATGGTGCAGGTTTGCCACCTTTACATGTGGACCTGGATCATCCAGCCTTTACTGACGATTCCTATGTTGGAAGAGTTCAGGCATTGCGGCAAAACTCGATACACAAAACTAATTACAAAGAGATCGATGGTAAACTCTACATTTTACTTGATGCTAATAAACATCAAATGGGTGATCTCTCTCGCTGGAAGTTAGTTATACCAGAGCCATTAGTTTTAGATCTTTTACGACAAGCTCACGATGCTCCTACCAGCGCTCATCATGGTTATGCTAAAACATTAGAGTTGTTAAAGCGTCAATTCTACTGGCTGTCCATGTCCCGGGATGTTCTTGATTATGTTCAACGTTGCGAGATTTGTAAGAAGACTAAATCTCCAAATTCTATTCTGCAGCCTACTATGGGGAACTATCGAGAAATAAATCGGCCCTTCCAAAGGCTTTTTATAGATTTCTTGGGGCCATATCCACGAAGTACTAGTGGAAACACGTATCTTTTAATACTATTGGATCAGTATACGAAGTTTGTTTTGTTAGAACCTCTGAGGAATGCTACTGCCAAAGATGTAGTGACATTTTTAAAAACGAAAGTTTTTAATATTTTTGGAGTTCCAGAATTTTTGTTTTCGGATAACGGAAAACAATTTCGCTCGAATTTATTAAATGACTTT
Source organism: Tipula lateralis (assembly GCA_963932295.1). NCBI lineage: Eukaryota > Metazoa > Arthropoda > Insecta > Diptera > Tipulidae > Tipula > Tipula lateralis. Next base: position 117,605,825 of record OZ010738.1, read on the forward strand.
CTAAAATCTTACGGCGTCGTGCAACAATTTACAGCCAATTATTCCCCGCAATCAAATCAATCGGAGAGGGTGAACCGCACAATAATCGCAGCTATTCGTGCTTATATTGGTGATAATCATAAGCATTGGGATGTGTTTATTCCCGAAATCGGCTCCGCTTTACGTAACGTAAACCATGATTCCACGAGGTTTTCTCCATATTTCTTAACGTTCGGTCAGCATATGATTAACCACGGGTCTTCATATCGTTTAATGCGAGAACTTGATTTACTCAATGATCGGCATTTTACCGCTGAAGACAATGTTAGTCGTTTGACAAATGCACAAGAGCTTGTTTTATCCCATCTTAAAAACGCATATAATCGAAATGTCACAAATTACAATTTAAGAAGCAAATCTCGCCAATTCTTTCCGGGTCAACAAGTTTTTGTACGGAACTATATTCAAAGTCGAGCTGGTGACAATTTTTGTGCGAAATTAGCTCCGAAATTTGTGAAAGCGAATGTAATACAGAAAATTGGCAATGTATCGTACGAATTATCTGGGTGCAATGGGAAGAAATTAGGTATATATCATGCGAAAGACATAAGATGAGCTGTATAAACGTGATTGTCTTTTTGATTAACTTGCTGCTCATATTTTTGTGTATGTGTATATTCTACGGTATAGTATGAAGTTTAATTATAATGATGACCGGCATTGAGACTATCTCAAGGTGCTGGGTCTGCCCCACGATTTGTGGCGAAGCGCACAAGAAAATATAATTATTTCTATGTAATTTTAAGTTTAATTTATTTTCAAAGTATCACACCTGAAAAAAAAAGATTTTTTGTTATGAAGTTAGATGTACTTATGTAATTAATCGGGGAATACTAATTAAAAATGAAGTTAAAAAGGTAACGAATGAAGACGAAAGGGGGGAGAAAAAAACAAGAATTTGGTACGAGTTGGACCTCATCAACTTTAATCAATTAAATTAAAATTAAAAAATAATGGCGTGGTGATAGACACTGTAATTCAAAAAAAAAAAAAAAAGTCTGATTTAATTAATAAATAGTTTTAATAATAATGTAAACTAAAATAAAATAATTATTCTAATAATAACTTCAATTAAAATAATAATAATATAAGTAAATTAATATGGTGTAAAGCCTAATCTAGTGTAAAAGAACGAGGAAACAAAAAACAAGTGAAAATTGAAAATGGATGGACGTTAATTAAATAAAAATAAAACAAATAATAACAACTAAATAAAATATTTGCCACATGTGGCCTGTTCTTAATAATAACATTAGAAATAAAGCAAACAAATTTGGACTTAACTTAATCTTAATAATTTTCAATCGTCTGAGATAAGATAACTATTTAGGATAGTTTTTTTTAGTTTATAATCAAGTTTTGTTTTGTAAATAATTAAAAATTTTTTTTGGTGAAGGTGTTTAAAAATGTTTCCATTTTGTTTATTTAATTAATTAATTTTTTTTTGTTATCTTAGTAATTATATGAAATTATATATTTTCAAAAATTTTGAATTGGTGCGATTGTTTTTATTGTTTTTTTTTGTGACAACTCATAATTAAAATGAGTCGGTAAATTAAATCATTGTTCGATTGATGATCGTATTCAACGTCTTCGAAACACGATTTTGAATTCACAGCAAACTCAAGCTTTCTGATGGTCCAGAAAAGAACCCGCCCAACGACTGCAACCTAGCTGGCTGCCAAATGCTGTATTGGATCATCCATCAGAGAGTCTGTGGCAAATTTCTAGACCAAAAGTGTAAGTTGTTCTAGAAATTTTGTTACAACATTTAAACTACACACCTGACAAAGCTGAGAAAATCATTAATGTAGCAGCTGCTCTACATAATATAGGAATCCATTTTAATGTTCCAGATTATGATGAGCCAATTGAACAACAATTTCAAAAGGATGACGAAATTACCGACTAAAAAATTCAACCCCAAGAAAACCAATGGTATTCTACAGAAGCGAATGAATTTAGAAACCAAATATTAATGAATTTTTAATAAAATAAAATAAAAATTAAATTAAATTTAAATGTTTCAACAAATTATAACATATAAACAAATAATAAAATAATTAATAATAAACAAAGAATAAAAAATAATCAGAATTCATGGTTTCAAAATTTCAGCCCTCTTGGCTATTCACATTTTAAATTCAAATGCTCGAGTTCAGCTTTGCGTCACTCAATTTCAAGAATTTTTTATTTTATCTTGTTTTTTTGTATTCGCTTGTTGTGCCTTTTATTTTCTTCTAGTTGCTGTTGCAAAATATCGTTTGAACTACTTGAATAATTTTTTTATTTTTTTTTACTTTTTTTTTAGTTTTGATGAACTCTTTAATATTTTCGAAAAATGTTTGCTGGATGTCTATCTATTTATTAGAAACTTCAACGATTTAGTCCCTTTGGATTGTGTCACTTCAGCCTGTCATCCAATTTCAGTTTCCACTTCGTGATTTTCATCGGATAACTCGAAGGATGGCGATGCAACCATTTCATCTAATTTTGGTATAGAGATGTCAAATTCGTTATTTGGCTCATTTAATTTTCGCCTATGTGGAATTCCAAACTTCTTCGCATTGCTTACTCCATCAACACAATCTCGTAAGCAAACAAATCATATAACGTCCCCCTCCAAAGCGGTAAACAAAACGATCTTGTTAGGACCGCCACCAGTACCCGCTATCGGAAAGATTTATCCAAACCTGGAATTACAATTTAAAAATAAACAAAAATATTTAAACTTAATATAATAAAACCCTCTAAACTTTTTCCACTCGGAGGTTTCCTTAATTGATGGTCATAGCGAATTCAATTCCTGTGTTAATTTTTACCAAAATTCTTCGATTACATCAAGATCAACTGTTGAAAATTTTTTGCAATATCAGGATGTCGCTTCATCAAATCCACCATCTTCTCAAATTTGTTGTACGTTTCCTGTAAAAAATCCTATAAATACTTAATTTTTGGTAATTTAAATTTACAACTTACGCTTTATCCATGATACACCGAATTAATTAGAATTTAATTTTTAATTAACAATTTAAATTTTTTAAACAAATATAATTTATATTTGGTTTTTCAACAAAAAATCATAACTAAAACTTACTTAACGTATGAAATCTGCATTCAAATTAATGTGGATTTTAAATGATATAATTTATATGGACAGTGTTTCACTTGCGAATTCAATAATACCTATTTTACACACTGCATTGCCATCATTCGTTCATTTTACATCCGACGTTTTCAATAATATTAAAAACTTCAAAACCGAATTAAACTCCCGCCACAGCAATCCAGCGAGTTCTATAATCGACATGATTACCTAGTAAGGACAAAAACCATAAGTTTTATTCACTAAATATACACAGGACAATGGTTACAATATAGCGGTCAACAAAAAATTGGTCGCATGAATCTTAACAAATTGATCATATTTTTTACTTTTGCCTAATACATAAGAAAGACTAACGACTAGCTAGAACCATTTACCTATAGACGTATCGAACCTATGGACGTACGTTCTCGATTTGGCTGTAATAGCGTAAGGTAGGACTTAAACAAGCGAACAGCGAATTAGTTGGAAGTACCTTGAGTCCCAAAACATATTGTAAAGATAAAATAAATCAAAATTTTCTGGATTTAGAATTTTCAGGTTTATATTTTTCGGTATACTCATTCATACCAACCCTGAATAAAGTTGTCCAAAATACAATTACTATTTTTCTACAGTTTTTCACTTTCAAAATCAAATTTGTTTGTATTTTGAAATGGATCATGTCTATTTTGGGATCTTTTGTTTTATTATAGTTAATGCATGCTTAAAAGACAATATATGATAGATAAAAAGAACCATTACAAAATGCAAACACTTTATATGATTGTTTCGGTCAAATTCATTGCAGAAGCATAATCGATTTTATTTTTCACATGCATTTTTAATTCATATGAAATATTGTTCTAGTATAATGCGTATAATGATATGGTCCACTACTACATAAACTACTCCAAATTTACATACAATTTACGTAAACATTCGTAGACTGCAGTTGGGCGTGTAAATTTCAAAATGTGAGGGTTTGTACATGTAATGTAAATGTATACACTAATTTTTATTTACTGTAAAGTTAATAATGAATATACTAAAACTTTTTCGTTACAATTGTGCCATCTCTTATCAAATCTACTAAATTTTAATAAATTGACCATGTACCAGACCATTTATATCGTGCATCTCACAAATCAATTATGATTGTTTCGCTTCATGCTTAAAATTTCTATGTTGTGTACCAGCTAACCAAGACGATTTATATGATTTAGTGTGGTTTTGTTTTAATTTTACATAATATAAATGATTTTGGTTTTTAAAATGACATAATTTAAAAATTAAAATAAACATGATTACCCATTTAAATCAACTGTGTTGTTAGTTATGATGCTTATACAAATAATAAACAAATAATCGTATTGAATATTTTATATTATTCTCTATTTTACGTTATTTACATGTAAAATATAAAAAGTGTTTTACATGTAAACCAAACTGTGGATAGAACTAAACGCCGTTAAAAGACCGTGTTCTGTTGCATCAACGCTTTTTTGAATATGAATAATTTAAATTAATTATGTTTTGATCTACTAAAATACGAGTACCTTTTATTCAAGGAGATCGTGCAACAATATTTTTACTGAGACTGGCTGCAAGAATTGTACATGCAGAGCTAAACCGGAAACATTATCATTTCACGAATGTTCAATTTCTAAAAATTGGAAAAATCTATAGAAGAACCATTATTACTCCATAGTAAATATGACGACCTACAAAATACACATTTATTTTATTTATTATAAATTAAAATATTTCATCAATAATAAATAATATCCGAAAAATAAGCATTACAAATTCAGTAATAATTACACAATGCAAAGCAAATAATCAGTTTTAGTAGGTATTACTAAGGTGCAAATGGTATCACAGAAATTGAATTTAAGATACCTTCCTCTAATAAATGTTAGTCATTGTAATTCTTATCCCATTCATAAAATTTTTATTCTATCATCGATGCTGCTGGTCTTTGATTTTTCAGAAATGTCGTTTAAGAAACAAAAATTAAAGAAAAACGTTTGTAGTTCATAATGATTAACTATCATTTCAGATGTCACTGTAGTCGTAATAACAACTTCGTATGTTTTCATAAGAAAATTCGCTAACACAATAAGTATTGAATGTAATTACAACCTTTAGTAATTGATTGATTAGTTATCGCTTCTCGGCCTAAAGGCTAAGATCAAAGTGTAGTATCTGTTCTTATCAGCTTAACATCTGATAGATCCCTCATAGAGGGACCACAAATGTTAAACTGATTTTTGGAAATAGACGGAGTGCTAGGGGCTTGCTCCACCTCTGTCGCGGGTTGGCCTGGTATTGCAGTACCACCAGGATTGGCCCAATAAATAATAATAAATTATTATATAATAATAAATATTATAATAATAAATTAAGTAAATAGAATTGAGTTAAGAAAAAATATTAAATTAAATTATGAGGTAATGTGGGGGGAAAAAGGAGATCGGGGTTTACGCATTATAATCTTTTAGATACGTATATAATATTTATTGGCTTTAGTTCGGGCCACAATATCACAAAACTACTAGTTCTCTAGAGCGCGATAGCTAAAACTTAAAGATAAAACTTAATAATAGATTGAAAGTATTCGTGCTATTTTGTATTTGTCGTTCGTGTGCTGTGTATACGAAATGTTTTTATCATTGTTGGATTGTTATGCGATTTTTATTATACGGATCGTGGTTTTTTTACCTTTGAATAGAATTATGGATGGTTAAGGTTGAATTCTTGAATCTTGATTGATTATTTTTGAGTAAATTAATTTTTGAATTAGCTACATCTAAGAAAGTCGATATTTTTTTAACCGGATCATTAAAAACTAACCAGTTTTAGTTTTGATTAATTAAAAGATTTGGGTTTTAAAAGGCTTGGTTAGTCCAGTTCAATTAAGAACATCACTAGTTGCAACTATTCATGCTTTAAGCAGCTAGTCGGTTAGTCAGTCTTTCATAGGTATATTACGTAAAAGTAAAAAAGATGATAAATTTTGATAAAATTCATGCGATCGATTTTTCGTTGATCGCTATATTGTAAACATCGTTCTGTGTATACTACTATTTAAGTGAAGACTCATGGTTTCATAAGTCGTTGCTAGGTGTTAGTATATATCTAATTGATTAATTGACGATTGAAAACCTAAAATGTTATATCTATCGAGGAACGGCCCGCCCATATAAATATATTTAGTAAACGCCTAATACAATATTGTTTTTTAAATATATTTTAGTTTAATATGTTTATTATTAAATTTAATTTGATGTATATTCTTTATGTTTTACATTATAACAGAATTTGGTTTTAGTTATTGTTAAATTTATAATTCAAAAACATCAGTTTTTCATTTTAAAATAATATGTCAAATTGAATGGCTCTTAATATTTTTTTACATATCAAGTTAAACTTAATTATATTTTATTTGTGTTTCTAATGCCGTTCTATTTTGTCCTTCTAGATAAAAATATGACATCAATCATCAAAAACATATTTCCTATAAACTAATATTTAACTATTAGTCAAACAGTATTTCTTTGAGTAGATTATCTTATTATGGTTTTCGTTATCTATCTTATTATGGTATTTCTCTCTCTTTCTTTTTCTGGAGACAAATACAGAAAGATTAAAAAAAGGTAAATTTTTATCTTAAAATCTTTTAAAATTTACTAAACCAAAATGTATTTTAAAAATATTTAAGATAAATGATTTTTAAACAAATCATACTTACCTGGTGTAGAGCTTACCATGATCCGCAAGGTGGTTGCTCCAGAGCGAGGCTCTTCCATTGCACTACGGCGGGGTTGACCTTTGCGATTATTCCTAATGTGAATAACTCGTGCACAAAATTTTTGGTAGCCGGGACTGCGTACGCGCGGTCCCGATTTGTTCTAATAAATAGTAAAATTGTCAATTTGTCAAAGAAATATCAAATAATATTAGTTATTGAAATTATAATTATTTTAAATGAATAATTTAGTTATCTTCGAGGGCGTACGAAGCATTACAATTCCTTCAGATAGACGAACAAGGCGGCGTAGTGTCATCCGACACAGCGCTTTGTTTGTTATCATAAAGTGACAAATATATTATTTTGCCATAATAAACATCAATATGGAAACATGGACATATTCCACATAAACATTTCGAAGACAAATTGACCATGTGATGATTTCAAAAGATCGAGTCGAAATGAAAAAAATTTAAGATAGGAACGCAACCATTAAGTCGACTTAAAAAAAATTAGAAATACTATTTGACTAATATTTAAGTTTATAGGAAATATGTTTTTAATGATTGATGTCATATTTTATGCATGGATTAATGTATTTAAAAAAAATAGAACGAGGCATTAAAAAAAACAAATAAAATATAATCAAGTTTAACTTGATAAGAATAAAAATATAAAGAGCCATTCAAAATTTTACATATATAACACACTATGTTAAACCAAATTCTTTGTTATAATGTAAAATATACATCAAATTAAATTTAATAATAAACATATTAAACTTAAATATATTTATAATAAATTTATTGTATGAGGCGTTTACTAACTATATTTATCTGGGCGGGGCTGTTCAATCGTCAATTAGATATATAAAAATCACCAAGCAAGGACAGAAACCATGAGTTTTATTTACTTAAATATACACAGAACGATGGTTAGAATATAGTCAACGAAAAATCGGTCGCATGAATTTTATTTAACAAAATTGATCATCGGTTTTACTTTTGCCTAATACCTAAGAAAGACTGACGATTAGCTTAAAGCATGAATAGTTGAAATTAGTGATGTTCCAAATGGAACAAACCAAATAGTTTTAACCCCATCTTTCAATTAACCAAAACATAAAACTGGTTAGTTTTTAAAGGATCAGATTCAAAACAGATGGATTTTCTTAGATGAATTTAAATAAATTCAAAACCCAAAAAAAATCAATCAAGAATTCAACCATATCAAACAATTATAAAACATACTTTTTATACACACGAAATACAAATACGAAAAAAAATAAACACATCCCTTATTAATTTTGTCTTTCAGTTTATAGCTATTGCGTTAATCTTATTTTTAAAGATATTTTGTGATAGCGATTTGATATTGATTCCATTATATAAGGATATTGATGCTATAAGAAATAAAATTAAACATTACATTTTAACCATAACGACGTCAGTAATTTAGATTTTAATTTATTATTATTTATTGGGCCAATCCTGGTGGTACTGCAATACCAGGCCAACCCGCGACAGAGGTGGAGCAAGCCTCTAGCACTCCGTCTATTTCCAAAAATCAGTTTAACATTTGTGGTCCCTCTATGAGAGATCTATCAGATGTTAAGCTGATAAGAACAGATACTACACTTTGATCTTAGCCTTTAGGCCGAGAAGCGATAACTAATCAATCAATTACTAAAGGTTGTAATTACATTCAATACTTATTGTATTAGCGAATTTTCCTATGATAACATACAAAGAAGTTAATAGATTACAGCGACATCTGAAAAGATTGTTAATTATTATGAACTACAAACGTTTTTCGTTATTTTTCTTCATTCTTTAATTTCTTAAAAATAAAAGACAAAATATTATTTCGTAATGGACAGCAGCATCAACGCGGTATATATAAAATACAAATCATATACAACTTATACAAGGGATAAAAATTATAAAGTTCTTACATTTTTAGTGTTACGTTTCTAAAATTTTAATTATGTGATATAATATTTTGCACGTTAGTAATGGTCTTATTTTATTAGAAATATACAAAGCCCTATTCGTGATTTCTTCTTATCATTTGTTTTTGTAACATCTCATTGAAACCTTTGGATGTGCGTGTTAGTTTGTTGAATTTACTTATGCGAGATAATAAAACATTTGTATTTGTTTTTGGAGATCATAATATTGTATATTAATATTATGGGTGTTTTCTTTTATTCATTCCAAACATTCCGAACGTCTCCAAATTGAATGAACTTGAAACGTTATTTCAAGTAACAATTTCATTTTATTGAATTATATGAAATAGTTTCTTGAAATAACGTTTTACTTAAGTTTTTATTATTGAAGGACTTTTGGTAAATATTGAATTAAAAAACTTATGATTTAATATTCTTAAAATTTAGTTTTGTTTTAAGTTTGCGTTCGTGTCGCGTTGAGCTGATGTTGAATTTGAATCGCTATTACCATCATTGTTTACAATTTGCATTTCGTTTTCAAATAGGTTATCGCCATTTCGGTTGCTTATATTATGTAAAATACAAGCGGGATATAATCTGGCCTTCTAGTATTCAAACTATGTAGTCTTGTGAATCGTCTTGTAAGGAAGCCAAATACTCAATTGTTATTCTGGCTGAAGAATGAGTTTTATTTAAGGTGTTTGAACTGCTTATACACTACCGGTGTCCTTAAATGGCGTCATTAGGTACATTTTTAAGCCATACCCTTAATCACCGATCAAATGTTGATCTGGTGGATTTATAATAGAATCTATAACACAAAAAGGTTAATTTAGGATTGATTACAAAGTTAATCTTCTTCATGTACTTAATACTATTGTGATTTTTTGTGTACTTTCTATATAAATTAAAGTGACATTGAATGGATTTTTTACGAAAAAAAAAATGAAATGAAATATAATGATATACGACCAATTTAAATGGCGAATAACTTTAGACTGCCATAAGCGAAAAGTTATTGTTTTGGCAGACTTGCCGTTGGGAAGATTTTTTTCCATGTTAAGTTTTTATTAAGTGCAGAGCGGACTGTTAGACTGTGTTTAATTTCAATTCAACCTAAAATAGAAAACAATTTAATTTAAAATTATATTCATAATCAATTTGATACTTATCTTATATAATATTCCGTTGTATAACTCAGATTATTTATAATATGTTGACATTTTTTAATCATTGTTTCTAAAACTTTTATCTTTTGTAACTCAATATTTGTTGCCAAAATTATGTTATGTACACAGTAAAAAATAAATTGAATTTTCAATAGAAATTTTGTTGACTTTGTAGCGTAAATTTCAAAATTGCCTATAATAAAGCAAGTTAATATTATTTTTACACACATTCTTATGTAAAATATATCATTCTTATAATATTCAATAGGACTTTAAAATTGGAAGATATTTTCTGTAAAACTACATACATATTCTTTTATTATTCCTATTTTTTTCAAATTTGAGAGAAATTAATGTAACCAAGAACTATTGCATGTAAAATTTTGTGAATTCCGTAAATTTACAAACCAAAACCACAATAAATTGATTTTATTCGTCGCGATATACTTTGCTAGTCTATTACAACGTTATTATATATAAAGTATTACTATCAAATCCAACGTCTGATTTGTCGGATATCTCACGGGCCTAGACTAATAATCGTGGTCGGAGAGAAATGTCTGAATCACCGTTTTGTAGGTTTGGCTGGGCATTGTGGAAGCTCTATGCCTACCATATTCACGTAAGTATTTTCATGCAAAATCTTTTTTTAGGGTTTGATTGATTAAAATTACGCAATAGTTAAGTAAAATTGTACGTTTTGTTATGTAAAAATTTTCGAAGTTCATAATAATACAGGGGTTTCATGCTATATTACATTCTTTTAACCATAAATCTGCAAAATTATAAGTTTTATTATTTAAATATTACATGATCTTGCTAGCAAATTTATGACTTAAAGTATTTAATTTTAATAATTATTTTTTATTTGTATGTGAATGTAATTTTACGTGATAAAGCTTGGCAATTTTGCCCACAAGTTAATTCACGTAATATTCAACCGAAATTTTTTACTGTGTAGCTCAATTTTGCATGGATCATAGATAAGTTTAGTCATCTATTCGTTTAAAGATGTCACTCTAGCAAATTTCATTGATTACATTTGAAATTACAGATGTCGTTGAGAGACTTTGTTCAAACTTGTTTAGATTAAAACTTGTTTTGGAACCGAATGACTCGAGGATGAATAGAACTTTTAATATAACAAAAACAACCGTGATTGTGAAAACATACATACAGTGATTAAAAAGCGCCATAAACTCTTATAAATAAAATAAAACCACCTTTTATAATTTAAACAAACGGAATTTACTTTTATTTGGACTTGGAAATATCGCTTCGATAATTTTGAACCCCTGCTTGTTATTTGGACTTGGAAATATCGTTACGGTAATTTTGAACCCTGCTTGTTATTGGACACGAGTATTTGCATACGATTTATTTCGATTTCGGCCCTAATATTTTGGATACGATTTCTTGGAGGAAATCAAATTTTTGGACCCAACTTTCGATTTAGATTATTTGGCGTGCACGATAAGACCGGCATTTTCTTCACATATCGAAACGAGGCATTGGATTTTAACAGTGATTTGCACTGATCATTTACACGATCAAGTCAGTGCTTATTTAAATATCCAACCAGGTACGTTGGCAACTTTAACAGACTGTCTAAGCTCCTTGTAACTGTCAGAGCTCATGCACCCAACGCGCGTTCCTTCATGTAAGGTTGATGGTTGCATTAAACTTGTGCATTTTATACTCCAACGGAAACTGAAACCCGGCCAACGAATTCCACTTCTAGATGTTCGATAAATAAATTCACGCTTTGCACCTCCATTTCGAGGTTTCGGCAGCTTCAACGTTACAAATGGTAATTTTTCATTTTATTCTGCAGAACATTTACCATTGATTATTCTAAAGAACACGGAGAGTTCTGCAACATATCTGTGGTGCTGTAGGCTGTCTAGATCAAGATTCGTAAATCTGAACTTTCGTATTATTCAGAAGGCACGCCGCTGAACTCTATCCAGCAACTGGAGAGCAATGACATATGCTCCACTCCAAGATTAATAAAGATTTGTGTTTAATTACAAGCGCTACATAAAATATTTTATTGTCTGCGGGCAGCCATTGCTCCGAAAAAAAAAATTGAAAAAACATGATTATATTACAAATTTATGCAACATATTTCGATATATTAAACCTTTTGAAAATCTTTAAAAAAATTGACGATGTGAGTGGCGAGAAATTCTGCATATGGTTTAGACTTCAAAACAATAAATCTTGATAAAGTAACGGTTGTTGGTATTTTTTGGAATATACTTTCCACCATTATGTTTTATAGTTCCATGTAGTTTTTCTTTATTGAGGTACTTTTTCTTTATGATAAGCTTTTCGCTACACTATCTGTTTACAATGGGACCAAAATATGTTGAATTTGATATCGTTGGAAAATATTACTCATTTTCATAAATCTGGGCTGCAGCAGTTTTTAAATTATCATTGGGCCATTTTTGGATGAGTTACCATAATAGCGACTATATCTGCTAAATGTTTTGGGGTGGTTTGTTTGTTGCTAACAGAAAATAAAGACAAGAGTTAGATTGAATATTTATTTTAAAATTATTTATTGTGTATATAAAATCGTTTTTATTTATTAATTATTTTGTTTATATTTAAATGTACTACATTTTTTTCCGATATTAATATTATAATTTTGGTAGTTTAACTCCTATCCGTTAACTCATGGTTGTCGAAAGACATTCTTTAATTTTCTACGATAGTTGGATTAATATTCGCATTAAACGGTACCATTAACACGAGCATGAAGCTAAATGCAATACCAGTTTTTTAAATTCGGATTTATCAAATGCGAATACGAAAGTAGAATAACGCGATCCTATATTTTCTAATCCGAATGAAATATCAGTCAAATTATATTGCGTGGTAGGTCCCCTGGTTTTATTTATTTTGAAGTGTATGTTGGGAAATTTACAAATTTTAAATGTATTATCCGTAAATGGAAGTGTCTACATAACATGCAACACTATTATTGATGTATGTTCGCGGTTTTCGCACATTTCAAACATTCATGGTAACTGTTATGATCTTCCACTCCTAACATAAATGTTGTGACTAGGGCACCACAGACAATCGTTATTTATATTTATTTGACGTAACTAGCACACCATCAATTAATAATACCTCAGATTTAGCGAACGTAGATGCAATTTTGTATGGTTAGGAGACGAAGATATATTTTTATGGTTCACAAAACAACACAGTATTGGCCATAAATGTGAGATGACTTAAATAAAGGCAGTCCATGAATTTTTTAGAAATGGATAAGTCTTAACATATTTTTCTGTTATCCGAAATGGTAACAATCACCGGGAGTAACATTGCGCGTTATTGTTTTTACCATTCGAATTTTAATTATTTTATTATTATAAGACAAAAATATAATTATTTATTAGCTTATAATTTTTAAATCGATATTTTTTGTATGGATGTACCATGCATGTATGTATGTTCTCGTAAATAAAAGACAATACCTTTGATGAGATATGTGATTATGTTTAATGACATAAGTTGATATTCAACAATTGTCAATAAAAAACTATATGATAAATATTATTATGTATTATTACGATCTATTAAAGATTATATACATATAATTTTTAATTATTAAATAATATTTTTTAGATTATTTCATTGACCTTGTGATGATTTTTACAATGATTCAAACGATCACAAATTGTACACTGATTTTAAGAAGTGGTGCACCCAAACAAAGCTATCACATGATTTTAAATCGTGCCCAGGACTGTCGGATTCATAGGATAACATGCAAACGGTTCTCAACACAATGTTACTGAGGGAAGACGATAAGTAACAAATCTCACGATTGCCGAATAGTATCAAAGTAATAAATTTTAAGTTTTGAATAGTTAAATTAAGTGACACCCACTGAAAAGAAACCCACATGTAATTCAGCAAAATAACTGTTTTTTAAAAGGAAAATATCTTCAAATTTAAAAAGTCAAAGTGATAGCTAAGTTCCAGTCGTGGTGGTTAATGGTAGCATTATAAATCAAAATTAGAATTGATAGTATCGCAACCTGGAAAGAAATAGAAGTAACTCACCAAACTGTAAAGTTACCCAAATATCAAAGATAATCTTTTCGCTGAATCGAATTTTTTTACAATTTATAATCTTCAATCAGAACCAAATGGATACATACGATACTAGGATGGTTAAAGCTTAAAGTTCTACCTTCAACAATTCTAGTATCGTATGTATCCCTTTGGACTCTCATAGTAAAACAAGACGCATTTAAAAACCGCTTTTCAAAATGCGTCATTTTCGTCCGGACTGTTTTTTTATAATCTATGATTCACTATAGCAGTGTGATTAAATTTATTAAAAAATGTTTATTCAATATTGTTTGGATTAAGACTATACTTCACAGGATCATTTCTGTAGTGAGTCTTCAACTCTTTTCAAATAAAATTGAAAGGGGCAAAAATCCATGATGATGACAGAAAGTACTAATCCTCAAGAGCGTGAGAAAAATAACTTATTATAATATGGGCCTTTATAAACCGGGTGCGTATTATTAGTTGCCGATGATCGTTCTATTTTGATGGGGTTGTACATTCTGAGTGGATTTTTAAAGTGTGCATTGTTTTTATTTTGGAAATAGTATTCCGTTTTTTTTGTGATCTAATGTTTTATTTTATAATTTTTGCTGGTAAATGAAGCCAATTCAAACGAGTCGCGATTACGCTCTGTTGTATTTTCTCGTCTCTTACATCAATTTTTACCAAGAAACTAAATGTTGCAGGGGGATATTTTTGTTCAACTTGTTCCTCAAACATTTTTTCTGCGGAACGATGTTGTACACATTCGAACAGCAAAGTTGAGAAACGAGTCATGTTATCTTTCTTCTGTTTACAATTTTTGGGAAGTTCCCTCTTGTTTGCACGTATTGTTCCAACTATAGAAGTATTTTTAGACAATAATTTTAACGCCAAAGGAACACTGGTAAAGAAATTATCCATTGTTATGGTCCTACCTTTCATAGTATATGGTTCTATAAGTTTCAGTACAACAAATTCACTCAATGGGGTTGATGAATCTCTAGCTTCATCTTTTCCTAAATACGGAAAGCCATTTACCACATATTTGGTCTCAACATCAGACGCTAGCCAGAATTTTATGCCAAATTTCTGAGGTTTGTTTGGCATATATTGTGTGAACCTGCATCTGGCTTTGGTTGGAAAGAGCTGCTCATCCACCGTAATGTTAGCTCCTGGTTTGAAGCAATTTTGACTATTTTCAATAAATTTATTCCAAACTGTTGAAGCTAAAGCAAATTTGTCCCTTTGTAATCGTTGACTTCTCTCGTTTTTTTTGTCGAAGCGAATGAATCGTAGAATCTCAGTAAAATCACGTCTGCTCATAGTTGAAGAAAAAAACTTTGGTCCCCACTTTTTATTCCATAAAAAATCATGCCTTAAATTTTTGGCCTCGTACGCTCCACGTGCATACAATATTGCAATAAACGCCTTCAATTTTGATTGAGTAAGGATCCATTTTTTCCCCAAAACTCTAGAGGCTTCTAACTCTGTACAAATTCTTATATGTTCTAAGATGTGGTAGTCAATTAGTGAAAAGAATGCGCTACTTAGCTCTCCCTTCATAATATTTCTTTTTGCATGTGCTGTGGGCCCAGGTGAATCCTTGAAAATACAATGAATTGGCAATCTACCAACAACACCTCCTTCTTTAATTTTTTTCCAAACAGTACCGTCTGCAGCCTTTTCAGTTTCCTGATCTGGTAATTCACCATCATTTTCGTCTTCAGAACTAAAAGCCAATCGCATACATCTACGTCTACGTTTAATTGAAATGTTTTCATAATCACTTCCACTTCCCTCATCTGTATTGGCATTATCAGAACTATCACTACTCTCGATAATAAAACTGTCATCGTTACTTTTGTGTCGATCACTTTGACTATCGAATAGTTCACTTTCGTCATCATCTTCACCACCCGAACTTCCCATAGACATACTAGTTATATTTTTGAAAAGTTCAGAAGGTTTCATACGTTTTGCCATTTTCAGGATGTGATAACTATTAAAACCAATTGAAACAAAAAGGACTGTATCTCACTCTTTATATAGTTTTTTACTGAAGAATATATTCTTGGATACTTCAACATCCACATAAATGTTTCTTACCAGTGTCACAAAAAAAATTTTGCGATGAAATTGCAGGAACTCACTTACTTTTGGAAACCGATTCTATTACAGTGCGTTAATTATTTAACTTACGAAACACACACACGCACACACACGATATCCTCGTTAATCATGAAATAATACATACATAATACATAATAATACATTAATCCATGCATCAATCATCCATCAATCATCAAAAACATATTTCCTATAAACTTAAATATTAGTCAAATAGTATTTCTAATTTTTTTTAAGTCGACTTAATGGTTGCGTTCCTATCTTAAATTTTTTTCATTTCGACTCGATCTTTTGAAATCATCACATGGTCAATTTGTCTTTGAGATGTCCATGTTTCCATATTGATGTTTATTATGGCAAAATAATATATTTGTCACTTTATGATAACAAACAAAGCGCTGTGTCGGATCGACACTACGCCGCCTTGTTCGTCTATCTGAAGGAATTGTAATGCTTCGTACACCCTCGAAGATAACTAAATTATTCATTTAAAATAATTATAATTTCAATAACTAATATTATTTGATATTTCTTTGATAAATTGACAATTTTACTATTTATTAGAACAAATCGGGACCGCGCGTACCACCTTGCGGATCATGGTAAGCTCTACACCAGGTAAGTATGATTTGTTTAAAAATCATTTATCTTAAATATTTTTAAAACACATTTTGGTTTAGTAAATTTTAAAAGATTTTAAGATAAAAATTTACCTTTTTTTAATCTTTCTGTATTTGTCTCCAGAAAAAGAAAGAGAGAGAAATACCATAATAAGATAGATAACGAAAACCATAATAAGATAATCTACTCAAAGAAATACTGTTTGACTAATAGTTAAATATTAGTTTATAGGAAATATGTTTTTGATGATTGATGTCATATTTTTATCTAGAAGGACAAAATAGAACGGCATTAGAAACACAAATAAAATATAATTAAGTTTAACTTGATATGTAAAAAAATATTAAGAGCCATTCAATTTGACATATTATTTTAAAATGAAAAACTGATGTTTTTGAATTATAAATTTAACAATAACTAAAACCAAATTCTGTTATAATGTAAAACATAAAGAATATACATCAAATTAAATTTAATAATAAACATATTAAACTTTTTACTCTTAATATTTAGTGTATTTAATTTTATTCCATTACGCGTGTTTATTGTTTAATTGTGAATAAACATATTGGATATGGTGTTTGTGTCTATGCTCATAATGATGTATTTATTAAAAACCTTTTGAATGTGTCCACTCTACGAAATCTATATATGTACATATATCAAATCATAAAACAACAATACATAGCAGAAATATCTAAAGGAACCAACATGACACGAGTTAAATAAAACAGGAACAAAGTAAATTCCAACAAGAATATAATAACAAAGTTGGTATAAAAGATGATGATGATGGACAGTAAAAAAAAAGAAATCACTGACGTCAAACCACAGTGAAACAGAGAAGCTATCTATTTTATTCTAATTTTACTAAAACTTAAATGTTTTATTTTATTCAATTTTATATATTTATTTTACTCTACATTTATATATTTTTAATTTAATTTAGTTTTATTTTATTAAATCTATAACATATACACATTTAATTTAATTTATTCTTAGGTGTTTGGGAACTTAACAGTCTCAAGTCTCAACTGTTTTATGACATGGCTGAAAATTTCCATTTAGCTTGTAACGCTTAGGTCGGAAACTTTATGTTTCAATCAAATTTTATGGGAACGTCTGTAAATAGTGTTTCCATGGAATATGAGTGGCTGGGCACGGGTGAAATAGTTTGGTTTTATTTATATATATAAGTGTAAATAAATAGGTTTCTTGAGTAACACGCTTAAGATTGGATGGAGATTATTTGACCGGAAATTTTATTTAATTTCAATAAGTGCGTACTTTGCTGTATAAATAATGATCCTACAAACTTTTAAACTTTCTGAAACGAATGACCGTTTTGGTGAGTTCTTTCATTGAGTTGTAGGGTGTTATTCAAGAAATCTACTTGTGTGTATTGAGTGAATCTTTGTTCTAAGATAAAAAAACGGACAAAAAGACAGGATGCATAATGAATGGGAGGAATGATCAGGTTAGCTACTATGACTGTACTAAACTATTTATTTATTTAAATAGTTTCCCTCATAAACGAATAGACAGTGTATTAGATCATCAAATTGTATATGGAAATGCTGTCGGGTCATCGCTAAATTTATATTCTCCCACGCGTAAGATGGTGATGGATCAGGAATTATAGGGACACTTTAAATACAGCATATGATGAGATGATTTAAAGATATTTTTTTAAAGTTCTTCAGTTTTAGCTGTTGAGGCGATACAAATACATATGATGAATTTAGAATCCTGACATATCCAACTAACAATAAGAACATTATCTAACAATAATAAATGCTTAATGTAAAAATAATATTTAACAAATCTATATAATAATTTATTAATATTGTACTTAGTAATGATTCTGATGTGGGTTATCACCTAAGTCGTTTCTGTGACTAACAATCCATTTCCATGAAACCTTCAGTATTGTGATGAAATTTGCATAATTGGTGCATATTTTTTTGGAATGTAAGTTTTCAGATATCCATTTTGATTCCCTGATGAGCATGTTCCAGAATTATAGTAACATGATGGTGTTGGTTGGCTAGTACATTTATTTATCATACCATATTAATTAAATTAATTGTTTCAGATTAGCACGAATACTTCAATCTATTATTAAGTTTTATCTTTAAGTTTTAGCTATCGCGCTCTAGAGAGCTAGTAGTTTTGTGATATTGTGGCCCGAACTAAAGCCAATAAATATTATATACGTATCTAAAAGATTATAATGTAAACCCCGATCTCCTTTTTCCCCCCACATTACCTCATAATTTAATTTAATATTTTTTCTCAACTCAATTCATTCCATTTTAACATCGACCAGCGTCGAATGTTAGACTTTAATTTACTTAATTTATTGTTATTTATTGGGCCAATCCTGGTGGTACTGCAATACCAGGCCAACCCGCGAGTGTGTTACCATATTGTAAGTTTAAACTTAATTTGCAAGTTTTTTTGTGTTCAAAAAGTTTTTAAGTTTTTGCCAAAAAAATAAAGTTTTTTAATGTTATTTATAAAATAATAAATTTTTTGTCCTTCATTCGCACTTTGTGCCAACTATGCTTTCGCGATATTACCTAAATTTATCGAAGGCACTGCAAGGAGTATTTTTAACTTTATTCAAAACAGCCCGAAACGACATTTGAAGATCTGCAAACAGCCTGTTTGCAGATCTTCAAATCCTTTTGAATTATAAACCTAAAAAGATGCTTCACCCAGCAAAAACTAGGTGGTTATCACTACAAACGACGGTTAATCAGTTATTAAGCCGATTAGATGCACTCAAATTATTTTTTGTGCATGAAGATCTTTAAAAATTTGAAGCCACCGAAAAACTGGTAGAAGTTATTCTAAATCCACTATTTGAAATGTACTTGAAATTTTTAAAAAAATTTTTTACCGATATAAATAAACTTAATAAACTTTTCCAAAGCCAATCGCCACAAGTCCACTGTCTAAATTTGGAAGTTAAGAGACTTTATACCAAAATCTTAGATTATTTTTTAAAAGATGAATATGTAGAAGAAGTTGCTTCCAAAAATATACTGCTACATCAAGAACACATTCTCAAAAATATTAACGACGTATATTTGGGTGCAGAAGTAGCAATTTCATTGCAAATTTTAAACAACGCAGAACAAACTATATTTCGTAATACATAATTTTCGTAATGATAAATAAAATAAATATTTTATTTAATGAGTTATTTTGTAGTACCTAGACAATTTGAATGTTATTCAATGGACTGTTATTCAAAAAGTTGTGGTCAATAAAATAAAAAGTTTTTTTTCTCGAAATTAAGTTTTTTTTCGGTCACATAAATGTTTTCAGTTTGGGTCGATCTGGTAACACTGCCCGCGACAGAGGTGGAGCAAGCCCCTAGCACTCCGTCTATTTCCAAAAATCAGTTTAACATTTGTGGTCCCTCTATGAGGGATCTCTCAGATGTTAAGCTGATAAGAACAGA
This sequence comes from Tipula lateralis, assembly GCA_963932295.1. Taxonomy (NCBI): domain Eukaryota; kingdom Metazoa; phylum Arthropoda; class Insecta; order Diptera; family Tipulidae; genus Tipula; species Tipula lateralis. Next base: position 117,626,126 of record OZ010738.1, read on the forward strand.
TACTACACTTTGATCTTAGTATTGACTAATCAATAAATTACTAAAGGTTGTAATTACATTCAATACTTATTGTGTTAGCGAATTTTCTTATGAAAACATACGAAGTTGTTATTACGACTACAGTGACATCTGAAATGATAGTTAATCATTATGAACTACAAACGTTTTTCTTTAATTTTTGTTTCTTAAACGACATTTCTGAGAAATGAAAGGCCAGCAGCATCGATGATAGAATAAAAATTTTATGAATGGGATAAGAATTACAATGACTAACATTTATTAGAGGAAGGTATCTTAAATTCAATTTCTGTGATACCATTTGCACCTTAGTAATACCTACTAAAACTGATTATTTGCTTTGCATTGTGCAATTATTACTGAATTTTTAATGCTTATTTTTCGGATATTATTTATTATTGATGAAATATTTTAATTTATAATAAATAAAATAAATGTGTATTTTGTAGGTCGTCATATTTACTATGGAGTAATACTGGTTCTTCTATAGATTTTTCCAATTTTTAGAAATTGAACATTCGTGAAATGATAATGTACAGTTCTTGCAGCCAGTCTCAGTAAAAATATTGTAGCACGATCTCCCTGAATAAAAGGTACTCGTATTTTAGTAGATCAAAACATAATTAATTTAAATTATTCATATTCAAAAAAGCGTTGATGCAACAGAACACGGCCTTTTAACGGCGTTTAGTTCTATCCACAGTTTGGTTTACATGTAAAACACTTTTTATATTTTACATGTAAATAACGTAAAATAGAGAATAATATAAAATATTCAATACAATTATTTGTTTATTATTTGTATAAGCATCATAACTAACAACACAGTTGATTTAAATGGGTAATCATGTTTATTTTAATTTTTAAATTATGTCATTTTAAAAACCAAAATCATTTATATTATGTAAAATTAAAACAAAACCATACTAAATCATAAAAATCGTCTTGGTTAGCTGGTACACAACATAGAAATTTTAAGCATGAAGCGAAACAATCATAATTGATTTGTGAGATGCACGATATAAATGGTCTGGTACATGGTCAATTTATTAAAATTTAGTAGATTTGATAAGAGATGGCACAATTGTAACGAAAAAGTTTTAGTATATTCATTATTAACTTTACAGTATATAAAAATTAGTGTATGGACCATATCACTATACGCATTACTAGAGCAATATTTCATATGAATTAAAAATGCATGTGAAAAATAAAATCGATTATGCTTCTGCAATGAATTTGACCGAAACAATCATATAAAGTGTTTGCATTTTGTAATGGTTCTTTTTATCTATCATATATTGTCTTTTAAGCATTAACTATAATAAAACAAAAGATCCCAAAATAGACATGATCCATTTCAAAATACAAACAAATTTGATTTTGAAAGTGAAAAACTGTAGAAAAATAGTAATTGTATTTTGGACAACTTTATTCAGGGTTGGTATGAATGAGTATACCGAAAAATATAAACCTTAAAATTCTAAATCCAGAAAATTTTGATTTTTTTTATCTTTACAATATGTTTTGGGACTCAAGGTACTTCCAACTATTTCGCTGCAAAAATTTTAAGATAAAAATTTGCCATCTTTTCTGTATTGATTTTCAAAGAATGAGTGAGAGAGAGAAAAAACGATACCCATAGTAAAATAGTATGTTCAATGATATATTGTTTGACGTATAACACCCACAGAATGTATATTTAATTAGACTTAAATTGAAGTTTATAGGAAATATGTTTTTAATGATTGTTGTCATATTTTTATGCATGGGTTAATAATATGCATGAGAATGAGTGTCATCAGAATAATAATTGTATCTACGTATCATATTTTATTATTTCTTAATGTTGCTGCTATGAAATACTGTTGGCTATCATACGTAACGTAAGGTGCACCACATGTATGTGTTTTTATGTGCTACACTAGCTTTATATAATTTACGATCTTAATGGGTTCTCTAGCGTAAGAAATTATAACCGTTGGACACAGTTGAATGTAATTATATGTATTACAAAAATAGGACGAGGCATTACAAACACAAATAAAATATTCACAGATACAATCAAGTTTAACTTGATAAGAAAATGAAATATTAAGAGGCATTCAATTTTGACATATTAGTAAATGAAAAAATGACCGACCAAATGGTGCAGTAGTTCAAGCTGCGGCAGTTGGAGCAGGAGGTACCGGGTTCGAATCCCGATAGGGGCAGGATGCATAAGGGATTTTTCACCATACGATTATCATCCAAGGTGGGAATGAACACATCCATGACCTCCTACTGGAGTGCAGAACTCATGGGCTGACCCACTGTCTATGTCAGTACTATAGGCTGGCATGGAGCTATGCAATGCTCAGATGGTTAGCCATACGTCCTCGAATTGGCTGTAATGGCGTAAGGTAAGGGCATAAATAAGCGAAATGCGAAAGAGTTGGAAGTGCCTCGAGCCCCGAGACAGAGATAAAAAAACAAACAAATAATAAAAAATGACCTTTTGAACTATAAATTTACATTACACACACTAATTAAAATAAAATTCTGTTGTTATACTGTGGTGGGGTAGAAAATGTCTCGATGGATATTTTCCACGTGCTAAGGGTGGCCTGGAGGAGTTTCCTACGTATTTCCCACGATGAAGATTAGGTGGACTTAGAATCCAGTTGCTGGTTAATTAGTACCAACAATATCACCTTTTACTACAGTTATAATATATTGCGTTGTATTAAATCGGTTTTAATGCCTTTAGCAATAAAATAGCTTATGAAATTTTACTTAATGTTTTTTCACAAAATCTGATAGCTAAGTAAGTAAGTAATTAAAAAATACAGTTTTTCTTAAACAAATTCGGAGTTCGGCTTAACTATAAACCTGAATTCGGTATTAAGAAAGCCATAACTAATTATACATAGATCAGTCTACATTCTAATTAACAGATGGCATTAATTTATATATAAAATATATCACAGTACTATTTGAGTCGTACTATGATTTGACAGATAAATCTGATTAGATGGTTAACAATAATAATAAGTTGGTTGTATATAATTCAAGGGTAAGTATAAAATTAATTCCGAAAGTTAATAAATATCATTATGAGTTTTAGTTATTTATAATTAATCATCGATGTTTGGTTGATTTGATGCTCAATGGATTCCAAACATTCCGCCGGCCTTGAACAATCGTGTTCAACAGGTAGCCTGACGACTTTTGTTATTGGTCTAATTGCCATCGCTTCCAAAAATGTTGCTTCATATATTGAATCATTTGCCAACGTGATTAATGTGCTTATGTCTAGTTCGGGTAGTGAAGTTCCAGATTGACCGATTAAAAAATGTGAAGGAGTAAGAGCGTCGATGTCATCTGTAGATAGTACACATAATGGTCTACAGTTAAGTATACTTTCAATTTCAGCCAGAAGTGTTGTCATCTCTTCTATGGTAAGTACAGAAGCACCAATGACCCGATGTAGATGAAACTTAGTAGAATCGCCGATTCTCAAATGCCACCAAAATGAGGTGCGCTTGGTGGTATGAAGTGCCAGTTTATGGATTTGCTAGAAAGAAAGTGAGCAATTTCATCAGAGTTTTCGATGAAGTGTTTGAATGTTTTAAGGAGTTGGTTATTGGCCCCGACGAAATTGGTACCATTGTCGCTGTAGATGTCTTCACAGCAACCTCGACGTGCAATGAAACGTCTCAAAGCAGCAAAAAAGGCTTCGCTACTTAAGTCTCCAACTAGTTCGATGTGTACTGCCAACTAGTTCGATGTGTACTGAGGCAAATAAATAGGCAGATATAGGCCTTATATTTTTTCTGATCTCGTCCTCTAATTAAATACACATTTAATGGACCAGCAAAATCTACTCCAACCTTTAAAAACGGACGTATTAACTCTAGGCGATATCTTGGGAGACTGCCCATTTGTTGTGGTGTATTTATTGCTCTTTGTCGTGTGCACGGAACACATTTGTAAATTATTTTTCTTATGATACTTTTAGCTCCTGGTATCCAAAACCTTTGACGTGATAACGCTTACAATAATGAAGAGCCCGCGTGCTTATGATTGCGGTGCATTTCCTCAAGGATCAACCTTGTGGTGGTGGATTTTGATGATAAAATGATAGGATGTTTAGTTGTAAATGGCAACTCAAATTTTTCAAGCCCCCCTCCCACTCGTAGCACTCGTGATTCATCAATGAATGGATTTAAAGATTTTAGGATGCTTGTTGATTTGACAGTCTTTAATTTTTCAATATCATCTATTTTGTTCTTAAAATAAATGCATTGATCGTATCTGCAAATCATAAATAAAGCATCATACAATTCCTTTCTAGTTATAAATAATCTAGACGTTCTTGGTTGTCGTTGTTTTTGAGCAATGGCAATAAATCTCAGACAATAGGCTACTATACGTTGTAGTTTGTGAAATGATGAGCATCTACTGAGTAATTTCTCAAAAACGTTGTACTCGACTGTGATGGTAAGTGATGATATTTCTATTGTTAATTCAAAATTAGAATAGTCCTTTTGTTGAATGGGCCAATTGTCCCGTGATTTTACCAACCAATCAGGCCCGTTCCACCACAAAATATTGGATTTGAGTTCTTGTGGATAAACACCTCTCGAAGCACAATCGGCCGGATTCTGATGTGAAGGTACATGTCGCCAATGTTGTCTACTATAGGACGAAAGGATTTCGGACGTTCGATTGGCAACAAAGGTTGGCTAGCGTCTGGGATGTGTGGCGAACCAATCTAATACAATAGTAGAATCTGTCCACATACAAATTTGATTTATCATGCTGTTGGTTTCTCGCTTTACAACGTTCATCAATTTGGTAAATTAAACTGCTCCGCATAATTCCAATCGTGGAAGACTTTGTTGTTTAAGAAGAGCCACCTTGGTCTTCGCTGATATCAATTCCGAATAAATATATCCCGTTTCTGTGGTCACTCTATAATAAACAACAGCTGCAAAAGCAAGTGTACTCGCGTCGCAGAATCCATGTAACTCCACAGGTGAATTTTTAGTCGTGTGAACAAACTGAGGAATAGAAAGTTTTTCGATACTGGGCAATACTTCTCGAATTGAATTCCACTCGTGAGCTTCTTTCTGTGCAAGGGCGTCATCCCAATTCAGCTGCATTAACCAAAGCTGTTGAATAAATTTTTTTATTTTAATGTTAATAGGAGCCAGCCAACCCAACGGATCGAATAATTTTCCAGGTTCTGAAAGTACCAACCTCTTCGTTAATTTCGATGGTAATGGTAATGCTACGTGAAATTGGAATACATCTTGTTCTGGATTGTACTGTAACCCTAATATCTTTACGGCCTTGTCAGCTATTCCATCATCAATTAGTTTGGTGTTTAGTTGTCGATCGGAAATTAGGATATCTTCAAGGATTTTCTCCGAATTGGATACCAATTTTCGCAAATTTAACCCGTATTCTGACAGTATTGTGATTAAAGATTGTTTTAGCTGCAATGTTTCTTCGATAGTATCACCACCCGTCATGAGGTCATCTATATATATATATATAGTGCGTTCAATGACTTGAGATGCCACTGGATTTGCATCATGTATATCTTGAGCTACCTGTTTGAGAGCTCGTGTTGCTAGATATGGAGCTGATGCTAACCTGTATGCTACCGTGGATAATTTGAAGTATCTAAGTGGTTTTGTTGGGTCATCTCTCCACACAATCTTTTGAAACTTAGAGTCATCGTCATGCAATCGGATTTGTCTGTACATTTTCTCTATATCTGCTGAGAAAATAAATCGATGTTCACGAAATAAAAATAATCTATGGCTTAGAGGCCGTAAGTGGCCCTAACCGCGTCTCAACTGAGACCTTATGAACCATTTTAACAATTAGTGCACATTGTAGGTTTTACACACAATCGCGTTTTATGTCATCCGGTTGCGTGTTGATTTTTGGTCAACGGCGGGAATCGAACTCGAGACCGCGGCGTGATGAGAAACTCTCTTAACGATTAAGCTACATCCGGCGACATTCACGAAAACGTAGTATAATAGTGTAGAGTGTAGATTGTACGGTAGGACCTACAGCCAAACAATCGTTGAGTGAAAGAAGTGGTTTTTGCGGAACCATCAAATACCACTCGAAGTTTACCTGCCGAATTGTTGTTTTTGAAAACACCATGATGTGGTAAAAAGAATCCTATATCTGTATTTGATGATGGTGGTACAATCTCCTGCATATGTCTGAGGGTGACGTATTCGTCCATGAACTGCTTATATTGGGCTTGAAATGGTTTGTCTCGTATAAATCGACGTTCCATTGATTGTAAATGTTGAATTGCCATGCTCAAAGATTCACCAAGTGCTTCTGGACGTGGCATATTCTCCTGGAAATGAGTCTCGCAAATATGCTGTTTTGTAAGATAGGGTCTCTTTGACTGGTTTTAATCTGTCCGTCCAGTATAACATTGAAAAATTGATCAACCCTAATTAATAGATCAACTTCACTCGGTTTATAAAATTCACGATCAGCCAATGATACATTATTCCACCTATCCAACACAACGTCATCAATATTAAGATTTGGTAACTTTGTAATGTTTTTCAAAATAAACACTTTGAAAGTCAAAATTGATCCTAATTTAGACTTAACGTTGATAGTTGTGATTCCTCGAGTAACGCTGGCATCCACGTTTCCAACGCCTTTGATGACAACTCTTCCGTTGTGTCGAGGTAGATCAAGGCGTCTTAGTAATGACTCAGTAATGAAGCTTACTTGTGAGCCCGAATCAAAAAGAGCACGGCAGCTTATTGATTGCCCCGCAGAACTGATCACCTCTGTTATAGCAGTGGGTAAAACAGATTGTACTTCTGATAATTCCAATTTATCTGATATTACGGCATTGGCAGATTGAATCGTAAGTTTGTCGGATGTCTCTGATAATGATGATGAGGGTGAAAGATGATCGAGTGTGTGATGTTTTTCTTTACATGTATAACAGCGACGTTTCGAAGGACATCTGAACACGGAATGTTTGTCGCTCAAACAGTTAAAACATCTATTTTGCGTCTTTATTAATTCGCGTCGTTTATCAATAGTCATATCATTTAATAGTTTGCACTGATGTATGTAATGTCCTTGAGTTGGCAAATCGGACATTTTGAATCTTGAATAGCGAAATGACTTTTGAATATACCTGGTTTATTAGATAAACTAACATTGCGTTTAGAACCAGTTCGTAATGAGTCTAGGGCATCAGCACGACGCAGTAAAAATTCGAAAAACTCGGCCAAAGTTGGAAATTCGGTATAAGCAGTTTCTTGAGCCCATAGGCTTGTGGTGTCGCATGGTATTTTGGTGTTTCTTCACACCTCGCTCTTAAATTTATTTGTGATTGATTATCTAAATTTCTGGCATCTTAAATGAATAGTTGAGTATACAACTCATGTAAATAGTTTTTTTATATAATTCAAGTTAACTTTGAAAAACAATGTTCGTTAGTTTTTCATTGATTTTGTAATGAGTTTTTTTCTGTTCCTTAGTACGATAACTTGTATTAAAAAATGTATATCAAATTTAAATATAACTAATTAAATATCCTGATTATGACACAGAATTCCTTAATCGAATCGAAATAAAAACACGCATCAAAAATACTTCTTAATTAATATAATACACTATAATACAAATATTGTGAATATTTTATGTAAAATATTAGTACAAATAATTTATGTAATTAAATATACCGTGAGTCTTATTTATATGCAACCATTGAAACGAAGAACAAGTCATCACCGTGCTCACCACAAGATTTCACAAACGTATCAAAATCCTAAGGACATGGTTCAATTGGTATTAAGCCCACCAAATTGGTAACACCGACGTGATAGGGCTCGTGCTGAGCAATTGTGAATACTAACATTTGGCAAGACTACAATCCACAATCTACAATCTACGATCTACAATCGAGAACCAACAATAGCGGACGCCGTTTTTTTCAATCAACTGGACATAACAAATACACAGTCTTCCAACATTCGAGGCAGCGGGCGGCACAAATTTTCGGCGGATTTCTGCAGCGTTCTTCAAAAAAAAAAAAAAAATTGTAAGTACTCAGCTATTTAATTAACGGTGCCGATAAATTATTATTTTTTCTTTCCCTTTTTGTTGTTTTAAAAAATATTTATTGTTTTAATTTTTTGAAATGTCTTTCGCGTTGATTTTGTTCGTATTTTCGTTTTTATTTCCGATTTTTTCGTTTTTGTTTCGGCGTGTTGTTCATGGTGTGAACGACCCGCCAGGTACCAATGCGTCCTCCAGTGCTGCAGACCCGTCATCAGCATCAGGTAGCAATGCAGTTGAGGAACCTAGTATGTCTCTGACAGCCACTCAGCTTGCTAGCCTAATTAACGATGCTGTTGCCAAGGCTGTGGCACACAGGAATATCAATCCTCCTCCTTCTGAGTCGAGGATAAATGCTTATATCTCTGCCAATACTGGATTTGTTGCTCGAGTGGCCTTCAAACCACCCCAACCTTTATATACACAGAATCCTAGTGTGTGGTTTGAGATACTCGAGCAGCAGTTCACAGTGGCAGAGATTACGGTAGAAGCGACCAGGTATGCTCATGCGGTTGTCCTTGAGCTTGGCAAATCGGACACTTTGAATCTTGAATAGCGAAATGACTTTTGAATATACCTGGTTTATTAGATAAACTAACATTGCGTTTAGAACCAGTTCGTAATGAGTCTAGGGCATCAGCACGACGCAGTAAAAATTCGAAAAACTCGGCCAAAGTTGGAAATTCGGTATCAGCAGTTTCTTGAGCCCATAGGCTCCTTGACTCGCTATCCAATTTGTTGGTTAGTATGTATAAGAGCCAGGGGTCTCTTTCTTCGCAATGAGGACCCAAGGCTTTAAGACCACGCACAATTTCATCCGAAGTATCCAGTAATTTTTTTATATTCGTATTATTAGCAGAAGTTATTGCAGGTTGATCAATGAAGTTAGAGATAAACGCGTTCATGGTATAGCTGCGATCATAACTTTGCCTCAATTTATGAAGTGCTTCGATGTAGTTTGCTTCAGTGATCGTGAAATGCCGTAAAAGACTAGCAGCTTCTCCTCGTAGTAGGCCTTTTAGGTATTGGAGCTTTTGAACGGGCGAAGCGTAGTTGAATCGTGAATGGATGATACGTATAGGTCGTAGAATGACTGCCACTCAGTATAATCGCCAGAAAACGTTGGTATATTGAGTTTTGGCAATCTGATTTCTGCTGCTCCTTGAGTTGTGTTAAATCCATTATATTGACTCGTAAGGTTTGCGGTATTTTGAAGCCCCAATTTTCGTATTCTTTTGTTGAGTTCAGTGATTGCTAAATAGTATTTTTCCTCGTATTCTTGATCGATCTCTTGTTTATCGTCTAATTCGAATATTTTATTTTCGATTTCTGTGAATTCGTCCATTAATTTGTCAACTCGTGCTAATCTTGCCTTGCATTCTTCGAAGGACATCTCGGCAATCTTTTTAAGGCTGTTAATAATTAAGGTCAACTTTCCCTTATTGGCGGCACGTTGTTTGCGAAACGCGGCAAGCTCGGCCATCTTGAATTTTCACTGAACACTTGATAAAACGCACTTGATGAATTAGTGTGAACGAACACAAATTACCGATTTTCTTTTAACTAGAACATATTTTAAAATTTTTTTTGTAAATTTATTTACAATTATTAAACTATCCATGATATTAGACGTTTACTAAATATATTTATCTGAGCGGGGCCTTTATTTTTCTCCTCGATACGTATCACATTTTAGGTTTTGAATCGTCAATTAATCAATTAGATATAAAATAGTCATGCCGATTATACAACTCGCCGGATTTACTGCGGCGAGTGAACATCCAATTCGCATTCCATCCGCAGTCGAAAATATTTTGTATTTTAGAATCCGACGGGAATCTTCGTTGTCGATCCACGATGAAACTGCAATTTTACCACAAGCTGTCAATTTTTCCAAATTGAATAAAGTGTTTCTTTGATAACATATACATATTTCTGTGATTTCTAAGTAAAAGAAATATTTAAGTGCAAAGTATTAAGCGTTTTTAGTTCGGTATTATGGATACCATTGGGTGTTATTTAAATTTAGACGAGAGAACGAATAGCAGGAAAGACACACGGAAAACGATACGAAATATGTGACAAGAAATTTTCCAGTTCTCAAATGTCCAGTGAGTAAACATTTTCTGAAATATGTTTTTTTTGTGGTCATTGTTCCTAACGGTAATTTATTTTTCAGATTTATAAAAAACTTCAGACTAGGCAAAGCCGCGTTCAGTAATGTTTTAAAAGAACTAAAAACTAAATTACCACCGGTAGTAAAATCGTCCTCACTAACTGCAGAATTTAAATTGGCAGCGTGTCTAAGATTTTTAGCAGGTGGTGGATACCGGAACAGTGTTGGGTAGGATCATTTTGTTGGCATAGCATAACCAACCGTTTCGATTGTTCTATCGGAAGTGCTTTATATTTTGGAAACCCCGTTATGTCCTAAATGGATATCGCTTAAAATGACCGAAGATGAAAAAAATGAGGCAAGGTTATATTTTTATTCAAAGTGCAGAATAGCTGATGTTGTTATGTGTGTAGATAGTACGCACATTAAAATCAATAAGCCATCAGGTGATAATGCTCACCTGTTTTACAACCGCAAGGGGTATTTTAGTTTGAATACCATGATAGTAAGAACTTAGTGGCTTATGTTTTAGAACTTATTTTTTCTTATTTTGTATACATTTTTTTCTTTTAAATATGTGACCATAAGCAGAGGATTCAGTATTTGGATGCTACGTATCCTGGTGCTAGTCACGATTCCTTTATTGGGGGAAAACAGCGAGGTTTTCGAATATTTCAAAAATGAATATAATAATGGAGATTTTATAATAATGGAGATACTAATCAAAAAATTTTTTTTTTACGCTTGCCACCCCCTCTTGCCATGGCTTTCTACCCCATTTAGAAATGCTGGGATTAATACTTCAAAAAGTCGATTCAATAAAAGCCACAGTTCCGGCCGTAATATTGTCGAGCGTACAATCAAAGTCTGGAAAAATTGGTGTAGATGCCTGCTTGGAGTAGCCAGACATTTAAACTACACACCTGACAAAGCTGAGAAAATCATTAATGTAGCAGCTGCTCTACATAATATAGGAATCCATTTTAATGTTCCAGATTATGATGAGCCAATTGAACAACAATTTCAAAAGGATGACGAAATTACCGACTAAAAAATTCAACCCCAAGAAAACCAATGGTATTCTACAGAAGCGAATGAATTTAGAAACCAAATATTAATGAATTTTTAATAAAATAAAATAAAAATTAAATTAAATTTAAATGTTTCAACAAATTATAACATATAAACAAATAATAAAATAATTAATAATAAACAAAGAATAAAAAATAATCAGAATTCATGGTTTCAAAATTTCAGCCCTCTTGGCTATTCACATTTTAAATTCAAATGCTCGAGTTCAGCTTTGCGTCACTCAATTTCAAGAATTTTTTATTTTATCTTGTTTTTTTGTATTCGCTCGTTGTGCCTTTTATTTTCTTCTAGTTGCTGTTGCAAAATATCGTTTGAACTACTTGAATAATTTTTTTATTTTTTACTTCCTGAAACTGCTCATTTTGAGTTTTGATGAACTCTTTAATATTTTCGAAAAATGTTTGCTGGATGTCTATCTTTTTATTAGAAACTTCAACGATTTAGTCCCTTTGGATTGTGTCACTTCAGCCTGTCATCCAATTTTAGTTTCCACTTCGTGATTTTCACCGGATAACTCGAAGGATGGCGATGCAACCATTTCATCTAATTTTGGTATAGAGATGTCAAATTCGTTATTTGGCTCATTTAATTTTCGCCTATGTGGAATTCCAAACTTCTTCGCATTGCTTACTCCATCAACACAATCTCGTAAGCAAACCAGTCATATAACGTCCCCCTCCAAAGCGGTAAACACAACGATCTTGTTAGGACCGCCACCAGTACCCGCTAGCCCTTCCTTATTATGAGATAATTTTTTTCGTAGGAAAGATTTATCAAAACCTGGAATTACAATTTACAAATAAACAAAAATATTTAAACTTAATATAATAAAACCCTCTAAACTTTTTCCACTCGGAGGTTTCCTTAATTGATGGTCATAGCGAATTCAATTCCTGTGTTAATTTTTACCAAAATTCTTGGATTACATCAAGATCAACTGTTGAAAATTTTTTGCAATATCAGGATGTCGCTTCATCAAATCCACCATCTTCTCAAATTTGTTGTACGTTTCCTGTAAAAAATCCTATAAATACTTAATTTTTGGTAATTTAAATTTACAACTTACGCTTTATCCATGATTTACGGAATTAATTAGAATTTAATTTTTAATTAACAATTTAAATTTTTTAAACAAATATAATTTATATTTGGTTTTTTAACAAAAAATCATAACTAAAACTTACTTAACGTATGAAATCCGCATTCAAATTAATGTGGATTTTAAATGACATAATTTATATGGACAGCGTTTCACTTGCGAATTCAATAATACCTATTTTACACACTGCATTGCCATCATTCGTTCATTTTACATCCGACGTTTTCAATAATATTAAAAACTTCAAAACCGAATTAAACTCCCGCCACAGCAATCCAGCGAGTTCTATAATCGACATGATTACCTAGTAAGGACAAAAACCATAAGTTTTATTCACTAAATATACACAGGACAATGGTTACAATATAGCGGTCAACAAAAAATTGGTCGCATGAATCTTAACAAATTGATCATATTTTTTACTTTTCCCTAATACATAAGAAAGACTAACGACTAGCTAGAACCATTTACCTATAGACGTATCGAACCTATGGACGTACGTTCTCGATTTGGCTGTAATAGCGTAAGGTAGGACCTAAACAAGCGAACAGCGAAATAGTTGGAAGTACCTTGAGTCCCAAAACATATTGTAAAGATAAAAAAAATCAAAATTTTCTGGATTTAGAATTTTCAGGTTTATATTTTTCGGTATACTCATTCATACCAACCCTGAATAAAGTTGTCCAAAATACAATTACTATTTTTCTACAGTTTTTCACTTTCAAAATCAAATTTGTTTGTATTTTGAAATGGATCATGTCTATTTTGGGATCTTTTGTTTTATTATAGTTAATGCATGCTTAAAAGACAATATATGATAGATAAAAAGAACCATTACAAAATGCAAACACTTTATATGATTGTTTCGGTCAAATTCATTGCAGAAGCATAATCGATTTTATTTTTCACATGCATTTTTAATTCATATGAAATATTGTTCTAGTATAATGCGTATAATGATATGGTCCACTACTACATAAACTACTCCAAATTTACATACAATTTACGTAAACATTCGTAGACTGCAGTTGGGCGTGTAAATTTCAAAATGTGAGGGTTTGTACATGTAATGTAAATGTATACACTAATTTTTATTTACTGTAAAGTTAATAATGAATATACTAAAACTTTTTCGTTACAATTGTGCCATCTCTTATCAAATCTACTAAATTTTAATAAATTGACCATGTACCAGACCATTTATATCGTGCATCTCACAAATCAATTATGATTGTTTCGCTTCATGCTTAAAATTTCTATGTTGTGTACCAGCTAACCAAGACGATTTATATGATTTAGTGTGGTTTTGTTTTAATTTTACATAATATAAATGATTTTGGTTTTTAAAATGACATAATTTAAAAATTAAAATAAACATGATTACCCATTTAAATCAACTGTGTTGTTAGTTATGATGCTTATACAAATAATAAACAAATAATCGTATTGAATATTTTATATTATTCTCTATTTTACGTTATTTACATGTAAAATATAAAAAGTGTTTTACATGTAAACCAAACTGTGGATAGAACTAAACGCCGTTAAAAGACCGTGTTCTGTTGCATCAACGCTTTTTTGAATATGAATAATTTAAATTAATTATGTTTTGATCTACTAAAATACGAGTACCTTTTATTCAGGGAGTACGTGCAACAATATTTTTACTGAGACTGGCTGCAAGAACTGTACATTATCATTTCACGAATGTTCAATTTCTAAAAATTGGAAAAATCTATAGAAGAACCAGTATTACTCCATAGTAAATATGACGACCTACAAAATACACATTTATTTTATTTATTATAAATTAAAATATTTCATCAATAATAAATAATATCCGAAAAATAAGCATTAAAAATTCAGTAATAATTACACAATGCAAAGCAAATAATCAGTTTTAGTAGGTATTACTAAGGTGCAAATGGTATCACAGAAATTGAATTTAAGATACCTTCCTCTAATAAATGTTAGTCATTGTAATTCTTATCCCATTCATAAAATTTTTATTCTATCATCGATGCTGCTGGCCTTTCATTTCTCAGAAATGTCGTTTCAGAAACAAAAATTAAAGAAAAACGTTTGTAGTTCATAATGATTAACTATCATTTCAGATGTCACTGTAGTCGTAATAACAACTTCGTATGTTTTCATAAGAAAATTCGCTAACACAATAAGTATTGAATGTAATTACAACCTTTAGTAAATGGGTAATTAGTTATCGCTTCTCGGCCTAAAGGCTAAGATCAAAGTGTAGTATCTGTTCTTATCAGCTTAACATCTGATAGATCCCTCATAGAGGGACCACAAATGTTAAACTGATTTTTGGAAATAGACGGAGTGCTAGGGGCTTGCTCCACCTCTGTCGCGGGTTGGCCTGGTATTGGCAGTACCACCAGGATTGGCCCAATAAATAATAATAAATTAAGTAAATTAAAATCTAAATTTCGACGCTTGTCGATGTTAAAATGGAATGAATTGAGTTGAGAAAAAATATTAAATTAAATTATAAGGTAATGTGGGGGAAAAAGGAGATCGGGTTTTACATTATTATCTTTAGATACGTATATAATATTTATTGGCTTTAGTTCGGGCCACAATATCACAAAACTACTAGCTCTCTAGAGCGCGATAGCTAAAACTTAAAGATAAAACTTAATAATAGATTGAAGTATTCGTGCTATTTTGTATTTGTAGTTTGTGTGCTGTCTATAATACGAAATGTTTTTATCATTGTTGGATTGTTATGCGATTTTTATTATACGGATCGTGTTTTTTTTTACCTTTGAATAGAATTATGAATGGTTAAGGTTGAATTCTTGACTGATTATTTTTGAGTAAATTAATTTTTGAATTAGCTACATCTAAGAAAGTCGATATTTTTTTAACCGGATCATTAAAAACTAACCAGTTTTAGTTTTGATTAATTGACAGATTTGGGTTTTAAAAGACTTGGTGTTAGTCGAGTTCAATTAAGAACATCACTAGTTGCAACTATTCATGCTTTAAGCAGCTAGTCGGTTAGTCAGTCTTTCATAGGTATATTACGTAAAAGTAAAAAAGGATGATAAATTTTGATAAAATTCATGCGATCGATTTTTCGTTGATCGCTATATTGTAAACATCGTTCTGTGTATACTACTATTTAAGTGAAGACTCATGGTTTCATAAGTCGTTGCTAGGTGTTAGTATATATCTAATTGATTAATTGACGATTGAAAACCTAAAATGTTATATCTATCGAGGAACGGCCCGCCCATATAAATATATTTAGTAAACGCCTAATACAATATTGTTTTTTAAATATATTTTAGTTTAATATGTTTATTATTAAATTTAATTTGATGTATATTCTTTATGTTTTACATTATAACAGAATTTGGTTTTAGTTATTGTTAAATTTATAATTCAAAAACATCAGTTTTTCATTTTAAAATAATATGTCAAATTGAATGGCTCTTAATATTTTTTTACATATCAAGTTAAACTTAATTATATTTTATTTGTGTTTCTAATGCCGTTCTATTTTGTCCTTCTAGATAAAAATATGACATCAATCATCAAAAACATATTTTCCTATAAACTAATATTTAACTATTAGCAGAGATCTTATTATATTAGAGATGTACAAAGCCATATAAATTTTTTAGTCAAATCATTTGTTGTTGTAAACTCGCATTGCAACCCTGGATGTGTATTAGTTTAAATTTTTGAATGTACATATACGAGAAAACAATACATTTGCATTTCTCATTTGTGTTTTTGTAGATCAACATGAAATTGTATAACATTATATGAATGAAAAAAAATAAAAATATATGATTAGCACGAAGATGAAAAAACAAAACAAACGAGAAAAATTATTATCGATGATATACGAATAACAACGACACATTCAAAGGGCAAGCGACAGCGTTTTATCATTTTTAATTTTTTCCTAAAAATTTTTTTTGGACATTTTTTTCGTTTGGTTTTTAAATGATTTTAAAATATGTTTGTAGCGTAAATTTGATTATATTTTTTTAAGAAAATTTTTTTATTTTGAAGTATCATTAATTACTATTAAGGAATTAGATAAGGTTTGAATACATATGTTTATGAACTTTTAACAATTAAGCCAATTTGTGACGAGTAAACTGGTTGACGATCATTGAGATTTGGTTATGAAATAATATTATCTTACAATATCTTACAATAATATTATCTTAAGTTTTTTGAAATCAGCGGACACTTTTAAAATCAATTTAACTTTGGGATGTGTTACGTGCATCTACATCATATACATAATCTCCAAATTCAAAATAATTGTCAATCTGGTTGGAATAATCTGATGGTATCAAATGTTGTGTATACTTCATTATTCTCCAGTTCGTTGATACTAGATATATCTTCTTCGTCATCATTTTCAGAATTTGAAAGATATGTGTTTTTTAACAATCTTAAGAAACTTTAACAAACTTACATTATCTGGGCTAGCGTTCTGCTGAACTCCAAAACCGATGAATTTTTACAATGTCCTCCTTTTTCTTGAATAACTGAAAACATATTTTCAAGCGGATCAAGATCTGGATCAAGATAACATAAATCTTGAAGTTATAATGAATCTATTACAGTTGTCTTTAAATAAATCATTAGATAACTGAAGAATTGCATTTATAGTTGTAATTAATCCTTTGAAACAGAAATGGTACTTTTTTCTGACATTTTAAACTTCCTATGTATAATTTCATAGTATTCAAATTTTCAACTCCATGATTATTATATTTCAAAGCACATTGGTTAATTTTGTTTGCATACAAATTTTTGCTATTTAAATTATCAAACAATTTATCTAATTTTTCACAAAAGTTGGCTGTTGTCAGAGCATATTTTTTATTTTCGATTGAAAATTTATCAAGTTCATACAGTGTTCTTATTGCAGCAGCTACAGTGCGACTGAAAATTTGAGTTGCCAATGCAACTCGCATTTTTTCAAACGTATTTGGATATAAATGGCGATAAGAAATCTTAGGGCACAGTTTTGTAGAACTTTTTTTCTGTTTCGTATAGTTCTTTTAATACTCCCCAGCTAACTACTCCATCAGGCGTATCAATATTTGCTTGCATTAAATTATTTCTGACTGATTTCATTACATGTGAAACATCAAATATAGAATAAATCTGTTTGTCTGCACCACTCATTTTAAAAAATGGGATTTCGTCAGTTATGCCTAACAATTTGTAAGTCTTTCTATTGTTAGATGGTCTAACAGCTTAATGTTTTCATTAATTAATTTTATCAAATGTTCACCAGATATTCCTTTGGCCGAAGTATAATATGATAGAACATATTTGTATTTAGAAAATAATCCACGGACCATAAACACCAACACATATTTTGCCATCTCAGGTTTTCTTTCAGTTCCGTCATCTGTGTATCCCTGAATAAGATCATTTTTGATTTCATATTCCAAATCTCGTTTAATGTTCAATTCATCGAACATCAAAACAGTGTAACGATTTTAATTGATAAATTCGCAGTTTTTTTTTACAAATTTTCGACATGATTTTCATTTAAACCCGGTGCAAGGTTTGTAATTGGCATCCAATTTATGATGGAACTCTTAAATGGTAAATATAATTTTAAATTATCTCGAAGAAATCTATAACATGCTGGAGATATAAAATATACGTTTTGGGCTATCACACTGTTCTTGAAGATATCTAGGGTTTTTGAATTTCGACATAAAATCATCTTTGCAAAATCTTTTGCAGCCAAACTTAAATTTGATTCATCAATCTTATTCCTCGTATGTTGTAATTGTTTTTTTTATTGAGGATTTAATTTTCTTTTATTCTGAAATTGTAGATAAATTAAAGTTTTTCGATTTTTAATGTATTTGGTTTTAAATATTAAAACCAAATACGTATTTTTTATTGAATGATAAATAATTTTTTATATAATTCACTAATTTTAATATACTTTATACAATTGCATTTCGACACTACAAGATGTATTTGAATGATATCTAGGTGATTAAATTTTTTCAAAGTCGAAAATACTCATTTCGGGCAATGTATTTCATTGTCTTTAAATCCATATGTTTGCAGATTTTCATATTTTGATGAATTTTCAGGTAGACTTAAATCGGCAGATGAGTTCCCGGCCATTGAATTAACAACTATACTCTCATTCGTCAATATCTTCTCGGAACCACCTCAATATAATTTTGGGATGGCATTTTTTTTAATTTTCTTATTCCTTTATCAATCTCATCGAAGTGCTTTTCACAAATAATTTACTTTTTTTGTAAACTTCCATGTGACCATGAGCATTTGTCAACCCAAGTTTGATTAAATGGCGAAGTTTCTTCCGGGAAACCATAAAACTTTCTATAAGGATGACTGCGTCGAGTGGCTTTTCAATTAACAACAGCGCATGGGATGCTACTAACCTTGTGATTTTCTTTGTCAAAAAATGCCATTATAGGCAGAAATAATAAACTCAAATGAAATCCTAAATTTCTGAGTGATGAAAATTAACAATAATTTAATAAACAATTTAAGCTTTATATAGTATTGTAGTATTGAAAACCTCGGTTGTCGATGCGGCCCAGCACACTCTCGGTATAGTGAATACTAGGCCCAAAAATGATTGGTTTGATGAGGAGTGTCGTCTTGCTGTTGAGCAACGCAATATAGCCCACAATGAAGCGCAGACTCGGTTTACAATTGCAAGAAAAAACAAGGCAGTTCTTGCTAGGAGGACAGTTAAACGCATTTGTAGACTGAAGAAGCGCGAATGGTGGAAGGCTAAGGTCTTAAGAGTACAACAACTCAGCAATGAGCACAATTCGCGTGGTTTCTTTAAAGGAATCACCGAATTGCACCATACCTTAAGATCTCGGTCAACTGCCATTCGGGACCAGGATGGAAACCTCTGTATTAACATCGATGCGATACTCGATACATGGCGTGAACATTTTTCAGATCTACTTAAAGTTCCAAATGTATCACAAGCTGTATTTGAATACCCTCAAATACAGACCGCGGAGATGTTCATTGAGGATCCATCCTATGAGGAATTCACAATGGCCATGCAGAGACTAAAGAAAAATCGTTCACCAGGGGTTGATTGCATTAATTCCGAGCTATTGATATTCGGAGGGCTAACTTTGTGGAACTGTCTTTTCGACCTTATTCGATTGGTATTGCGAAATGAAGCTATGCCTGAAGAATGGGAAGGGCCGCGTGATGCCCAATATTCAAAAAGGGTGATCGCTTGAAATGCGAGAATTATCGCGGTATAGCTCTCCTTTGCACAGAATACAAATTACTATCTTACATAATCTTGGGAAGAATTACTCCTCTGGCGAAGGAAATTGTCGGTGACTACCAAAGAGGATTCCGTCCAAATCGGTCAGTCACTGATCAAGTTTTTACGCTACGGCTGATTCTTTCCAAGTACTACGAAACATCTCGCGATGTACACCAAGTATTCCTAGATTTCAAGCAAGCCTATGACTCGATCAATCGAGAGAGGCTATGGTATGCGCTTGAATATTTAGGAATACCAAAAAATATGTACATCTGTGAAAAATGACAGTGACGCAGTCACAATGCTGTGTCAAAGTTGAGAACAGGCTATCGAGAATTTTTGTAATTACTTCTGGTGTTCGACAAGAAGATGCGCTGTCCCCGATACTTTTTAATCTCATGTTGGAATACATCCTTCGTAAAAGTGCAACACCTCAGGGCAATATCTCATTCCGACAATCCAATCAACTTCTTGCATATGCAGATGATATCTGTGTGATTGGATTAAATGGCAACGGAGTGAAAGAGATACTTGATCCACTGGAACAGTTTTCAGCTTCCGTTGGTCTCAAAATCAACGAGTCCAAAACCAAATATCTGATCTCTGGTTTTCGAGACCAAGACGCAATTGATTTCAGTAGTGGAAACCACACGTTTGAAGTAGTAATGAGATTCAAGTATCTTGGATCTCTCATTACTCACGATAATAGTGTGGGAAAGGTTATCAAGGTTCGGCTTGCCGCTGGCATCGGGCTTTGGATCCTCTAAGTCCACTGCTGAAATCAAAATATCTTGCAAATACGGATAAGCTGAAACTGAACAGAGTGTTGATCAGACCCGTTGTCATGTATGGATGTGAGAGTTGGACCTTGACGGATGAGTACGAAAGATGGCTTCTAACATTCGAGAGAAGAATCATGCGTGTGATATATGGCCCAAAACGCGACGTTGATGACACAAACCGAGTTCTATTCAATCACGAGATCAGGAATTTAATGCAAATTCCTGATATCGTGCATTAAATCAAAGGACAGCGAAAACGCTGGCTCGGACACGTTCTGCGTGCTGATCCGAAACGAATGATACATCGATCTATAAAGAGCGAACCGCCTTTCGGTATGTTGTTCTTTGTAGATCTCCAAGTATTCCAATCTGTTTATTAGCGGCCCTTTTCATATTCTATGTAACACCTGAGTTTTCTCGTAGTTTAATGTGCGTATTTTGAGTGAATTTTAATTTTTCCAATCACTTCTATGTGTTCCATGAATCTGATGTCAAAGCTTCTACCGTCAAAGATTCTTTCTACATGTCTTTCTAGAAGCCATTTTGCATATTCATGTGTTTAATTGTATTCAATTCTTCCGTGTTCTCTTGATTGTTCAATGGCATTGTATTATCTGTTATTTAAGAAGTTAAACGCAGCCATTCGTGCTGGGTAGTTGGGAGGATTATGTGTATGGTGTGGTCTGTTTGGATTGATTTTCGGTGTACTCTAGATGTATGTTTATATTTGTATTTGTAATTGTTTAGTCAATAGAAAATTAATCGGCTTCTGCCTCTAAAAGAAATTTGATGTGTCCGTGTTTATTGTTGTTGACTATGAAGTTGTCTTATTGAACTATTGAATAATAATAATTTTTCATCAACCTTTATATATATATATATATATATATATATATATATATATATATATATATATATATATATATATATATATATATATATATATATATATATATCTGTGCCAATATATGATTTTTTGACTCATGTTATTGTGTCTGTCAGGACGTACTGGATTTTTAAAATGGTTATGTATGTATATGTTAGCTAAATCATATGTATGTGTTTAAGAAAATTGATAACATAAATTGTTATTCTTATTTATAAATATTTTTGCTATTTGAAACTAAAATTTAAATAAAATATATTATTTTGTGCTGAAATCAAACGAATGTTATTGCACTGTTTGCATAACTCATCCATACGCATACGAAACGACTCATACGAATGTTCTCGTTGAACTAAAAATATATTTTTTTGATGCAACGAAATATTGCGTGGAAAGGGTAAACAGAAATTAAAATATGTATGTGCGTTTCTTTTGTGTACTATTCGCAGTATAAAAACTTACACCAATACATTACCAGGGTTACAATAATTTAACAACAGCAATGCCATAGTAGAAAAATTTACATAGGGTTTGTACATCTCTAATATAATAAAATCTCTGCTATTAGTCAAACAGTATTTCTTTGAGTAGATTATCTTATTATGGTTTTCGTTATCTATCTTATTATGGTATTTCTCTCTCTTTCTTTTTCTGGAGACAAATACAGAAAGATTAAAAAAAGGTAAATTTTTATCTTAAAATCTTTTAAAATTTACTAAACCAAAATGTATTTTAAAAATATTTAAGATAAATGATTTTTAAACAAATCATACTTACCTGGTGTAGAGCTTACCATGATCCGCAAGGTGGTTGCTCCAGAGCGAGGCTCTTCCATTGCACTACGGCGGGGTTGACCTTTGCGATTATTCCTAATGTGAATAACTCGTGCACAAAATTTTTGGTAGCCGGGACTGCGTACGCGCGGTCCCGATTTGTTCTAATAAATAGTAAAATTGTCAATTTATCAAAGAAATATCAAATAATATTAGTTATTGAAATTATAATTATTTTAAATGAATAATTTAGTTATCTTCGAGGGCGTACGAAGCATTACAATTCCTTCAGATAGACGAACAAGGCGGCGTAGTGTCGATCCGACACAGCGCTTTGTTTGTTATCATAAAGTGACAAATATATTATTTTGCCATAATAAACATCAATATGGAAACATGGACATATTCCACGAAAACATCTCGAAGACAAATTGACCATGTGATGATTTCAAAAGATCGAGTCGAAATGAAAAAAATTCTTAAAAAGATTTAAGATAGGAACGCAACCATGTAGTCGACTTAAAAAAAATTAGAAATACTATTTGACTAATATTTAAGTTTATAGGAAATATGTTTTGGATGATTGATGTCATATTTTATGCATGGATTAATGTATTTTAAAAAAATAGAACGAGGCATTAAAAAAAACAAATAAAATATAATCAAGTTTAACTTGATAAGAATAAAAATATAAAGAGCCATTCAATTTTGACATATTATTTTAAAATGAAAAAATGATAACATTTTTGAATTATAAATTTAACATATATAACACACTATGTTAAACCAAATTCTTTGTTATAATGTAAAATATACATCAAATTAAATTTAATAATAAACATATTAAACTTAAATATATTTATAATAAATTTATTGTATGAGGCGTTTACTAACTATATTTATCTGGACGGGGCCGTTCAATCGTCAATTAGATATATAAAAATCACCAAGCAAGGACAGAAACCATGAGTTTTATTTACTTAAATATACACAGAACGATGGTTACAATATAGCGGTCAACGAAAAATCGGTCGCATGAATTTTAACAAAATTGATCATCGGTTTTACTTTTGCCTAATACCAGAGATTTTATTATAATAAGATCTCTGCTAATACCTAAGAAAGACTGACGATTAGCTTAAATCATGAATAGTTGAAATTAGTGATGTTCCAAATGGAACAAACCAAATAGTTTTAACCCCATCTTTCAATTAACCAAAACATAAAACTGGTTAGTTTTTAAAGGATCAGATTCAAAACAGATGGACTTTCTTAGATGAATTTAAATAAATTCAAAACCCAAAAAAAAATCAATCAAGAATTCAACCATATTAAACAATTATAAAACATACTTTTTATGTATACACACGAAATACGAATACGAAAAAAAAATAAACACATCCCTTATTAATTTTGTCTTTCAGTTTATAGCTATCGCGCTAACCTAATTTTTAACGATATTTTGTGATAGCGAATTGATTTGATATTGATTCCATTATATAGGATATTGATGCTATAAGAAATAAAATTAAACATTACATTTTAACCAAAACAACGTCGGTAATTTAGATTTTAATTTATTTTTATTTATTGCGCCAATCCTGGTGATACTGCAATACCTAGCCAACCCGCGACAGAGGTGGAGCAAGCCCCTAGCCCTCCGTCAATTTCCAAAAATCAGTTTAACATTTTTGGTCCCTCTATGAGAGATCTATCAGATGTTAAGCTGATAAGAACAGATACTACACTTTGATCTTAGCCTTTAGGCCGAGAAGCGATAACTAATCAATCAATTACTAAAGGTTGTAATTACATTCAATACTTATTGTGTTAGCGAATTTATTTGATTACACACTTTTGATCACATACAAAGTTATATTGAATACAGCGACATCTGAAAAGAACGCTAATAATTATGAACTAAAAACGTTTTTCTTTAGTTTGTGTTTCTCAACAAACATATTGCATTCTTTACTTTCTGAGAAATAAAAGACATAATATTATTTCGTAATAGACAACAGCATCAATGAGGTTACATAACAAAAAAATCATATGGATGGAATAAGAATTACTATCACTTACATTTTTCAGGGGAAAAACATTTGTGCCTAAATTCTTAACATTTTTTAATGTTTATTTTTGTGATATTATTTATTATTGATGAAATTATTTTTATTTATTATAAGTACAATAAATGTGTATTTTGGAAGCCGTCCTCGTCATATTCAATACTGAATAATAATGATTCTACTATACCTTTTTCCAATTTTTATTAGATGAACATTTTTATTAGTTGAAATAAAAATGAATGTTTCCGGGTTAGTTGTGCCATGTACATTTTTTAACAAGAATACTTGTGCGAGTTACGTATCCCTACTTCACCAGATTCTATATTGATGACATCCACAAAGCAACACGATGCAACAAGCAGCAATGCAATACAATGAAACATACAACATTGTAATGCATTGAAAAGTTTACCTACTTTATAATTCTTAGTAATTCCTTATTCTATATTTTCTTTCCCACAATATGTCCAGTTTATCATATTTACTCTTATCTCATATTAATTAAAAATAAAACAAACTAAAGTAATTTGAACACTTGCATTTCTCCAAATGTATTTATTATGTATTTTCTTTCCCATAATATAAATCTTATCTCTTATTAATTAAAACTGGGACATAATAATAAAATAAAAGTAATTGAACACTTGCATTTTCTATATGCATTTATTAACTGTAAAATAAACATATTGCATATGTTTATTATTTTCCGTTTTTAAATAAGAATAACTAGAATATATAAATAGTGGAAAATTGTAAAATCAACTCAGAATTGAATTGTACTCCGAATAAACCTTTTAAAAAAGATTTTTGTTGTTAAAGTTATTTCATCTCCTCCACGACTGCAACTTTAACTGGCGCAGCCTGTAGTGGATTATTTTAATAGTCCAAAGTGTTTCTAAAAATTCGCAAGTAAAGTCAAGTATTGACATCGGTGTTGTATTAAAACAAAACTTTGACGGTTTATCAAAGTTAAGTGCCGTGTTTACAAGACAAATTACAAGTGAAAGTGAAATTGTAAAAGTGAAAAATATATATATATATATATATACGAGTATATTATATATATATATATATATATACATCATATACAACGGAACGGAATGCTGAACTACTACGTGTTTATTTGGATTATATGGTGAGTGATTTTTTAGTGATTAATATCCTCTCCCAATTCTCATGGTCCTAATTTCATGGCATATGATTATTAGGAACATTTTGTATAAGATAGTACAACATATAGACAAATATTTATATAAATAGAAAAATCTTGTGCAAAATTAATTAGGATTCCACGGTATATGGAAATTAATTTTTGTGTGTGAAATAATTTGAATTTAAAATAATAAAATAAGTAACTAATTTACTTCCACGGTTTATGGAAGATTTGATTAATAGTATTAAGCGAATACATATATTGAATACATATTGAATACAAGATATTGAACCAGTAAATAATCTTGAAAAAATGGAGCAAATAAATAATCTTATACAAAGCTTAAGGCTACCTGATTCCAATAAAGACCTTCCTAAATTCGAAGGATCAAAACACACTCTTCATGAGTTTATACTTAGCGTAGACGAAATTATAGAACAGTGTGAAAAAGTTTTAGGTGAGGAAAGAATTCCTACCACCTTTTTGAGAGCCATCCGAAATAAAATAACGGGTGAAGCTGACGAAGTCTTAGGAATGTATGGTACATCCTTAGACTGGGAAGAAATCAAAACTAACCTTAGGACGCATTATGCAGATAAAAGGAACGAAACTAGTCTCATACGAGACCTACACACAATTTACCAAGCCAATGATAGTATAGAGAAATATTTCTCTCGAATTATAGATATACAGTCCACTATGATCAATCACATTAAACTAAATGAATGTAATAATGTCATAAGAATGACGAAAGAAAATTTATACAGAGAAATGTGTCCCTCCACGTTTCTTGCTGGGATCAAAGAACCACTAGTTTCAATGATAAGAGCTCGAAACCCGGATACCATTCAAGAAGCATTCAATCTGTGTTTAGTAGAGCAAAATATGCACTACATAAAGAACAAACCATTTACAAATCACAATCCCTTACCTATTAAAAGATTCGTGCCTCAACCACAACCTCCTCTGAGAAATAATCAAACTTCATTTCAACATAAGTTTCAAAATTATCAATCTCCGAGACCTCTTAATTATAACAATATTGATTACAATCATAAACCATTTTCTCAAAATAATTATAATAACAATTTGAATAACAGATTCCCCCAAAATAATCATAACTATAATAATATAAATAACAGATTATTAATAGGAAATAAACCTCCTGTATCATTTCCTAAGCAAGTTGAGCCTATGGATACAACCTCTAATGAAAATAAGTACAGGCAACCAACACGGTTCCCTTATCGACCAAACAATTATCAATCTAAACCCCAAAATCAATTTCAAGCTACTGGACCTCCACGGTTCACCAGTAAAGAACTACATAATGTAGAAATACAAGATCCTAACTATCAAGAAGCAATTGTTGACAATGGGGACATTGGATACATGCCCAACTTAGATGAATACCAATATGACGTAGATCATACTCAAATCCTAGATAAACGTCAGGGAGACATTGAAGAAAATCTTGATGATGAGGTTTTTCAGCTTTGAGCCTCGGAAAATCTTTAGGATTCATTAGTTTGAATTCACATCAAACCACCTCTTTACCGTACATACATTTACAAGTGACACCTAAAATAAAATTAAAAATGTTAATCGACACAGGAGCTAATAAATCCTTTATCGACCCCAAATATATAAATCCTTTACGGATAATAAAAATTACACCAGTAAAAGTAAAATCTCTATTTCAAACTCACGAGATTACA
This sequence comes from Tipula lateralis, assembly GCA_963932295.1. Classification (NCBI taxonomy): domain Eukaryota; kingdom Metazoa; phylum Arthropoda; class Insecta; order Diptera; family Tipulidae; genus Tipula; species Tipula lateralis. Next base: position 117,653,238 of record OZ010738.1, read on the forward strand.
GATAAAATTATAGTTAATGGATTGAAAGATTTTAAAATAAATGAACCCGTAAAGTTTTTAAGCTTCAAGTTCCACAATTATTTTGATGGCTTGATAGGCCTCGAATTAATTCAAACATTAGGAGTTAAACTAGACTTCCAAAAATCAATATTGAAAACGGACAAGGTTACAATTCCCTTGTTGTTTAAACCTAATCATTCATCCAAACTATTCAAAATTCCTCCACGGACCAAATACATTATTCAAATTCCTGTAGATATCGAGAATGGCGAATTCTTTTTAAAGCCTATTCAAGTTCAACCCAATTTAATCATTCCTGAAGGTATATATACATCAACCAATTGGCATTCTAGTGTTGAAGTTGTAAACTTTTAAAATAAAGAACAGTGTTGTATATTTGAACAACCAATTAAAGTAAATCCGTTGGATAATTTCCATACAGAAATAAACCATTCTTCTATATTAACAGAAACCAATAACACTCAAGACATTACCAATCTTATTCGCACTAATCATCTTAATTCTGAAGAAACCAAAGCTATTAAGAAATTATGCTATAATTATGAGGAGTTATTTCTTAAGGACAATCAAAATCTTACTTTCACTAACCGAATTAAACATCATATTGATCTTATAAACAATAAACCAATATTTACAAAAAGCTACCGGTATCCTCACGTTCATAAGGAGGAAGTTAAACAACAAATCGATAAAATGTTAAAAGATGGTATTATCAGACCATCATATTCACCTTGGTCATCACCAATTTGGATCGTGCCAAAGAAGGCCGATGCTAGCGGTAAAACTAAGTGGAGATTAGTTATAGACTATAGGAAACTTAACGAACAAACGATAGACGATCGTTATCCGCTACCTAATATCACAGAGATATTAGATAAATTGGGACGTTGCATGTACTTCACAACGTTAGATCTTGCATCTGGGTTTCACCAGATCGAAGTTAATCCTAGAGATATTGAGAAAACTGCATTTTCTGTTGAATATGGGCATTATGAATATGTCAGAATGCCTTTCGGATTAAAAAATGCTCCGTCAACCTTTCAACGGGTGATGGACAACGTTTTACAAGATTTGCAAGGGAATATATGTTTATGTTATATGGATGACATAATCATCTTTAGTACATCACTTCAAGAACATATAAACAGTATACAGAAAGTATTTGAGCGACTGAAACAAGCTAACCTTAAGGTACAGTTGGATAAATCAGAATTTCTCCATCGAGAAATCGCTTTCCTAGGACATATCGTTACTAGTGAAGGTGTCAAACCAAACCCTGATAAAATTCAAGCAGTTCAAAACTTTCCAATACCAAAAACGGAAAAACAAATAAAATCCTTTTTAGGACTAGTTGGTTATTACCGTAAATTTATTAAAAACTTTGCTGATGTTACCAAACCCTTAACGCAATGTTTAAGGAAGGATAAAAAGATTTGTTTAAACCAAGAATATATTGATTGCTTTGAGTATTGCAAAAGTTTACTATGCAATAATCCAATACTTCAATATCCTGATTTCACTAAAGAGTTTATATTGACAACCGATGCTAGTAATGTAGCTATAGGAGCAGTGTTATCGCAAGGACCTATAGGCAGTAACAAACCTATATGTTATGCATCAAGGACCTTAACGGTCACAGAACAAAATTACTCAACTATAGAAAAAGAACTTTTAGCTATAGTATGGGCAGCTAAATATTTTCGACCATATTTATTTGGAAGGAAATTTTCGATCGTTACAGATCACAAGCCTCTGACTTGGCTCTTTTCTTTAAAAGAACCCAATTCTAAACTCATTAGATGGCGACTCAAATTAGAAGAGTATGATTACCAAATTTTGTATAAAAAAGGAACTAAAAATACTAATGCAGATGCATTATCACGAGTGGAACCTGTAGAAGTTAATCATACTGATACTAGCTCATCATCATCTTACTCTTCACAAGAACCTTTATCTAAATTAGCATGTAAGCAAAAAGATGTAATTCCTACCACCGAAACTCACTTAAACGAATTCAAGAAACAGTTAATATTTAAACTTCAGGAAACCAAGGAAGATTTCAATGTTGATACGAAAATATTATTCCTTTGTAAGAGAAGACAAACAATTGTTAGTACAAAATTCACAGAAAGAATATTACAGGATATTATCTCAGAATACGTATGTCCTGAACAACTAACAGGTATTGCATGTGATCAAGAAACCTTTCGAATTTTGAACAAACTAGTTAAAACCAAATATAAGGAATCTAAACTTAAATTACTTAGGTGTAAAACCATGGTTCAAGATATAGAAGAACCATTGGAACAAATTCAAGTAATTAGGGATATTCACGAAAATAATGGTCATCGTGGAATCACTGAAAATTACCAGCAACTCAAAAGGAAGTATTACTTTCCTAAGATGAGAAATATTCTACATAAATATATTAATCGGTGTGAAACCTGCCAAATTCAAAAATACAATAGGCATCCAGACAAAATTAAACTAGAGATTACTGATACCCCAGGAAAACCCTTGGAGATTATTCATATGGATATCTTCTCTATTCAGAATACAAACTTTTTAACGATAATAGACAAATTTTCTAAATTTGGAAGTGCTTTCTTATTAAACGTACAAAATGCAATGGAGATTGTCAAAATTATGAAAACTTTCATTACCACCCATGGAAAACCGAAAAAAATAATAACTGACCGAGGAACAGAATTTAATAACCAAATCTTTAAAGATTTATGTACATCCCATAATATGGAACTCCACCTCACTACTCCAAAAAATTCAACTGGAAATTCCCCTGTAGAGAGATTCCATTCAACCCTTATTGAAATTTATAGAGTTCTTCTAGCAAAGAATCCAAATCACGAACCCGAAAACTTAATGCTAGATACTTTAATTGTTTATAATCATACTATACATTCTAGTACTCAATTCACACCAATGGAATTAAAAAACGGTCATTATCAAGAAACTGAAATTTTTCCCAATATTGTTAAAAAACCATTAAACGAATATATAATAGACCAAAATAATAACTATAAAAAATTATGCAATTTGATACAACAACGAAATAGTAGGTTAAAAACAAATCTTATTAATAGATTAAATCGAAATAGACAAGTTCCCAAAGTATACGAACAAAACGATATTATTTATGAAAAAAATAATAGAAGAAATAAAGTTCATCCACCTTTCATTAAACATCAGGTCTTGAAAAATAATAAAGTCACTATAACCACTAACAAAAACCGAAAGGTTCATAAATCTAAAATCAAAAAACCTTTGCAGGTTGAAGGGTGCCTCCAGCCAATCCTTGGAAGTTTATAACTACAACGAAAACAAAGGAATCATACCAATTCAGATAGGGGAAGCTAGAATTATCAACAATTACAATAGATTTTTACACATAGTTGATCTAAATCAATATAATCAAATAATTCTAAATTTAGAAGATAACCTCAATCAAATCCAAAATAAAATGCAGCCACATTCATACATTTCTTCTTTATATCAAAATAAGATATACATCCTTGGCAATGATCTAATAAAGCTCAAAGAAACATTAACCTCATTAACCCCCACATATAGAATTAAACGAGGAGCGTTTAATGGATTAGGATCTATATTTAAAAGTATTACTGGTAATCTAGATAATGATGACTACGTGGAAATAAGTAAAGCATTACAACAGTTACAAAATAGGGAATATTTGTTAACATCAAAAGTTAATGAACAAATTGATATAAATAATAAAATGATAGAAAGATTTACTAACATTCAAGAAACGATTAATAACAATTCGTTAAATTTGGCCAACGAACTGGAAATAACTAGGAATTTTTCCCATGAATTTCAAAGCATAATGCTGCTGGAACAATATCTATATCATACTATGTATAATATAAACACACTACAAAAACATCTTGATAACATAGTCGAAACTATATTACTGGCTAGAATTCAAGTTATTTCACATCACATACTTAACCATGTAGAAATTGAATATATTCAAGAGTATTTGCAAAAACAAGACGTTACTATTCACTCAAAAAACGAGTTATATAAATTATTGTCACTAAAGGCCTACTACAATCAGTCTAATATCATACTGTCTATACAAATACCTAATTTTTATTCAGCTAAATTCAAACAATACATTATACAACCTATTAATATTAACAACACCTATTCTATCACAATTCCTCATCCCTTATTAATCGCTAATGATCAACACTATCAATAGATCAATGAACAAGAAAAGTCATGTCGTGAAGTGGAAAACATAGCCTACTGTAAACAAGGTTATCAACGACAAAGCCAACATCATTGCATTACACAACTTATATACAATACTCCTGCTAAATGTAATTTAACAAATGTTACCCTTCCTGAGGAAGTCAAACAAATATTACCACAATATATCTACGTCAATAGTAAAAATATGATGGACATATCATCTACCTGTTTACAAAAACAGAAAGGAGTACAAGGAATCAACCTCATCAAATTACCCAATTGCACAATAACTATCAATAATATGCTATATACCAATCAACTAGCAACATATATGGACGACGTCTCATTACTTCAACCCTATAATGATCTAGTTATACAAGAAATCTATCCAGCAATTAATCTTCACATTTTAAATAATTGGAGCATACAACATCAGGAACACATCACACAATTGCAAAGCACCGCAAACTATCATGCCATTAGCCACTATACTTCATGGATACTATATTCCATCGTTATCTTAACTATTATAATATACTTTTTAATTTCATATTTTAAAAAATATAAAGCAGCAGTACACGGAACCACATCAACTACATCTGATGACCAAAAACCTTGTAGATTTTGGCCATCACTTAGGCGGGAGGAGTTACGTATCCCTACTTCACCAGATTCTTTATTGATGACATCCACAAAGCAACACGATGCAACAAGCAGCAATGCAATACAATGAAACATACAACATTGTAATGCATTGAAAAGTTAACCTACTTTATAATTCTTAGTAATTCCTTATTCTATATTTTCTTTCCCACAATATGTCCAGTTTATCATATTTACTCTTATCTCATATTAATTAAAAATAAAACAAACTAAAGTAATTTGAACACTTGCATTTCTCCAAATGTATTTATTATGTATTTTCTTTCCCATAATATAAATCTTATCTCTTATTAATTAAAACTGGGACATAATAATAAAATAAAAGTAATTGAACACTTGCATTTTCTATATGCATTTATTAACTGTAAAATAAACATATTGCATATGTTTATAATTTTCCTTTTTTAAATAAGAATAACTAGAATATATAAATAGTGGAAAATTGTAAAATCAACTCAGAATTGAATTGTACTCCGAATAAACCTTTTAAAAAAGATTTTTGTTGTTAAAGTTATTTCATCTCCTCCACGACTGCAACTTTAACTTGCGCCATCTACACAAACACATATTAATACTCGCAGTATCGTAGAATAAAACATTAAAATTAATCACATTCAACCAAGTGTATTTGCAAAGAATCCCGACTAGATAATAGATTTACAAGAAGAAGCGATTTAACCTATTAAGTATAAATTAAAAGCACGGAAAACCATAAAATAAAATTGCAACTTGACCGTCAACGGTCATATTTCAAATGATTAGTAAGAAACAACAAAAAAATGCGACCCAACAATTTTTTTTTATTGTTATATTAGTGTGTAGGTGTACAACATCGTTCCGCAGAAAAAATGTTTGAGGAAAAAGTTGAACAAAAATATCCCCACTCCAACATTTAGTTTCTTGGTAAAAATTGAGGTAAGAGACGAGAAAATACAACAGAGCGTAATCGCGACTCGTTTGAATTGGCTTCATTTACCAGCAAAAATTATAAAATAAAACATTAGATCACAAAAAAAACGTAATACTATTTCCAAAATAAAAACAATGCACACTTTAAAAATCCACTCAGAATGTACAACCCCATCAAAATAGAACGATCATCGGCAACTAATAATACGCACCCGGTTTATAAAGGCCCATATTATAATAAGTTATTTTTCTCACGCTCTTGAGGATTAGTACTTTCTGTCATCATCATGGATTTTTGCCCCTTTCAATTTTATTTGAAAAGAGTTGAAGACTCACTACAGAAATGATCCTGTGAAGTATAGTCTTAATCCAAACAATATTGAATAAACATTTTTTAATAAATTTAATCACACTGCTATAGTGAATCATAGATTATAAAAAAACAGTCCGGACGAAAATGACGCATTTTGAAAAGCGGTTTTTAAATGCGTCTTGTTTTACTATGAGAGTCCAAAGGGATACATACGATACTGGAATTGTTGAAGGTAGAACTTTAAGCTTTAACCATCCTAGTATCGTATGTTTCCATTTGGTTCTGATTGAAGATTATAAATTGTAAAAAAATTCGATTCTTTCAATAAAAGATTATCTTTGATATTTGGGTAACTTTACAGTTTGGTGAGTTACTTCTATTTCTTTCCAGGTTGCGATACTATCAATTCTAATTTTGATTTATAATGCTACCATTTAAGTCATCTCACAAACATTTATGGCCAGTACTGTGTTGTTTTGTGAACCATAAAAATATATCTTCGTTTCCTAACCACAAAATTGCATCTCCATTCGCTAAATATGAGGTATTTTTAATTGATGGTGTGCTAGTTACGTCAAATAACTATAAAACAAGATTTAAAATACGAACGATTGTCTGCGATGCCCTGGTCACATCATTTATGTTAGGAGCGGAAGATCATACCAGTTATGGGATGTTTGAAATACAATAATAATATTGTTGCGTGTAATGTAAACTTCCATTTACGGATAATACATTCAAAATTTCCCAACATACACTTCAAAATTAATAAAACCAGAGGGGCTACAACCCCTCCAAACCGTTTTTCATTTTTAACCCGTATAATTACCCATGAATTACCGAATACTGTTTCGGGCCATTAACTGACATTTTCCTTGCAAAAAGCTGCATTTTGGCACACTTTGGCAGCAAAAATTACTGTATCAGTAGTTTTTCAGGTCCATTATTTCTGTAAAATATCTATATATATTTATATATATATAGTGCTGGGAAAAAAAATTGGGCAAACAAATTTATTGCAAATTGGAGTCTTTTTTTGCTAAAATTACAAAACTTTTGAAAGCAATTTGTTTATTGTTTCATTTTAAATACATGTATGACGTAATTTTTTGAAAAAAAAAATTAACCTGCAATTTAGGGTTAAAACCCCGAAAAATGCCAAAATATTCAAAATACGTTGAAGGGTGTTAAAGTAATGTAATAAATTAAACACTCTTTTATTATTTTTTTGTTTGTGTTTTATTGATTTATAAAAGTTCAATCTTTAATATTAATATTTTGTGGGACCGCCTTTTGCTTTTATTACAGCGATACACCTCCGTTTCATTGAATTTGATAAATTTTTCAAAGTCGCAGGAGATATGGTTTCCCAAATCATCATCAACAAACTTTTTAAAGCTTCAATCGATTCTGGGCGCTTCCTTGCTACTTCTAGCTTCTTTATAGACCAAATATTTTCAATTGGATTTAAGTCTGGACTATACGGGGGCCAGCTCAACACATCGATACCTTTTTCTTCGAAGTACTTTTTCACCTTTAAATGAAGAGATAAGAAAAAAAAAACAAGTTTTTAACAAAATATTTATGTTTATCAGAAAGCCAATTTGTCCATCTACAATTCAAAATTAATAACTCACAATTTTGGCGGTATGGCACGGAGCGTTGTCCTGTTGAAAAATAAATTTGCACGTCTCGCCAAAAAGCTTTAACACAGAAGGCTCAAATTCGTTCTGAAAGACAATTTTTCTTTTCAAAAAATTACGTCATACATGTATTTAAAATGAAACAATAAACAAATTGCTTTCAAAAGTTTTGTAATTTTAGCAAAAAAAGACTCCAATTTGCAATAAATTTGTTTGCCCAATTTTTTCCCAGCACTGTATATATATATATATATATATATATATATATATATATATATATATATATATATATATATATATAGATATAGATATAGATATATAGATAGATATATACATATATATTTATATATACACATATATATATATATATATATATATATATATATATACAGGGTGTCCCCGATTGGGATGCTGATCCGTTACGGGCTGATTCCTTGGTTCATTTCATGAAAAAAATCGTATGGCAGGGGGGGGGTCAATTTTTGATATTCTTTGAGATACAGCGCGTTTAAAAAATTTGGTTCGGAAAAAAAGTACAAGCGGATATTAAGCTGTAACTTACAAAATTTTTATCGGACAGCAACTAACAAAGTCTCATTTGACGGACAACTAAATAGGCTATATTTAAGATCTCATTGGCTATCTCGCATCTGTATCCATTTAAGAGCAATGGCGTTTTAAAGTTAAAAAAATAAAAAAAAATGATATTTTTTTTCATAAATTTGAGTTTTTCTCAAAAAAATGCCCTAATAATTTTTTTTTTTTTACTTAATTTTAATCCGCTATGATCTCCTCTACAATCCCCAAATACTTTATTTGTACCCATGTGTTATAGTTTTTTACTTATGAGACGAAGAATGAAAACACTACCCACAAATATTTTCTGTTAAAAGATAATGGTAGTGTAAAAATTGTAACAATTTTTTTTCGTTAGTAAAATAAGAGGCGACGATTAGCAACTCATTTGTTTAAATGTTTCATTCTTCGTCTCATAAGTAAAAAAACTATAACACATGGGTACAAATAATGTATTGGGGGATGGTAGAGGAGATCATAGCGGATTAAAATTAAGTAAAAAAAAAAATTATTAGGGCATTTTTTGGAAAAAAACTCAAATTTATGAAAAAAAATATCATTTTTTTTTTATTTAGAGCCATTATTAGAGCCATAGCTCTTAAATGGATACAGATGCGAGATAGCCAATGAGATCTTAAATATAGCCTATTTAGTTGTCCGTCAAATATGAACCAAGGAATCAGCCCGTAACGGATCAGCATCCCAATCGGGGACACCCTGTATATATTACCTATTATATGCATAATAATTTTACCGGTCAAATTAACTTAGCTTTTGGTTTAAGTTACTATAGTAGATTGATTAATGTAGCTGAATTTATTCGATGTTGAATCGGTAACTTCTTCTTTTATTATGTCTGTAAAATTACTTTCAAAATTTCTTTATATTTACATACCCATTTCCCGTTTTTTATTGGTGAAGTTAACAAAAATTGGTAATGAAAACTATCAGTATTTAATATTTACCTTAGCGTTTGGGAAATTTTATTGGTCAAATAACCTTGACCAATTTTGTGTTTTTCTGGTTTTAGTGACCGCAAAAGATAGTTGACTGTCGCTGAACTTACATGATAAGGTTTATAGAGATAGTACAGCTCAATTATTGTTGATTGATTCAGTAACTTTTTTTTTCAAAATGTCTTAAAGATAACAGTCAAGAATACATGCTGTATAAGATAGCAGAAAAAAGTCCAGTAGAAAAAATATTTTTTCTACTTATCACCAGAGGCACTACAATCGCTAAAGCGATTTTTCTGCTTTCAATTTTGAAACCAGCGGAATTTGTCGGTGATTATTTATTTTCACACAAATTTAATATATTGTGACGAATCACAGATGTTCCAAGTGATAACTAAAAATAGTAGTAAATTATAGCAGTAGGGTTAACCCTGTATCCAAATGTTTGTAGAGATGCAAAATAATGGAATGTTCTACAAGTATTTACGTCGTATAAATAGGTGTAGACATTTGAGTTACGAAACAGATCAATTTTGAATTTCGAAGTGTTAGTATCGGGAAGTGATAAAAAGTGAAAGTGAAGTGTTAAAATAATTGTAGTGATAATCATTGTGGAAAAGTACATACTGTAATAATAATTATTTGTGAAATATTTGTGGAAATTAAAGTTTGCGAGTTTAATATTCACAATCCAGTGATCGAACCGGATAAATAATTAGAATAATCACTCGGCGAAATTGTAACCATATATTATGTGTTAACTATAGATACAAATGCTACTATATGTAGTTGTTTTACTGTGAGCTATGAAGGACATCCGAGTAACCAATACGCCATAATGATTTTCTGATAGCTAAGACCATAATACATCCGAATATGAAGGTTTAGGATAATCGTCTGGATCAGAGATCCTCCAGAATTTTTTGAAGTTTTGGCCCATACATAAAAATCAGTTTTATCACTGTCAGCTATAGAAGGACCCCCGAGTAACCAATATTCAATTATAATTTTCTGATAGCTTAGGTCATAATACATCCGTATATGAAGTTTGAAAATAAAAGTCTGGGTCAGAGCAACTCCAGAATTTTTTGAATTTTTGGCCTAACTATTTTTAATGTAAAGGCCAAAACTTAAAAAAGTTATAGAGGCGTTCTCACCCAGACAATTTTGACCAAACTTCATATTCAGATGTATTATGACCTAAGCTATCAGAAAATCATAATGGCATATTGGTTACTTGAGAGTCCCATCATAGCTCACAGTGAAAAAACTGATTTTTATGTATGGGCCAAAACTTCAAACAATTCTGAAGGTTCTCTGACCCAGATGTTTATCCTCAAACTTCATATTCGGATGTATTATGACCTAAGCTATCAGGCCGATCATAATAGCATATAAGTTACTCGGGGGTTTATCTGTAGCTCTCAGTAAAACAACTACATTTAATAATCTTTGTATCTCTAGTTAACACAATATATATTAAATTCGTATGAAAAAAATTTACAGATTTTATGTGAAACCTTAAATATTTATTTATTATTATTTTGTCAATATTCACGGACAAATTCTGCAGGTTTCAAAAATGACAGCAGAAAAATCTTTTTAACGAACGTAGTGCCTCTGGTGGTGAGTAGAAAAATTATTTTTTACTATAAGAATACTTAATCTTCACATAAACATTTATGGTTGTTTTGTGAAAAGATAATATTATTTTTAGGTAATTTTATGGTTTGAAGTACTATAAAATGTTAGTAAAGTTTACTGGAGGCATTCGTAAGCATTTATCGGAGGTTTAGTGATAAGTACTGCATGCATTCCTAAGTTATTATGAAAATTTAACTATTTAAATCATCTTACTAAGTTGGTTATTTTATGGTTATAGTTACTGTGAAATTTTGGTTTATATTACTGAACGCAAAACATTTATTTTCAGGGTTTTTACGGCTTGCTCCTATCAAGATTGAGGCTTGTAATATTAAGATTCAAAGAAGCTTTACAAATAACTGTAATTCATAGAATAATGCCCGACAAACATTTCTTAAATTTATGCCCGCAAAATTACCGAGGAAATACTGAAGACCGTGTCGGGCAATTACCAACATAATACTGACATAAGTACGTATTTTGTCGCTCTTTGGGCAGGCCGAAATTACCGATTCGGTAATTAAGTGGTTTTAAGTTAATGTAAAATTACCAGCCAAATTTACTAATGGTTCAAATAAAAATTTGTGAAAATGGAACATCATTTAAAACCCAACCTTTTACTATTCATATATTTGTTTTATTTAAATCAATATATTTCAACTATCATATTTACAATACAATTATATTTTTTTTACACATAAAATCTTTTTAAAATAATCAATATTTCATTTTGTTTTATTAAAGTTAGAAATATGGTTTAATATTTATTGTTTTCATTTTTTTTTCAATTGCTTTCATTTTAATTGAAGATCTTTTAAGAAAATTTTGATACCGTTCTTAATTAAGGCTTCATTGGTTTGTGTATCCTCGTCTTGTCGGTAGTTAATAATTTTTGTAATTAATGCGATAATTCCAATATTATCCATGAATACCAACTTTTGTATGGCTGCAAAACAAAACACAGACTATTTATAAGAAACAAATTTTTATGCCTAAAGACGTAAGGCTGAATGTTGAATTGAGCGTGAAACAAGCAAATCGCAGTGAATATTTAGCTAATTAATCAATTTTAAATATAAATCTTAAACTTAAATAATTTGTTGACCAATAAACTATTAAAGCCGCTTTACAGTTCATGTGTTGAGGTCACGCATTTGTGGTTTAATATTTTTCACTGATTGGAAATCTTAGCCTTCTGATCCGTTCTTATATATGTTAGGAACATTAGGGCACTTGACTATATGTGTTTCGTGTTAGAATTTGTTTTGAAATGTATTTGGATTTCTAGTGGATAAAATCGGATAAGAATTGCAATCAGGTAAAACAATTTAAATCTAAATTTAGAGTTGCTATAACAATGACATTCTGATGTTAGCTTTATCATCTATACACTCCCACCTGTTGAGACAAAAATGATTGTATGTAAAAGCGTTTTAAACGATGTTTTAATATAATATAATAAATCTTCATGAACTGTAAGGCGAGAATAATACATATTTTAAGATTAATTTCTAAATTTTTTTATAATTACATTTCTGTAGGCCAGCCTGACCAGTCCATGAATATTTAATAACTAGTTTATAGTCCAACAAAGCCTCTAATATTTGTTTTATGGACGTATTCAAATTTTTGGTAACATGATTATGTAGTCGTATAGTCTGAAAAACATCGATTTGAAATTAAATAACTATTCAACATCATTCGAATTTTTGTTACCATTTGATCCAAATAGCTTGGGTTTGCCAGTTTAGAATTAAATTGCAAAAACATTGGCACATCTTTTATTGGGAGTTCTGGCATTATAAATGTAAAGTCTTTTTCTATAATATTAGTTTTCTTTTCTACTGATTTCTTTACTAAAGCAGAAAGAGATTGGAGGACCTCAAATATGGTATCCATTTTCTTATCCAGATTTAGTTGCGTTTCTTGTATTCGTTTTAGTCGTTTCCCAGTTTTCCTTTGAAATGATTCAAAATTTTCTGTTTCAATAATTTCACTTTGTTTATTACTCTCGATTTCCGTTTCTTTTACATTGCCATTGCTTCGGCAAACCATTGTCGTTCCATTTATAATATAATTATTGGTATCTAGATAATTTAAAATGTAAATCAGTTAGTTCATAGTTATAAGTACTAATAGCAAAGTTTATTATTTTATAAATTTATATTTTTTGCAGTACCAATTTACCTAAATTAAAATTCATTTCATTTAGAGGTTGATTAGTTGGTTTAATTTTCTGTTTTTTTGAAGCTCGTGGAACATTTTCAATTTCTTCGTGAGTTTTTTCTGCGTTAGGTGGACTGAAGCATACGGGTATATTTTTGAGAACAAACTCATCAGTTTGATCCATTAAATCGTTGTAATTTAACCTTTTATTCCTTTTTGCATTTTGCACAGTTTTTTTTCCGATTCAGAGTTAGTATACTCGGTATATATTTTCTCAGCCTTGATTGCCTCATCGTATGTTTCTGAAATTTTTTATATATTTTAATGTGAATAAATGAAATAGTACAGTGAAAGTTAATTTTTAATAGGAAGCCAAACTTGTCAGAATTTACCAATATCGTCTTTAAGCATTTTATAGGTATATGCGATCCAATCTGACTCAACTTCTAAATTATGCTTAAAAGCTTTGCCATAATGTTTAGGCCACATTAAAACTTTATTAACAATCCATTTTTTACAAACCGCAACACATTCAATGGCTCCCTTTGTATTCCTTGTTTCCACAATACAGTACATTTTACCTAAATAATAAACCAATATCAATAAAATAGAAAACTTATATGTAATAGAAAATATAAAAAAAAATATTTAAAATAATACTTATATAACACTGTAAGTTCATAATCCATGTATACTATTGGTTATACGAGGTTATATGTTTAATTAAGTATAGAAAGTATATGAAAACAGATATAAGACCAAATATTTTATAAGTATAAAATAAGTCTAAGATAAATCAAAAAGAATAAACTAGATTTAACTCAACGAATCCAAATAATTAATACGAGGCAATTTAAAATACCAAAAATTTCAAATTCTTACGTTTCACTGTGTAATAATGGAAAAAAAACTTTATATCCGTTTTCGTCTGCGTACTCCATACAAAATAATTTCCGGGATATGTCGTTTAAGTTCCAATAAACGGGATTGGTTTCAACTCCGATAGTTTTAAAAATCTTGAAATTACTAGATGCTACGGGGACATCATAAAAATTTTCTTTTCTCATTATTTCTGAGCCATAGATGTATAATTGATTGTCAATGGGTTCTAAATATTGAAAAGCAATTATATTGTCATTTTTAGCTAAAAACCATTTATTTTTTCTACTACGGTTGATTTTAAATTTTTCCATAATGACCGTGTAATAAACGACTTTTTGTCCATTCAATATAGTTCTTTGCTTTAACTGTGGGTAGTGATCCACATTTTTCTTAAGCCTTATACGATTCATATTGTTTATTTCTAAAATTCTGTTGCTTAACTGTGCGAGTGGTTGATTGTTTTTCCTAAGGAGTCGCTTTATAGTCGCCATGTAACTTTCAAAAGGGTACGCACTGTAGTTATCTAAAGGCCCATAAATATTTGCGTCGTCTGGTAAGTGTATTATAAATGCACATTATATACAACGTGTTCTCTTCCATATATCTCAGGAAACCCATCTACAAAAGCTGTTAACATAGTTTTAGCCAGCTGATTCTTTGTTCGTGAGAAAGTTTTATCACATAATATTAAAATGGAATTATGTAATAAAAGAAAATTTGTATATTTTTCAGATGGTAAAATATCTTTTAATACAAAGGGTCCTGAATATAACAGAAATGTTCGAAACTCAGTTCCTTTAAAATAGTGCAAATTTGAAAGATCCCGTATTTTTCTCTGAAATTCACTGGGTTGGTCGGATGATATGTGAAGAAGCCTTGTTGAAATGTTTTGTATGTCTCGATTGGGTAATACATTTGGAGGCCTACCTTTTACCCACATATTTAGTATCTTTTTCATAACACCCAGGCAAACGACGTGAAGATAATCGAGGGGAAATTGCTTCACCATATCTATGTCTAGTTCTTCTAAAATTGTTGTTGTTATATGATGATCTTCATCATTTTTACTTCTAAATGACTCGTTTGAACGTAACTGTGCATTGTGGTCTGGAAAAGTCATTCTATTATTTGTATGATCCCCTTCTTGTGTACATTTTCCGCATCCAAAATAGCCGCAATGTGATTTTATACCCAATATGCTAGATTTAGCAGGAGCATCACAAATAAATGAAATAATTTGGATAGGCTTCTGACACACATGAGTGGTTCTTTTAATGTCGTCTACAAGCGGGCGTAAGAAATCATTAAAATTGGACGGCTTACTGTTTCCATGATATATTCCAACAACAAAAACACTGCTACTTGGAATATTATTTACTTTACATAAAATCAGCCAAAAGCAGCTTTTAGTGCTTCTTGTTATAGGCACGCCGTCGATATTAAAACTTAATTCGATCACATCGGGTATATTAGCAAAATTATTTAAAATTGTGCTAATGTTTGTGCTTAAACCAATATGAGTATACTGTCCCGGAGGCATATCCAGTATATTTCTGATTTTTGGGGTTTTAAGCAAAGTTCGACTATCTTTTGGTACATCGGCATACCCATTTTCTTTTAGATAACTCAAAAGTTCGTTTAGTGCATTCATTTTAATATTATATTTTACTGCCCATTGCGATATAAAACTAGACAAATCTTCATTCGCTTTATTTGCTTCATCACTTTCAATTTGATTATATTCATCAATATTTTGTTCTAATGGTTCCTTTAGCTCTAATATTGGCTCTACTTGGCGTTTAATTTTTGGAAAATTGGATATATTTTTATTTGCATATTGTCCCGTGTAACGTCGCTTTAAAGATTGTTTTGACAATTCTAAAATGTCTTTATATTTTGGCATATTGCTTTAACTGGTACTGTACCAGTTGTACAATAACTTTTACAGGATAAACCTAAAAATTCAATAACATTTACGAAGAATTACACATAACATTTTTTTCAAATCATAGTAACAGATTATATTTTTTTAAATCATAGTAACACAACCAAATATAAAAAAGAAATGAAAAAGCTAAACTCAATAAGAAGACTGAAATACCAAAGAATGTCTATAAAATTACCGAAAACTAAAATATTTTTAATTTAATGTAACTAATATTTAATGACAGACGCGTTACTGAACAAAATCTTTAGAATTATTGATATAATTAAAATAGTTTAAAATAGTATGTAAAACAATAATAAATTGAATTACAAAATAACAGACGCTTTAGTTACCGACTAAGACCGACAATTTACCGTGAAGTATACAATGATATGTTTGTGTTGTATAAAATTAAACTTACCTATTTACCTTTTATTTAATAGTTTTTCTTTTTTTTTTAATAGTTTTGAACGTTTTCTTTAGCACTGTTTAACACAAAATATTATAGTAAACTAAAAAAACCACAAGCGCTGAGCAAAACTGCATAAAATGAACTGAAAAATAATATAAAATAAAAGCACAAAACGAAATATTAGCCGATTGAGTAGCGAAAAAAACTTTTGGAGTCGTTTTTTTTGATTTTCCTTTTATAAAAAGAAAAAATTGTTCTAAAAGGAAAACAATTGAGATGTTTTCGTATTTCAAACCATGTACAATTTCTATATTTTAGTTGTTGTTTTTGTAATTGTAACCGATGATCGGTATTTTCAAGCCTGATATGTAGTTACCGGTATAGAAATGTTTGTCGGGATGTATACAAACTGTATGTTATGAAATTTTACTAGTCAGTCAAATTTATACTTATGTATTATTTGTTGCGGTATATAGTGTAATTTGTACTGAAATTATTGGTTTTACAAATATGTCACACTAAAATTTTGACTTATTAACCCAAATAAATGAAAAAGAAAATTGGTTATACCAAATTTATGTTTTTATTTATTATAATTTTAAAATAATAACTTAAAAATAAAATTTAATTCTAAATAATTCATTTTTATTAAAGTAATGCAATAAATAATAATATAATAACAGTAATAACATTTTTTTTTAAACTAATGATCAATGTTTTTTGTTTTGGAGTGATTTTATTTTAATAGACGATCTCTTTAGAAAAACTTTGATACCATTTTGAACAAGTTCATCACCTATGGGATCATTCCCGTAATTGACGACATTTATCACAAATTGCAAATATAACATTCATATAATCTATTAAATGATTTTAAATAATTACTATTTGCTCCATGAAATCTTGGTTTAATACTTTTAAATTAAAATCAGCTAATTTCTCTACCGTTTTAATTGGAAGATCAGGCATGATAAAACTATGATCCTTTTTCAATATTTGTATTCGATTTCAACAATGATTTTTTTACCAGTTCAGTTAGTGATTGAACAACTTCAAAAATTGTATCCATTTTATTATCCAATGCAATTTGCATGGTTTCAATTTTTTGAAGCTGTTTTTTCGTTTTCCGTTTTAAATTTTTGAAAATTTTCAATTTCGATTAAATCACTTTCCAACGTAGCAACTTCCTGAAGTGGTACATTTGCTTCTTCAACTTAAATAAATCATAATGAAAATATTTAAATTATATATTCTGCATAATATCATCCAAAAACTGCTTCTAGTACTTTTTGATATTGGTACTCCGTCTATATTGTAACTAAGTTTATTCTGATTTGGCATGTCTTCAACATTTTTCAAAATAACTTTAATATTAATTTTCAAACCAATGTGTGTATACGTCCCAGGTGATATGAATAAAATATCCATTGATTTTGGAGTTCGAAGAAGACTGCTATCTTTCGAAAGATTCGAATATCTATCTTTTTTTAAATATATGAGCAATTCATTTAACACATCCATTTTATGTAATATTTTATGGCCCATTTTACAATAAAATTAGAAAAATTTTGGTTCTCTGTGCTTGATTCATCGTTAGAGTCTTCGCCTTCATTTGTGTATTGATGAGTTTTATTATTATCGATAGGAGTAGAAATATTCAATTGTGCTTCTTTTTCCCTTACTGATTCCGCTTCTAAATTTGGAATTGATGGTTCTCTTAAACAGTAACATGAGGAAGATGCCCTATCTCGCCATGTCAAAGCTTGTTTTGCTAGGTTCAAAACGTTCTTATATTTTGGCATTTTCTGAATATAATATTAAAGAACACAAAATTCAAACGTACGAACTTCGAATAATAAATTTTTATTTAAAAAATTCTCAGAAGAAGTTTATATTAAGTTAAGTTACAACAAAAGTTTTCGAAATATTAATAAATAAAATTCAGATGCTTAGTTTTTATATTATCATGTGTAAATCACGATGATCAAATAAATTATTAAATAAAAATATGATATACCGAAATTAGTTCACAAATAACGAAATAAAAACAATGAAATAAAAATATTTTTGAATGCATACGACAGTAAAAAAAGAACTTATGTTTCCGAACTAATCTCCTAAAATTACCAACGAAAAGCCAGATAAATGATTATCGATAATACTTATAAATTACCGTGGAATAGTAAATTTTTTTTTAATCACAGATAAAATATACTCGTATCAATTGGAATACTTACTGCGTGTTTCTAATCCTTAATTTTTTTTTTTATTCTTGATAAATAGTTATTTTGATTATAATAAGCTAATGTTTTACTACGACACTTAACACTGAACTAGTTTTTATTTTAAAATAATTAAATGTAACACGTAGAACTTCCGAACAAAGGACGAAAAGCAGCCGAAAGTGTAAAAAATAAAATAACAAATAGAAGTTATATAATCCACTCGCTTTAAAAAATATGCGTCTCTTTTAGTTAAATACAACAAAATTACAATTTTTGAAATGTTTGTATTTTAAAGCAGGCATTTCGAAATTTTATGGGTTTCGGTAACTGTTCGGTAATTTGTCAGTAATAATTGTTTGTAACCAATTTAAACTTGCAAGAACTCATTTTTATGATATGACATGTTTAAAATAAAATAATCATGAATAAAAAGGACAGAATGCGATGTTGTATTATAAATGCTCGCATTTGCCTCGCTCTCTCTTGTAGTTTAAGGATAACCTAACATCAAAATATTGCAACAAAAAATTTTTTTTTGTTTTTTGTCGTTGTTATTGTTATTGTAACCGAAATTCGGTATTTTTATGTTGTTGTTTTTGTATTTGTTACCGAGTGTCGGTATTTTTAATACCGTTCGGTATTAAAATGTTTGTGGGGCATGCAATCCAATTTTACTGATATTTCATTCGGATTAAAAAATATAGGACCGCGTTATTCTACTTTCAAATTCGTATTCGGATTTGATAAATCTGAAATTAAAAAAATGGTGTTGCATTTGATGAAACCGTATCCGGATAGGAGCTCAATGAACGAGAAGGAAATTTTTAATAAAATACTATCCAGAGCACAATTTTGCTGACAACAATACATATGCAACCAAATGCCAAAAAAGTTGTGCTTGGTTGTGTTGCACTACACAACTTTCTCCGTCTCAACAAAGACAGCGCGAAAATGTACATGCAATCAAACTTCGTCGATTGGAAAGATGCCGATCACACAATCCATGAAGGTGGATGGTGCATGGAAGTTGGGTAAACACTACAATCCATAGTTTCATCTAAAAACCTTCATGTTTTAGGTGGTACAAATGCATTAGAAATTAGAAATAAACTCTGCTCGTTTATCAATGAAGAAGGCAAACTAATTTGGATGACATTAACAATATATATTACAATCAAAATGTATTTAAAAAATTCATTAGAACAAAATTCATGTTACTTAAAATTAATATAATATTTAAAATAAAATAAAAATTAATTTAATATAATAAAAAAATAATAATTTATGTATATACATATTGACTTATGTATATATTATATCACAAATTTCATGTTTTACATTACTACATTTAACATTCCTCCAGCCGGGATCTTTGTAGATCTACAACGTATTATAGCATACGGGCCATCGCATCGTCCTGATCGAACTCCGACATCCAGCAAACAAAGAATTTTAGCATACGGAAGGACCCACATTTGAAAATTTGTGTGGGTGGCGATTATAAAGTATCGTTTCAGTGGGTTCTAAAATTATGCCATGAATCCATCAGAGAATAGCTATGTAAAAAATTAGAAAAATCCTACCGTTGCGTCAAAGGTAGATTCATAAAAATACCAGCCATACATACGGAATTTTAACATACGGAAGGACCTACATTTAAAAATTTGTGATTACAAAGTGTCATTTTATTTAATTTTTTAATTTAAAGAAATCAATATGTAGAATCAAATACATTTAGGATTTCAGATAAGAAATTTAAATTTTAAGATTTAATGATAGAAAATTAAGATTTTTAAGAAAAGAAATATTAAAATTAAAAATTAAGTATATAAAATTATAATTGTCTGAAGTGCTGTTTTAAATTGATGTTAAACTGTCGTTAAGACTGTCCAAACTCGAATAAGTGCTCAGTATCAGTAAAAAATTTGATATTTGATAATATTATGAATATTGATTGGTTCATTTTCGCCGTAATTAGTACGATGTTTGTCAAGTTTTAACCAGTGTTGGCATACCGGTATTGTAACGGAACGAAATAACGGAAAAACCAGAATTATTCCCAATAACGTTATTTGTACCGGTACTATAATAATAAAATTGGAAATAACGTTACTTTGTAACGTTACGGTTTATATATTTTCCGTTATTTGGGTTTTCCAGCGAATAATATATCTGGCGAAGAACTTCGGTTTCTGAAGATATTTTAAGTTCATATCTGAAGCAGAAATTCAACAATTCCGCAAATAACCTAAATACACACATGAAAAGTGAAGCAAATCAAATTTCTGCGCTGCTAAATAACTTTGAAAAAGTAAAGATGCTTCCCAGCATCCCAGTTTTAGTTTAAATTTTTAGGATCATTCGAAAAATGCACGGTGCAAGCTTTTGTGAAGGTTCTAAACAAAACTCCTTATTTTCTACAGCGAATCAACACTAAGCAAGATTAGATTAGGTTGAGTGGCTGCTACCGCACACTTAGACCTGCGACGGTCTGTTGTGATACCACAGAATCTTACACTCCTTTTACCCTTATGAGAACCAGTTTGAGCTTCTTACGTAGCGTAATAAGTCTCGCACATTACAGTTTTAGAGATCAGAAAGGTATTCCATTAAGAACTTACCCAAATATTCATATCTTTCGTGTGCCAAAGCCGGGCATCAGCATAGGAGGTGGACTACCGTCTCTTCCTCCTCGTCCATACAGCTTCTGCAAAGGTCATTTACTAATGGGTCTCCCTTTCCGGTAGCAGTTGGAGAGTTGTACCGTGCCTCGCTAGTTTGTCCGTCCTGCAGTTTCCCATTACGTCTGAGTGGCCGAGTATCAAGACTACCTGGATATTGTTTATCACAGAAGACTCCAGCTCCTACTTTACCGTGTAGCTTGGAGCCATCCGTAAAGAACTGCAATGCTTCCGTTTCCGCTGCCGACCGCTCCTTCAAGATTCCCTTGAGGGGCAGGTAGTTTGGAAACTTTTCTCGCAGCACAGAGTCCGTGTAACATAGTCTAGATTCCCCAGTTCTTTCCTCAGCGATCTGACTATCGTCGAGTGTCCTGTCTGAAGATATTTCCATTGAGATATGGCTGATAGTCGAGTGGCCGTAATCACCGCCATCTGCTTACCATAAATGTCAACGGGGAGAAGGTGAAACATGACCTCTAAGGCACTTATAGGTGTTGTCCTTAGCACCCCTCTTATAAGCATGCAGGCCGTTCTTTGCACCTTCTTATTAAGCAAACTTTTAATCAATCTATGTAAATTTAAGTTCTATGTACCAATTAATACCGGTATAACGGAACGAAATTATTTGCTTTTTAAGTTACGTACCAATAACCGTAACGATAACGAAATTTAATTCGGAGGTATAACGAAATTAATAACGTTACCATTTTTTTTCCGGTATGCCAACACTGGTTTTAACAACTTGTGCAGACGAAGATTTCTACTGGGCACGTTTATCCTAATGCTCTGAAGAATAAACGGAGAGTCTACATGGCCCAAAAGTATATTTCACAAAACACTTGCACAATTTTCTTGCCTGCGATCAACCAAAGTTGCAATATTATATGCGTAAGAGCGTACAGTGTAAGGTGGTAAGAGGGCCAGGTTCTCATGGAATGGTAAATTGTAGTTGTAGTTCCAGTTGTTTATATAATAAATAATATAATAAATATAATAAATAATAATATTATTTATGAAATATTTTTTATTAATTTAATTATATCACAAAAACTTTATCACAACACAAAATTATAGTTTATTTTCAAACGAATTGATTGGTAAACGTCAAATTCGCTTGTAAATAAACCACAGCGAAGTAAGAACCGACGTGCGTTTCTACAATAAAAAAAGTGTAGTTAAATTAGCTGGTTTATCGAATTTTTTTTAGCTAAAATTTGTACATAATCGCTATGCAGGGTTGCTATTTCTTTGGGTTCTAATGCACATGATTTATCAAAATGCATAGTGGCCGGATATGCTTTAGTTTTCACTGTCACTGAAAAAATTCCAGAAATATTTGGGATCACTTTTAATATTATTCTGAACTTGGATTATGTATATCTTGAAACAATCATCATACTACGCATTTTTCAAATTGATTAATTTATCATCGTACCATGGCTGATGGATGACTGTAGTTTTTGTTACCGGTACAAACTGATCGAAGCCATTGAATAATATATCATAGAAATTGTTAATATTAGTGTTAATATCAATTAATCCATCAATTTCCTCGTCCCAATTTTTATTATTCAAGAAGCCTTTAAGTCCAACGATGTTAGCTTTGGCAAAGTTATGTCGTATACCTGGTTCTTGATGGGTCATATCAGGGGGTTCTAAAATTATGTCATGAACCCATCAGAGAAAAGCTATGTAAAAAATTAAGAAAATCCTACCGTTGCGTCATAGGTAGATTTATAAAAATACCAGTCATACTTTTAGCATAAGGAAGGCCCACATTTGAAAACTTGTGTGGGTGACGATTATAAAGTGTCATGTCAGGGGATTTTAAATTATGTCATGAACCCATCAGAGAATAGCTATCTAAAAAAGTAGGGAAATCGTACCGTTGCGTCATAGGTAGATTAATACCAGCCATACTTTTAACATACGGAAGGACTCACATTTGAAAATTTGTGTGGGTGGCGACAATAAAGTGTCATGTCGGGGGGTTCTAAAATTATGTTATGAACCCATCAGAATAATAATATATAATTAAAGAAGGCGGAAATAATTCCAGAACTCAATGCCACTAGAGGGCCCACGGTTCAACATACACATACAGACTAAACACACCCAATCGTGATTGATGAATCGTCACCACCCCGAGAATCGAACCCGTGATCCCCGAATGACAGCGCAAGTACGCTACATTCTCTGCCACGAGAGCGACAGTCAGAAAATAGATATGTAAAAAATTAGGAAAATCTCACGCAATCTTACCGTTGCGTCACAGGTAGATTAATAAAAATACCAGCCATACATACGGAATTTTAACATACGGAAGGGCCCACATTTGAAAATTTGTCTAGGCTCTGCTACGAAATCATGCTAGGGTCTACTACGAAATCATTTGTTAATACAAAAAATGAAAGAGTAAATGTGAATATAGTCTAAATTTGCAGGTAAACGTAGATTGAACATACATTTACCAAAGGGATAGGTAAATTCGGACATTTACCGGTAAATTCGGACATTTGCCGCATTTCGGGCTTTAACCGTAACAGATATACTAAAACTTTTTCGTTACAATTGTGCCATCTCTTATCAAATCTACTAAATTTCAATAAATTGACTTTGTACCAGACCATTTATGTCATACATCTCAGAAATCAATTATGATTGTTTCGATTCATGCTAAAAATTTCTATATTGCGTACCAGCAAACCAAGCCGATTTATCTGATTTAGTAGGCTTTTGTTATTATTTTACGTAACATTCATAATTTTAATTTTTAAAAATTAAAATAAACATAACTGCCCATTTAAATAAAATGTGTTGTTAGTTATGATGCTTATACAAATAATAAACAAATATTCGTATTAAATATTTTATATTTTAAATTATTCTCTATTTTACGTTATTTACATGTAAAATATAAAAACGATTTTTTACATGTAAACCAAACTGTGGTTACAAAGAAATATAACTCATATAACGCCGTTACAAAGAAATATAACTCAATGAATATTACTCAATAATTTAAATTGATGTCGCCAGATGTAGCTTAATGGTTAAGAGAGTTTCTCATCACGCCGCCGTCTCGAGTTCGATTCCCGCCGTTGACCAAATTAACATGCAATCGGATGACATAAAAACGCGTTTGTGTGTAAAAACATTCGTTGGGCTGACCACCTACAATGTGCACCATTCGTTAACACTGGTTCGTAAGGTCTCAGTTGGGACGCGGTAAGAGCCGTTTTTGGCCTCTAAGCCATAGATTATAATTTAAATTGAACTTCTATTTACATTGATCGTGATCGATTTATTAAAAAATAATTTCAAAAAATAAATTTAACCGAATATTCAAAACTGCGTTAAAACCAAATAGCTCAGTTTCAAATATAATTTCGTCTCTTACAGCATTAATAAAGGTGTTGGCTTCAGATTCACAAAGAGCTAAAATGCGGCAAAACGAAGGCAACAAAAACGTATGCAATACAATTCTTTTAGAAGAAGGACTTGAAGAAGTAGCTTCTCTAATCAAAGACGAGAGTACTGATAGAAGCACGAGCAAATGTCTGGTTTTAATCGTCAGGTATTTTGATTACATCAAAGGTAAAGTCCGAGATAGATTTCTAGCACTGTTAAAATTAAATAGTTCAGAGGGCCACACTACACAGTAAAAAACCAAAACCACAATAAAATGATTTTATTCGTCGCGATATACTTTGCTAATCTATTACAACGTTATTATATATAAAGTATTATTATCAAAGCTATCTTCTGATTTGTCGGATATCTCAAGGGCCTAGAATAATAAACGTGGTCGGAGAGAAATGTCTGAATCACCGTTTTGTAGGTTTGGCTGGGAATTGTGGAAGCTCTATTCCTACCATATGCACATTAGTATTTTCTTGCAAAATCTTATTTTAGGGTTTGATTTATTAAAATTACGCAATAGTTAAGGTGAAATTGTACTTTTTGTTATGTACAAATTTTAGAAGTTTATAATATTACAGGGGCTTAATGCTAAATTACATTCTTTTAACCATAAATCTGCAAACTTCCTGCTAAATTTTAAGTTTTGTTATTTAAATATTACATGATTTTTCTAGCAAATTTATGACTTAAAGTATTTAATTTTAACAATTATTTTTTATTTGTATGTGAATGTAATTTTACGTGATAAAGGTTGGCAATTTTTCCCACAAGTAAATTCACGTAATTTTCAACCGAAATTTTTTACTGTGTATGCATAACGTTTTTACAGATTTTTTTTAAAAATTTGAACATTCCACTAGAGCATTTGGTGGGATTTGCGTCGGATAATGCGTCAGTTATGGTAGGGAAAAAATCTGGTGTTAAAGCGTTGATTCAAGCACAACAACCGTATATTTATTTCACGGGATGTCAAAAAAAGTTTCCCCAAAATTTGGAATCATTGACCAGTGGCCCAATTCTGGTAATTCCCCGGGAATAGGGAAATGGGGAAAGATTTTATATGTAATTTCTGTTCAAATATATTTTTACGGCCTTCTGACTCCAAAATGGGAAGGGAAAATTATTCCTAATTTCACACTAGCTTTTCACCTTAGTATGCCAGAAAAAAAAAATTATAACTCAAATTACATATAAAATCATTCTCCAATTCCCTATTCTCCGGAATTACCAGAATTGGGCTACAGAAACATATATTCGTTTTTTACACAGTTCCAAAAGACAAAATGAACTTAGAGAGTTTCAAGAATACAATTCCGTGAAGAATCATACAATTTTAAAAGTAGCATCTACCAAATGGCTATCAATCGCAAATGTGATGAGACGCATACTAGAGCAGTGGATTCCACTTGAACATTTTTTTTTATCATATTAGTTCGCAAGAAACGCCAATTTGGCACAGAATATTTCATCTGAAATGAACATTATAAATAAAATCTACTTTTGCTTTTTGACCTATATTTTAAGTTTAATAAATAAGTTGAATCTTGAGTTTCAGCCCGAAGCTCCACGGATTCACATTTTGGTACCAACGACATATTTTAAAACCACCCTAGAGAATTTCATAAAATCAGACTACCATGAAAATGCATTGAAAAATCAAATATATTTCGAAAATGATAATGTATATTTAGATCTACAGGATATATACATTCGGGCAAAAGCTGAAATTGTACTAAATACAATAGAGGATCAAGAAAAAAATAAAATTAGAAAACATTGTAAATTGTTGGAAGTTTGCAAACAAATTTTAAATCGAATAAAATTTAATGATGCGATTTTATTGGTTCCCCTAATGACTTATTCCCAAATTTGGTAGAAGAAGGGAGTATCGAATTATTAGATGAAGAATGAAGATGTATGATCAATCAAACCATTTTGATAAAAATTTGAATTTTGGAGTAACATATTTTCGTTAAAAAATTCGTTGAATGAATACATGTTTCCTAAACTCCGATAATTTATTGACACAATAATTGCATTTCCTCACGGCAGTGCAACGCGGAAAGAAAATTTTACAACAGTAAACTCCATTATAATGGCAAAGGAATTACTTAATGGCCAAGAAACGGAAAAATGGATTCCTTCAAAAAGTTTAATATCGAAGTACAAAAAGTTGTAAACTTATGTTCCTTGTTTTACGAGTTTTTTTTAAATTTTTAGTATTAAATATATACAGTCGCCGTTTGTAGCTTAATAGTTAAGAGAGTTTCTCATCACGCCGTGGTCTCGAGTTCGACTCCCGCCGTTGAACAAAAATTAACATCCAACCGGATGACATAAAAACGCGTTTGTATGTAAAAACATTCGTTGGGCTGACCACCTACAATGTGCACCAATCGTAAAAATTGGTTCAAAAGGTCTCAGTTGAGACGCGGTAAGGGCCGTTTACGGCCTCTAAGCCATAGATTTTTTTTTTTATTAAATATATACAATATTTATTTACATATTTGATATATGTATTGGATTAATTTTGCCAATGAGTAAAAGCAAAGATTATTTTACATAAAGATGACTCAACCAAAGCAAAAATTTACAATATGAACGATTTTGTTTTGTTTTGTTTTACTATAGAACAGGGGAACCCATCACTATGTAGCGGAACCCAGAATAATAATTTTTGTATTTTAAAATGTTACTCTGATTGAACTATCTTTTTAGTATATAATAATCTTTGGTAAAAGTGAAAAAGACTGTACATTTTTGTACTAGTTTTTTGTTATTTATTATTTGTTATTATTTTTGTATTATTTGCATTAATAAAAACATGACATAACATTTTGTAATATATACTACTTGACGTGAAAATAATATTTTTTTAATAATTGTACTACTCACAAAATTTATAAAACAACAGCGCTGGTGATAGCTACAAATTAAAGATAAAAATTAATAAGAGATACAACTATTCGTGATTTTTTTCGTATTTGTATTTCGTGTGTATACGAAGCTTTTTTTATGATTGATACCAAGGAGAATTCCGTCCAAATCGGTCAGTCACTGATCAAGTCTTTTCACTACGAATGATTCTTTCCAAGTACTACGAAACATCAAGCCTATATAACTTGATCAATCGAGAGAGACTATGGTATGCGCTTGAAAGTTCAGAACAGGCTATCGAGAACTTTTGCAATCACCACTCGTGTTCGACAAGGAGATGCGCTGCCCCGATACTTTTTAATCTCATGTTAGAATACATCCTTCGTAAAAATGAACCTTAGGGCAATATCTTATTCCGACAACCCAATCAACTTTTTCCATACGCAGATGATATCTGTGTGGTATCAATATAATGTGGAATCATATATAAATATATGATCTCTGGTTTGATTTCAGTAGTGGAAACCACACGTTTGAAGGAGTAATTGGATTCAAGTCTCTTGGATCTCTCATCACTCACGATAACAGTGTGGGAGAGGATGTCAAGGTTCACCTTGCCGTTGGCAATCGGGCTTTATATCCTCTACGTCCACTGCTGAAATCAAAATACCTTGCAAATGAGGATAAGCTGAAACTGTACAGAGTGTTGGTCACACACGTTGTCATGTATGGATGTAAGAGTTGGACCTTGACGGATGAGTACGAACGATGGCTTCTAACATTCGAGAGAAGAATCATGCGTGTGATATATGGCCCAAAACGCGACGTTGATGGTACATAACGAGTTCGTTTCATGCACGTGATCAGGAATTTAATGCAAATTTCTGATATCGTGTATGAAATCAAAGGACAGCGAATACGCTGGCTCGGTCACGTTCTACGTGCGGATTCGAATCGAATGTTACAGCAATCTTTAAAGGGAGAGCCGCCTTTCAGTAGGCGAAGAGGTCGCTGTCGACGACGATGGCTCCACGGCGTAGAGAGCGAGCTGGCATCTTCTGGTTGCTTGAAACAATATCAAGAGCTGGCTCGTGATGGAGTCAGATTGTTGACAGGGTACGATCCAATAATAGCTAAAAAGCCGTAAAAACCAAAAAAAAATAGCATCATCATAACGGGTGATTTTTTTGTGGTTAGGATTTTCATGCATTAGTATTTGACAGATCACGCGGGATTTCAGACAAGGTGTCAAAAAGAAAGATGCTCAGTATGCTTTGACATTTCATAACTGAAGCCGAACGATCTGCCACAACGTCGAATTTTCAGTGAATGGGCCCTAGAAAAGTTGGCAGAAAATCCGCTTTTTTATCGACAAATTTTGTTCAGTGATGAGGCTCATTTCTGGTTGAATGGCTACGTAAATAAGCAAAATTGCCGCATTTGGAGTGAAGAGAAACCAGAAGCCGTTCAAGAACTGCCCATGCATCCCGAAAAATGCACTGTTTGGTGTGGTTTGTACGCTGGTGGAATCATTGGACCGTATTTTTTCAAAGATGCTGTTGGACGCAATGTTACGGTGAATGGCGATCGCTATGGTTCGATGCTAACAAACTTTTTGTTGCCAAAAATGGAAGAACTGAACTTAGTTGACATGTGGTTTCAACAAGATGGCGCTACATGCCACACAGCTCGCGATTCTATGGCCATTTTGAGGGAAAACTTCGGAGAACAATTCATCTCAAGAAATGGCCCGGTAAGTTGGCCACCAAGATCATGCGATTTGACGCCTTTAGACTATTTTTTGTGGGGCTACGTCAAGTCTAAAGTCTACAGAAATAAGCCAGCAACTATTCCAGTTTTGGAAGACAACATTTCCGAAGAAATTCGGGCTATTCCGGCCGAAATGCTCGAAAAAGTTGCCCAAAATTGGACTTTCCGAATGGACCACCTAAGACGCAGCCGCGGTCAACATTTAAATGAAATTATCTTCAAAAAGTAAATGTCATGGACCAATCTAACGTTTCAAATAAAGAACCGATGAGATTTTGCAAATTTTATGCGTTTTTTTTTAAAAAAAAGTTCTCAAGCTCTTAAAAAATCACCCATTATATATATATATATATATATTATATACATATATACATATACATATATATATATATATATATATATATATATTATATACATATATACATATACATATATATATATATATATATATATATATATATATATATATATATATATATATATATATATATATATATATATATATATATATATATATATATATATATATATATATATATATATATAAATGTATATATATATATATATATATATATATATATATATATATATATATATGTATATATATATATATATATATATATATATATATATATATATATATATATATATATATATATATATATATATATATATTTATATATTATAGAAATTAAATATTCAACCTGAAATTGATTTGTAATCATGATCATCGAACATCATTTATATATTTATCAAACTCAAATGATCATAAAAAATAAATAATCTAACCACTTCCATCATTATGATCTAACTCTCAGCTAATACAACAACAAAAAAAACGTAAATATAAAATACAACAACAAAAACATTAAAATATAAAATACAACAACAAAAGTCAATACAACAACAAAAACACGTAAATATAAAATACAAAATCCTTAAAATATAAAATGCAACAACAAAAACATAAAATAACCAAAACGTCACGAAAAGAAATACGTCACTCAACCAAAATTAAATAGAAATGTTTGTCAATGAATTGTTGGTTGATGAAATATGGATAGATGAGTTGGTTTTCACAAATTTGTTTTTGTAAAAATTATTTATGTATGAAATTGCTTTCTATTATTTTGTTTTCGTTGGATTCGTTTTGTATGAATAGTTGTTGTTTTATTTGTATTTCTATCATTTTTCGTGGAATCCATTATTGGCCCGTACCGTGTCTACAATCTGACTCAATCGGTTTCGATCACGAGCCAGCTCTTTAAACCGTTGCCAGAGTTTGAAGATGCCAGATCGCTCTTTACGCCGTGGAGCCATATTCGCCGACAGCGACCTCTTCGCCTACCGACAGGCGGTTCTCCCTTAAAGGTTCACTATATCATTCGGTTCGGATCAGCACGCAGAACGTGACCGAGCCAGCGTACTCGCTGTCCTTTGATTTCATGCACGATATCAGGAATTTGCATTAAATTCCTGATCTCGTGATTAAAAAGAACTCGGTATGTACCATCGACGTCGCGTTTTAGGTCATATGTCACACGCATGTTTCTTCTCTCGAATATTAGAAGCCATCTTTCGTACTCATCCGTCAAGGTCCAACTCTCACATCCATACATGACAACGGGTCTGATCAACACTCTGTACAGTTTCAGCTTATCCGCATTTGCAAGAGATTTCAGCAGTGAACGTAGAGGATACAAAACCCGATTGCCAGCGGCAAGGGCGCCCACACTATTATCGTGAGTGATGAGAGATCCGAGATACTTGAATCTCATCCCTCCTTCAAAAGTGTGGTTACCACTACTGAAATCAATTGCGTCTTGGTCTCGAAAACCAGAGATTAGATATTTGGTTTTGAACTCGTTGATTTTGAGACCAACGGAAGCTTAACACTGTTCCATTGGATCAAGTATCTCTTTCACTCCGTTGGCATTTAATCCAATCACACAGATATCATCTGCATATGCAAGAAGTAGATTGGATTGTCGGAATAAGATATTGTCCTGAGATGTTTCACTTTTACGAAGGATGTGTTCCAACACGAGATGAAATAGTATCGGAGACAGCGCATCTTCTTGTCGAACACCGGAAATGATTGCAAAAGTTCTCGATAGCCTGTTCTCAACTTTAACACACCATTGTGACTGCGTTAACGTCATTTTACAGATGCACATATTTTTTCGGTATTCCTAAATATTCGAGCGCATACCATAGTCTCTCTCGGTTGATCGAGTCATAGGTTTTGCTTGAAATCTAGGAATACCTGGTGTTCATCGCATAATTATTTTATATTATTTTAATAGTATTAAGCCTGATTTCCATTATGAAAAAAATGTAGTAAGCATTTTTAGTGAAAAAACCAAATCGAGAAAAAAATTAAAAACACCATTTGAGTGACAGAGATTACGTTTTTACTTTTTTCTTTTTCTTATAGTGGAGATATTTTGACAGATGCGTGTTACATAACCAATAAATTTCAAATTTTTTTTGTTATTGAGAAAAAAGACAAAAAACACATTGAATTTTTTAAATTTAAAAATATAAACTTTACATAATTATTCATTATTTCAATTATATATGTTCATTATGCATTATTTCAATTATTTTCAATGAATTAAGACACAAAACGAAATGTAAAAATTATGAATTGACCATAAAATAGCATCCATATACATTTTTTCCTATAAAATATTTCTCCAATATTGAATAAAAATACTTCTCTTGATATATTTTGTCAGTACTGCTATAATTATTTTCTCAGTAACCATAAAAATTTATTCAGTACTGAATCAATTTTTTATACTGGGAATGTTTTTTATTTCTCTCGCGCTTTAAGAAAAATTATATTTTTATCCTACTTGGACTATTTTGTCAGTATATTTTTCATAATGGAAATTTGGCTTTACGTTGAAACACAATAAGGTGAAGCTAAACTATAAGCAGCTACCACCAGTGGCCCTATTCTGGTTTTCCCTGGGAATTGGGAATTGGGAAAAAATTTTTCCCAATTCCCAACTATAATAATTCCCAATATTTTATTCCCCAATTCCCAAAAGTGTATTCTGGCGTGCTGGGAATTATTTCCCCTCTGTGAAACAAATAGTTTTAAATGTTCGCCACTAGAGTACCTTTTTAATGGTTTTTTCATGGTGCGTTATGTTAATATTTGAATATGATTTAAATATTGATGGATGAATAACAAATTTAAAAAAAAATAGGTGTTTTCGCTTTTGAAAAACAAAAAATTGTTTAGGGTCGAAATTATTTTCTATGAGTATTTATGAATGAGTTAATTTTTTTTATATTTTAGGGCAGATATGACCAAATTTAAAAAAATAGGTGTTTTTGCTTATAAGAAATAACAAAAAAATTTAAATTTATACTCTAGTATTATGATTATGAGTGTTTTACCATAAGAAATATGAATTCCCAACAATTTTAATAGGGAAAAATAAACGTCAAAACTGTTATAATTGGGAATTATTTTTTCCAAACAAAATATTTTTCCCAATAGCCAGAATACACTTTTGGAAAAAATAATTCCCAACTGTTATAAAAACGTCAAAAATTCCCAATTCCCAATTCCCTGGGAAAACCAGAATAGGGCCACAGAGAGAATATTTTTTTATTCTATTGTGTTGTATATTCGTAGATATGAGAGATATTCATACATATTTGTTTTTATTTTGGTTCTATGTATGCACTATGAAATATGAAGGTTGATGATGTGTATAAGTAATATGAGAATTCGAAGTAGGAAAGAAAACTACAAAATAATTTCAAATTAGGTTTCATTAAACGAGATATCTATATGTGAAGACCTGTAAAAACATAAAAGTGTATATCATTCTGAAAAAAAAATTGTAATCCAACGTACATATTATAAATAAAAAACATAAAATAAGGAATTTTATTTAAACAATAGAGATTTTAGAAAAGAATGTAGTACTTCTGTAGCTTCTATGGACGCTTCGCCCGTGCTGTACTCAACTCGCTGATCAGGATCACTCGGTAGCAATTTTTGGACTTATTGAATTTTGTACGGTAACATTTTCAAATCAGTTTTCAAAATTCGCCTTAAACTGCGTGCAAAAATGTGTAACTGGGAACCACGTCTCCGAATTGATATTTCTGGAGACTGCAACAAAATCGTGCACCAAAGCTACATTTTCAGCGTGACGAAACATCCGTTATCTTCTAGAATGAGATCTGTCTGCTATCGTACCGTTCTGTCTAAAATTCGTATGTGAACGATAAATTGTGATTTTGTGAGACACTGGACGAAAAGGATATTTTTGACGCAATTTCCGCTGAGTGGCAATAATGGAACGATTAATTTCAATAAATACTGTCATTATTTCTGCTCGTACTTGTGGCGTATATTTATTCATTATAAAATTGGGTCGTTTACACAACAATTAAATAGTTGGAAATAGAATACTATCTTTCGCTAATGCATACATTATTTGAGTGATAGACTAAAACGCACATGGGTTGATTATACGAATACGTAGTTTTTTTGTCATTTACGAAATTATATCCATTTGATAGCAACAAAAGCTCTTCATTTTGCATTAATTCCTATAAATTATTTATCGGTTTGTCATTTAAAACCATTTTCTTAGATATTAGTTTTCTTAAAAGTTTGGTGATTCGTTTTTTAATGTTTTTATAATTTTGAAATGATACTCGTTAAACAAAGTATCTCTTAAGTACTCTTGCGCCGATATGTTTTTTAAAAGTTTCATTTCATTTGCTCCACATTTCTTCTGGATTCAATTTTTTACCAAATTAATTGGATCAGGTTTTTGTTAATTTTTTGTTTATTTGATGTTAATATATCGAAATATTGAATTCTTGTGAGAGCACAATCAATTTTTTCGGTTGTAGGATTACAAACTTTCCGATTTTTAATCGTTTATTATTTGTATATTGATTTTTTACATTATTGAACCAATTTCAACATTAGCATTTGATAAGCGTTCTAAAATACCACGTTTTTTAGCAGACAAGTCGTCCAAATGGCAAATATGATAAGTATTGTTTGATTGTAAACGAACGAAACCCGGGTAGAAAAAGTCATCTTTTTTCTAATGACGTCTCGTCAGTTTTATAAATTTTTTCTAAAATTTGTTGATGCATTTCATGAAATTTAATGAAAAATTGACTAAATTCATTCTCTTCTTGTTCATCATCCATACCTTTTTCATTTTGATCGAATTTTGCTAAAGTGGTTTCAAAACTGTTTGATTTATTAGTTGAATATAAGCAATTTGCAAATATTTCAAAAGATTCAAAGACATCGTTTGATATAAATCGACTACTGAAAAATAACTCAAATTACTTTAAATATTTTAACTATTTCCTCGATTTGAGAACAATTTAAAATAACGCAGAATATATCTAATAATAAATTTTTGTCTTTTAATGTAATATTGTAACATTTTTTGGTAATTTGTTTTGCAATTAAATTGATAAAATGTGAACAAAAAATTGAAACAATTACTGAATCTTTCTTGGGTTGTTCAATGTGAATTAAAATTGTATATGTATAGTTGAGATAAGAAGATATACTCATACAATTAAGTGAGTACAATAATGCAATTATAGAAGCCCAGGACCAATCTACTACATAGCATTTTGGATAATATGATTTAATTAGTTTTTGCATTTGAGATTGCAGATCTAATAAAAATTTAATTTGTGTTTTAGAATCGTGTTGGCTCGAAATCATTTCCGCTTTCGGAATTAAAATATTATTAATTTTGATAACACATGCATAGTATAAAATCCTTTTGAAATTGTGCGCAAAGCATGTTGGATTTCGTACTAAGTTACCTGTAGCATCGATATGAACTATACTTGGTTCATACGTTTGGAGAAGTTCAAGTAAGCTATCGCATATCATTATAACTTATAATGGATAAAACAAAAGAATATATATATATATATAAATATATATATATATATATATATATATATATATATATATATATATATATATATATATATATATGTCTGTTTGGTTGTGGTTCTGATATACTTTTCTTATACACCATATATCCATTATAACGCAGTTGGCTACAAGGTCGTTTTGTTTGTTAAATTCTGATCTTGTTTTTCGAATAACATTACTTGGTGTTATGAATTGAGTGTTTCCTTTCTGTGCCAAATCGAAATCCGTATTTTTGAGTAGACTTAGTTGATAATTATGAGGTGTTTTAACTCATTTCTTAAAGCCTCACGGCGTTTGTCTCTGATTTGATTAAAAGCTTTATCACCTTCATGAGTTTCGATATCCACACCACTTACATAAATAGATATCAGTTGATTTGGGTTATAATAAATTTATATTTTTGATTGTGTGACGTATACTTGCATTTTCCGTAAACCTGTTAAGTTACTTTGAAGCTTATTTACTAAATGAATAGTTTCAAATGAAATTATGCATGTATTATTAGCACCCATTAAAGTTTTATTGTTTAAATGACGAATTTTTTCTTTACATTTAGGATATAATCGTTGATTTTAATTTTTAGTTTTAACCTCCAATCCGATTTTTTATACTTTCAATTTGAAGGTATCGGTGCTTATAGAATTGGCTTAGTTTCATCAATTGTAGGATAATTCGATTGTGTTTGAATATTAGAATTAATAGTTTGTTCCGTGCTACCCATTACTAGAATAAAAAAATCATCAGTAGTTAAATCAAGATTAGCGGCAGTGGTTATGTTAGTTTTTAACTCTCCATTTTTAAAATATTTGATAAGACAACTTTAATTCTATTTATATTTTTCGAATTAATATTAAAATTAAAAATTGAGCAAACGGGGTTTAATGTATTCATTGATAATTGGAAGTTATTTAACATTCGTACTCCCATTTTATATAAAATACACTTTAATATATCTTTGTCAATAGACATTTTAAGTTTATAGTTGTACTTTTTACCTTTAACGAAGCTTAACGAAAATATAACAACTAATAACAAACAGGAACGACTGACGGTGGTAACTCACAGCAGTCATTGTTAACTACATTATTAGTTAATTATAATATGTTGTTAGTAAAATTATTTTCACATTTGGATTTGAATTTGTTAGTTTTGTTATTATTGTTATTTGGATAGGATAGGAATGTTCTAGGTTCATCAAATATATGTAAATGTCTACGATTGTATATGTATATTACAGGAGCATTTTACTTTTATTTGAGTCATCTCATGATATGCTGTTAGGAAAGAGAATGAACAGTATCAGAGAGATTAAGAAGAACTAAAAATTTCATCAAAATATTGGTGGGTTATACAATCGAACGGGTCATGCAATTATAGATTCGCATTTTGTTTTATTTAAGTTTGTTCACACTAATATAGTTTTATTGGAAGAATAATATAAAGAAGAAATATTTTGGATTATACACTGATACGTTTACGTATAAAGTGAGTATATAGAGTAAAGCCTGATTTCCATTATGAAAAAATACTGACAAAATAGTCAAGGCGGGATAAAAAATATAATTTTTCTTAAAGTGCGAGAGAAATAAAACATATTTCTAGTATAAAAAATTTATTCAGTACTGAATAAATTTTTATGGTTACTGAGAAAATTATTATAGCAGTAATGAAAAAACATATCACGAGAAGTATTTTTATTCAGTACTGGAGAAATATTTTATAGGAAAAATAAAGATGGATGATTTTTTATGGTCAATTCATGATTTTAACATTTAGTTTTGTGCCATTCATCTTAATTCATTGTGAAAATAATTGAAATAATGAATAATTATGTAAAGTTTTTTTTTTAAATTTATTGTTGTAAATTTAAAGTGTATTTTGTCTCTTTTTTCAAAAACAAAAAAAAACTAAAATTTTTTGGTTATGGTACACGCATCTGTTAAAATAACTCCACTATAAAAAAAAGTAAAAAACGATCTCTGTCACTCAAATGGTGTTTTTGATTTTTTCTCGATTTGGATTTTTCAGTAAAAAATACTGACAAAATTTTTTTTCATAATAGAAATCAGACTTAAATTTTCAATTCAACGTTCTCTCGAGTATGCGCTAAAGTGATATAATATTAAAATATAAAACAATGAGCTTAAAATAAAGAGAGTTCTCCTTAATGATATTGTACGATACTGATTATACCGCTAATTTCCATTTTAATAGTAGTGATGGGACAAATCGATACTTTTGAGTATCGGTATATACCGATACTTTTACAGCGTTAACCTGATACTTTAACCCGATACTTTTAACCGATCGGTTAAAATATATATATATATATATATATATATATATATATATATATATATATATATATATATATATATATATATTTTCTATATATATATATATATATATATATATATATATATATGTATATATATATATATATATATATATATATATATACATATATATATATATATATATATATATATATATATATATATATATATATATATATATATATATATATATATATATATATATATTTATATATATATATAAAATATATATATATATATATATATATATATATATATATATATATATATATATTTATATATATATATATATATATATATATATATATATATATATATATATATATATATATAATTTATTTATGTACATCCATAATAAATAAATAGATTTTCATATTCCGTCAATTCCAGATCCAATTCAAAGTTAGTTCGTTTCTAAACATAAATTTCATAACACCAATTTATTAAAAAACACCGACAAAACGAAATACTCATATTAACCGATCTACTCGTAAACACCGATATACAAAAATTAACCGGGTTACTCATAAACACCGACATACTCAAATTAACCGATCTACTCCTAAACACCGAAATACAAAAAATTATCCGAGTACTCATTAACACCGACATAGTCAAATAAACCGAACTACTCATAAAACCGATATACTCATATACGTAAAAACAACGATCTACTCATATAAACCGATATTCAATATCAATCTATAGTCTTGCTCGTTCATCTAATACAATAAACATTAAAGTTTATCTATAGTCTTGCTCTTTCCGCAAATACATATTTTCCTTTAAAATAGTTTGCTCTTTTAGCATACACTATACACATAATATGTGTTGGTGAATGAATGTTTAAAAACCAACGAAGAGAATGAGAAAACAAAATTAAAAGTAAAAACTCATTTCAGTATGTTTGGTTTGATACGAATACACAATAAGGTATATTTGGTTCATTTTAACCTGATAGTTTGAAAAGTACTCAAATGACAATCCGGACTATTTGAGTATCAGGTTAAAAGTATCGGGTTAGAGTAAGTCCGAACATCACTATTTAATAGTGTACATTGTCTTGCTCTTGCGTAAACGAACAAATTTTATATTTTCCATAATTAAAAGTGGTTTAATATTTGTTTGTAAGTGCAAGCAATTTGATTTAAACAATTTAAATTAGTTTCATTTTGCAAAAATAAACTTAGCGGAAAATTATAAAAATAAAAACAAATTGGCTTCTGGAGTGGTATGTGCAGTTCGAAACTACAAAGCTACGAAAAGAGGTTTTCCACAAAAGAAATTCTTTTGTTTTCCATTCATGAGTGGATTGAGAAATTTTGTTTGGAAATAAATAAATTAAGTAAACGTCCGAAACTGTGCGAAGATCATTTTACGTCTGAATCTAAACTAGAAGAAGACGATACTTTATTAAATGTACTGTTAAATGTAATAAAATTATTGTGGGACATGCCTACCCTAGTTACGCTCAAGCTGGATCTTGTAATATGGATCTTACATTTGAGGAATTCGAAGCGATTGAACCACCAATGAAAAAACCGTTTACTGAAAACTGAAACCTGCTGCAACAACTGGGAAATTCAAACCAAAAACTTTACTTACTACAGAAGTAAATACTATACGACATCGATAGAGAAATAGTTAATCTGAAAAAAGTGATACAACATAAAAATATTCAAATTCGATCTCTCATTTTAAAAAATCGATACCTACGGAAAACAGTCTTATAAAATTAATATCTACGAAAAACGAGTAAGTCTTTAAAGTAGTCTTATAAAATTAATATAGCGGACAAAATTAATAATTTAGATTATGTAAACGATCATGCAAAAGAACTGGGGTCAATGTTCTAGATTTCTAGCTCAAAATATTTTTTTCGCTCTGCACGAACATATCGTTATTTAAAGAAAAACTTAAAATGTAGAATACCAGCTGTCTCATCGCTACATACTTGGATGCCAGTAAGACATCTTAGACCAGGAACAAACGACGATATTTGCACTAATTTAAAGCAAAAATGTTCTGAAATGTTTTGGCTTTTGATGAGATCGACATAGAACGTGACGGAATATAATAGTGACCACTATCGATCGTTGCCTAGATCTGTGTAACCATCAATTTACACAGATCTAGGCAACGAAATTGCCAAATCAATTTGTTTGTTTATGGTTAGAGGGCTTCTTTCAAATTATAAATATATATTGTCCTACTACGCATTGAAATTTAATATGAAAGGTAGTCAAATAAAAGAAAAGCTGCTAGAAGATGTCGATCTTGCCGAGGGATGTGGATTTAAAATTGTGGCTCTCGTTTTTGATCAGGGATCAAATAACAGAAATTGTTATTCAAAATTGGGGTAACCGTTTTTTAATGTTAAAGAGAAAAAATATTATGCACATTACGCCCCTCCACATTTAATAAAAAGTGTTCGTAATAATTTAAAGTCAGCCGATTTATTAACTCCGGATGGAACTGCTAGCTGGTCAGTGATAGAACAGTTATATGAAATAGAGTCCAAATCTACGACGAAAATGTGCACTTAACTATCGTTTTCCCATATAAGTCCAAATACTTTTGAAGAAATGAAAGTTTCTTATGCTACGCAGGTTTTTAGCAGGACTGTTGGAGCTGGAATTGAAACTTCTCTTGAATTCAATAAATTCTTTGACCCGAATAAAACTTTAGCTACAATCCATTTTTGTGAGAAAATGGACAAATTGTTTTATGCCTTGAATAGTAGAAAACAATTTGACGCGAATCCCAATCACAATGCATTAAAAATCGACAACGAACCATGTAAAACATTAAAATTATTACAAGAATTTATCGGTAATATTAAAACAAGCTCAAAAACTAAACCGTATTGTTTTTCCGAATTCCTTCAGACAATTAAGGGCATATTAAGTTTAACAGATGATTTTTTTGACAATTCTAGCATACAACATAATATTTCATATATAATAACATCTAGCTTCAATCAGAATCCATGTAAAAGTTTGTTTGTAACAATAAAACAGGGGAGGAAATTCGAGAAAGCATCATTTTAATTATATTATTGTTCCAATCATGTCAATGAAAATATTACAACCATCTGAGACCACAAATTGCGAAGCAGATGACGATGAAATTTTAATTGATCCCAACGATTTTAAAGTACCTAACGCAGATCTAACAATTCAAATGAACGCCACCTCAACCAAATCAACTAATGAAATCAACAACTCGGAAATAATCAATTATGTAAATTTAGTAGATAAAGCAATAGAAAACATTCCCGAATTAGATGAATGATCCGAAAAATATTTTTCTGGATATGTGGTTGAAGAAGAATTTAAATTATGAGAAATGTGAAAAATTAATGATAAAAGCGGACAAAACGATAAAACTTCAAAACGAATCTTTCATTTTTTATAAAAAACTATAAAAAGACTCCGATTTAGGCTCTCTTCATACGCCATCCGAAATTTTTGCTGAAATCAGTAAAAATTACATCAGAATTTTCGACAACTGTTTGACGAATCGTCCCACAAATATAAATATTAACAATTACCCGTTGAACAGTGTATTGAATGGACAAACCAACAAACAAACTTAAACTGGTGATTTCAAGATCATTTTGAATGCTCTGAACATCGTAAAGTTATTTCGGAATTCAACGTCTAGTTTCAATTAGGAAGCAATGTAAGTGGACTATTAAATGTTCAGTCTCTTTGCTGTTGTTGTCCCTGTTTCCATCCCTGGCCCCAGTTACGCGAGGATTGTTACGTCTTACTGATCCGAAAGCAATGCATCGCCCGCTTCGTGACAATAGCTCCTATGTAAATAAATGGTAGTTTTCAGGAGATACAAAAAACCTAATGTAAGAGTTCATTGGAAATTAAGAAAGAAAATTAATGCCACGTTATTTTAAGTAATCCCTAAAGTTTCTAGGAAAATGATTTTTCTCAATGTGATTAATTAATTAATTAATGCACATAGGATAATTTGACTTAAATTTAAAGTGCAATTAGGAACATTTGTTAGATTATTCAAATAAGTGGTTGATGGGTTTCAGTTCCTTTATTGAAATTAATTTTATTTGTATTATTCATACATAAAAATTCTCCTTTAATCGACAAATATAACAAAAGTTAAAGGCACTTGTTTCTTTTATTAATCATATAGTGTTTATCATACAATTTAAAAAAATACATGACAAGATTAACATGTCGTGTTGTTCAAACATTCATTTTAACAATCATTTAAAATAAAAAACTTAACAGTTAAACAATTCATTAAGTCTCATGACTTAAATCACAGCTTAATTTTTAACCTAATCCAAGAATTGCAAATTATCGTAAAATGAGTGGCAGTCAGATGGGATTACTGATTTCAGCTGTCGTAAGTGACCACACATGCTTTTAGTAATTTTGCAAACTGAGTTAAATAAAGGCGGGTACTGAGTGATAAAGTTTCAATTACTTTCTTCCTTCCTGGTAAATCAGTCCAATCTTAATCCAAATTTAATTTAAATGTAATTTTTCCATCAAAATAACGCAACGCTTTAATGTTGGTTACTACAGGATCGCTTACTTTTCTACCTGGTCTTATTGAAAAATAACGTAGGTGCTCAGGAAAAGTGACATAGTTGCTAGGAAGATGTATTTCTTAATTTTCTTAATTACTGTTCAATTTTGCCATCACATTCCATCTGCGTATGGCCAGGTTCCAGATATTTTTGGATTATTTCTAATTCGTGTTCTAT
Organism: Tipula lateralis; assembly: GCA_963932295.1. Taxonomy (NCBI): domain Eukaryota; kingdom Metazoa; phylum Arthropoda; class Insecta; order Diptera; family Tipulidae; genus Tipula; species Tipula lateralis. The sequence continues at coordinate 117,695,604 of OZ010738.1, forward strand.
AAAAAAGTTGAGAAGAGCGTTTGCTAATACATTATTCCTATTCTGATATCCGCATCCGTCAGAATAGATCACAATTGAATTTTTATCTTCTGTTATGCAAACTATTTTTCAAATATTCAATGTTGCAAATAGTAAACGTTAATGCACACAAATTATTGGTCCTCAGAAAACCAAAAACATTTTACAGTTTTATTTTCCAAGTTGTAGAAAGTAAAATTGTGGCAACACAATAGAAAGCATTTCCATACACAAACGGCGCCAATTTTACTGCTTGCATGTCCACGCAAATCGCAATTATACTTCCCGCAATAGTCTTTTCCTTATCCTTTAGTTTCTCATCTCGTGTACGGTCTTTGTTTGCGATATGTATGCCATAGTCTTATTGCGAGAAATTTCCAACTCGAAACGATGCACACACATTGCATTCGTCCTTCTTTTTTGATATATCGATAAATTCATTTCATGAAATTTTTCTGTGAAAAGACTAACTCCTAATGAATAGTTATTGTTGTGTTCCCAGTACGATTGGTATTGTTTGAAAACTTCGCGAATTGTATTATAGTTTGGCTATATTTGGCTTGCGATCCACTGATTTTCGACTCTTATTTGTCTCCAATCTTACCCTATGTAATCCATGACGGCTGTTTTCAATCTAAGCATGAATGGTTTTGTAGCTAATGGAAAATGTTTTTAAAAACATGTCTCTGCAAACACAAGGTTTGTGCCATTGTGCATGGAATACTTGTAAGTATTTAAACGTCTAAAACTCTCGGAGTTTGTTATGGATGCGTTTCGTCGAACCAAATTCGACGCCACCAATACCTTCCTCTGATCCCAATTGAAGTTTTCCCAAAACTCATTAAAGATTGCTATTCGTATTTCTGTAGTAAAGATATCTCAGAACCTGTTTTTGGCTGTTGAGCATTTTTTTGATGAGTAGCTTACACCTTGTTTTCTCGAATTTCTTGAATTTTCTTATTTATATTTATTTCCTATCTAACGATAGCCTAAATATTCTTTGCCTTGCATGCGAAGGTATTTATTCTTGTTCTCGCCTTGCGCAGATTCAGTCTTTTCAGTTTCTGCATTTTCTTGATCACACACTTCATTCTTATTGTCCGTCGTATCAAACTGCTCCACATTACTAGTAGAATTTTCATCTGTGTTTATGTCATAATCGGGGTCATTTATACAAAAATTTCCGTCCTCTACGTCAACCTCGTTTGGTTCCGTCACCATATTCGATTCCATACCTGCTTCGTTCCCGATAGTTATAATATTGATTTCTGAATCTATATTTGTAGGATCGATATTGTTCTCTATATCTGCTGGAACTGTTTCGTTGTTGTGCGGAATTATAATAGGTTGTCCAGATGTTCAACCATTTGTTGACCTCGAGAAAACATTTTTCAGTTTAAATTATTATTCGATAATATTTAAACTGCAATTAAAAAAATCATAACCATAAATGCAATAGAATGGTAAAAAATTATAATTTTTTAATGTAATGATATTCTAAAATTCGGTTGCAAAACCTATCAACAATTTTTGGAAAGGTGCAAAACCTCATTTTATGAACTGTATTAGAAATATCTTTTTTATTGATTATAAAGTTAATAACAACAAAATTTATATCATAAATCATTAAAGGAAAATACAAACGTTAAAATTTTAGTATTATAGCACTTTAACTTTATTTTAATTAGTAATTAATTTAGCTAAACTTACCGCATCGTGTGCACGATGCCATTACACAAGTAAACTTGATCACATAAAAGTTTTTGACCATTGGTAGTGTTTCCACGTAGCATCACTATGCAGGGTCCGGGTCACACTGACATATTTTAAAATGTCATTTTTCAAAATAGCATCAAAACGGCAAAATTCAAAACGGCATAAGGTTCAAAATGACATTTTTTAAAACAGCATTTTTCAAAACTGCATAAGGTACAAAACGGCATATGGGTCAAAATGACATTTTTTAAAACGGCATTTTTCAAAACTGCATAAGGTACAAAACGACATATGGTTCAAAATGACATTTTTCAAAACGACATAACGTACAAAACGACATAACGTACAAAACGTCATAAGACACAAAATAACATTTTTATAACCTCATAATTCATAAAAAACATTTTGATGCATTGTTGCCAATAATTACGAATATGACAAAAACTACTAGAGAGATAATAAAAATATTACGTATTTTATTACGCCTTGGTTAATTTCATATACCTGTATAACAATAATATACAACAAGAAATTCAAAACTTCTGCTTTCTATATCCTCGTCATCGTAATATATCCGAGACTTGTTTAAACATTTAAGTTAAGGTATAATATATCTTTCAATATATTACAATACATTTATAAAGAATATAATTGTACCGAATCAAATTTAATATATTCAGTGAAGGAATATTTTCTTCTTTCATATAAATAAGCTATAATCAATTGTATAAGTTTAATGTATATAAAATATGTATAATACCATAGTCTATTTCATTGTCATCGATTAAGAATTTCATTTTCTATCTTATCCTGTTTGAAAGATGACATTTTGAACCATATGCCGTTTTGAACCTTATGCAGTTTTGAAAAATGCCGTTTTAAAAAATGTCATTTTGAACCTTATGCCGTTTTGTACCTTATGCAGTTTTGAAAAATGCCGTTTTAAAAAATGTCATTTTGAACTATATGCCGTTTTGTACCTTATGCAAATTTGAAAAATGCCGTTTTAAAAAATGCCATTTTGAACCATATGCCGTTTTGTACCTTATGCAGTTTTGAAAAATGCCATTTTAAAAAATGTCATTTTGAACCTTATGCCGTTTTGGAATATGCCGTTTTAAACAATGTCATTTTAAAATATGCAGTTGTGAACGGATCCCCACTATGCTGCATCACTTCCTCGTCTCTTACCTCTTCGTCCATAAACTATTTTTAGATTGAGGATTTTTGTGTGAAATTTTTCAAAAAAAATTTTCTCTGCCTCACAATTTGAGACACACCAATACTACGATAAAGTAATAAAAAAAATTTTTAGGGTCGGATTTTTTTTTTATATCCCGCTATTTCATTTGTATTATGACTGTTGATGGATGAAGACCGAATTTAAATAATAGATGTATACGCTTATATAATAGTGTAAAAACATTTTTAGGGGTCGATTTTTTTCTTCGTTCATGTTTATTATGTTTAGTTTATCAAATTTTATGAATGATGACAAAATTTTTATTTTTTAGGACCGTTGTATTTTGTATTCAATAATTCAATAATGGTGGTTTCTAAATATGTACAATATTTTCTACAATATAAGTCTTTATACATATATTCGCAAATATTTTGTATTGGGAAAGTGAAAAAAAAATTCGATTATCCTTAACTCGAAGTTTAATTATTTTGCAAAATATTTTTAATTGTTTTTTTTATAAAACAACACATAAATTCCCATAAACATTATAATTTTTCCTCTAGTTAAGAGAACCTTTCTTCGCAAAGCATCATAATATAAAGAAAATTATCTCACATAAACTAATATAACTGAAATTGTTGATGACGATTTGAGTTTATACGTGTAAACGATAAAGTGCGCAGTGAGGTTGTGTAGTGATGGATGAATGTAAACAGGCTTATTTATTAGCTATCCTATGTGTCATTCAATCTTGTCTGTTTAAATTGGGATATTATAAATTCGGTTCCATTCATACCATTATTATATAAGTAGATCATTGTTACACTGTTAGGTTCCTTATCTGATTAGCTGCTATTATGGTGAACGATTCAAGATATTTATTTATTTATTATTAATTGTACTATTCTTTAAGCAAGAGAATCGTTTGATTGTAAGTACCATCCAGCAGCTATCCTTTTAGTTTTTTATTATGTCTCAAAAAATCTTAAATCTTAAATAAAATTTTAAATAAATTATCGTTATAATCCCCTCAAATGAATTGCCCTCTGAGATAAACACCTGAGCTACAAACAACATTATCAGCTATTATTTATATTCAATATCAATATTTCCTAACTTTATGATTAACTTCTCCATTAACCCCATGTATAGATTAATCCTTCCGGAGTTGAGTGTTTGAGGTTATTAGTTTGTTGGGTTAATTATTAATATATATATATATAACGTGCATCATTCTTTATTACAACTTTGGCGTCTTCCTATATGTGTGTATTTATCGTAATAATTTGTGGAGTCTTATTAATAATTATATTTAATGTTTAAACTTTAAATTGTTAATTCATTGTAAAGTTATAGTTATCTTGTGTTATCAGTTTATTATTAATTGAATAGTTTTTGTGTTCCCTTTTTAATCCTAACATATTTCCTTCTATTATCATTTGTGTTCTATTATCATTTGAGATTTATTAATTTGGAGGAGTATCTACGATGATTTTTGGGGTTAGTAAGCATATTCTAAGGGTGCTCTATCCGACAACAACCATAATATGAAGGACTATTTAGTCCTGCTTTTCCTGATCTCTCACAAGTGCATCATTTCCCCGTTAGTCGTATTGGGTAGGTGTATTCCAATTCAATTTTTTATCGATTATATACCTTCCTTTAAGTAACCAGACTCCCCTAGCTGTACAAAAACGAAGTTTCGTGGTTGTTCTACTGTGTCTAAGCAGTTCCATCTTGATAAGATTTTAAGTGAGACTGATTTAGATATTGTTGCTATATACATGAGCCAACTCGGTGGCTACTCGAGTTGATACTTCTAATTATAACTGGTATCTGAGTCATAAAGGGGTTTGGCAGTATTAAATCGTACTAATTATATGATTGGTCAGAAATGATGTTGGCATTTTGGTCAGACAAAATTGTGGAATTCGAGTTCGGTATTTTGAACCTATTTCCGAGAGGCTTTGTTTTACCTTTATTAAGTTTAATGGTTTGAAGGAATTGCTAGTAATATGTTCTCATTTTCTCTTAGTTATCAAACTTACAACCTCTCATCTTTTATCGATCAAGCTATCCACAATTATTCGGAAGCATGGTAAGGCTCGGGATGTTTTTGTTTTAAGCGATTTTAATGCTCATATCGGTTTAAATCAGACGTATCTGTTAGATAAGAGTGTTATTGGTTTGCACTGCAAAATCGTCTTGTAGTTTGTACCACTTTTGGACGTTGAAGTTGCCTTGAAACCTAGAAGGGTCCTGTATCCACTTTCCAGTTAGACCATATTTTGTTTGGGCTGGATAGTTCTCACTCATATTTGAGACCATCCAAAGGTACTTATGGAAACGGTTCGTTTTTAGGAAGTGATGGTGTTTTGATAAGAAAATTTGTTTCTGATCATAAATTGATTTTTAGTGTCGTCCAAAGGAAGAGTATCCTACAGAGTTCACAAAGAGTCTCTATGTATCCTCATCAGGAATATGATAAATTCGATTTTCGACATTGGCAGTTGAAATTGTTAAAGGATCCTGTTGTTCTTAGTGACCAAGTCTACTCTAGAGTCTCTACCTCTCGATATACTTTGGAGAGGTCTTATTTATTCCATTAAGACTTCGTTTAATTTAATTTTATCCAAAATACCTTTTCTTTCAATCAGTCAGCAATCTTCACTTCAGCAATCTTTACCTAAGGAGGGAATAAGAGTTTTCGTTGTTATATTGCAACAAGTTTATTTAACTAATAATCCACCTCCTGAATGGTTAGAAACAGTTCAATTTCATTTGCCTAAGAAACGTCGTACAATGAGTACAATGGATTTTAGACGAATAACTCTCTCTGATACTGGGTATCGTGTGTATACCAAGTTTTTGTTAACCCGATTGGAGGAACTCTATTCGGAAGTAGGTTCCTACAAGGCTGCATTTATTCGTAATCGATCCGCTGATGATCATATGTTTGTTTTACGCCGTGTGCTTGATGAAGAGTGTTAGACGGAAGGAATCGTTTGTTTTATTTTTAGATTTGAAACAAGCTTTTGACACTGTTAGTCATTCACAAGCTCGTATTATTTTCTCACATCTTGGTAATCCTCATTAGCTTGTTAACCGAATTCTTCCGACCTGTATGTGTGAGAAAACTGCAATTATATGGTGTAAGCAGTTTACACAATGGTTTTCTCGTGGAGTAGATTTCAAACAAGGTTGTCTCCATTCCCTTACCTAGCTTTATTTAGTTATTGACGCTGTATTGCAAACTCTTTGAGGAAGAAGTAGCGAATTTATCTCATAATCAGGATTTATCTATTAGATTTCCTTTAGTATTAGCCTATGCGGATGATATTGTTATCGTTGATAATGATTTAAATTCATTATCTGGAGTTGTTAGCGAACTTGTCCCACTTCTCCACTCATGTTCGTTTACGTGTTAATGAGTCTAAAACCAAAGTTCATGTAAAACCTTTTAATTCTAGTGTCTCTTCCTTATTGATAGGTGGGTTAAATGGTCAAGTCACTACTATTTTGCGATATCTTGGTATTTTTGTGACTGCGGATCTTAGACGATCTAAAATGATTAGGACTTGTTGTATACAGACTAGTGGGGCTTTCCATTGGTAAGCTAGGTTTATAAGACAGTATTCATTACCTCTTCATGTTATATTACAGATGGATAAACAATTGGTGGTACCTGTAATGACCTATATGGTTTACGAGCCACTGTATAAACCAAGGCCAACAGATTGCGTCTCGCTCAGTATAAGAAACATTTCCTCATACAACTCTTAGAACATTGTACTACTCGCCCCCACAGAGTCTGTGTTAGAAGACTTTAACGTAAGATTCTATTATTGGGGACATATCTTGATACGACCTCTAGGACATTTATTAAATGCTGCTTGGAGATTTACCCGAAATTATAGAAAGATTGGTAGACCCATAGTTACTTGGTACGATCTTTTAAATGAAATCTTCGGAATATATCTCAACCTAAAAGTGTTTAACAGACTGCTGCCAAGGCTGGTAAATTGGCTTTGAAACGTCGCTTGTGGTATGCGTCGTTCCCAGCGCTGTACATTTATTATTTACTCGGTCATTAGTAAATGGTCACCCGGTTTTATATTTTTTTTATTTTTATTACTATGCAATCTGTTTTGGGGCTCAAAGCTCCCAGCTCTTTCGCAGTTCACTTATTAACGTCCTTACCTTACGCTTTGCAGCCTTATCGAGGACGTACGGCTATAGGTTTGATTTACCCATGGAAAATGGGTCGGCCCATGAATTCTGCACTCCAACAGGGGGTCATAGTTGTGTTCATTCACACCACCGATCGTTATCAAGTGGTGAAAATCCCTTTTGCATCCCGCCCCTATCGAGATTCGAACCCGGTACCTCCCGCTGCAACTTAATCACATTCACGTGGAACACCGAACTGGCGGCTATGCGGTTTTCATAGTAAGTTTTTTTTGTGGTGCTAAAATATTAAGCTTGGTGCAAAAATTCGCACCAAACCCAAGGTATGCTATAACCATCATAACCGGTGCAAGAGTATTTGGTTTAATTCTACAACCACGTTTTTTTATATTTTTTTGAGTACGGTGGCTGATCCTTGCATTTTATAGTGCAAACAGACCAAAAAATCTATTATAATTAACTGTCCCAATGTTATCCAGGCCTTTAATACACACTTGGTGTCGACATTTGCAATCAGCAAATGGAATATTACAGAACATTTATAAAAACAAAAAATGGTAAGTAAAAATCGCAAAACCAACATTTCATCGACTTGGCTATAGTCAACTCCTGGATGGAATACAAACGCGATTGTGTATTGCTAAATATTCCGAAATCCAAAATACTGGATTTGTTAGAGTTAAAAATGGACGTGGCAGATTCTTTGATATGTGAAACGCAGAGCATCGATCTGTATGATACAACGGACGATGAGAATCAGGAAGAGCCATGCGAAAAAAAATTAAATTGGAAACTCTTCCATCTTTGGGAAGACGTTTCTCACCATCGGGTCACTGGCCATTGTGGGACGACCTGTTAACAGCTAAAATGAGTAGACTTAAATTGTGTAAAAGTCGCACTAGATGCAGCTGCGCAAAATGTAACATTTACTTATGCTCGTCAAAAATAAACAATTGTTTAATGAAATTTCATACAACAAAACACTGAACTACAGAAACGTATACATATTAAATTAATTTTAAGTTTTAAAAACATTAGTTTGTTCGAAACTAAACCTGAATTTTGTGATATGAATTAGAAAAATTGATTTTGTGATATTACTTAAAATAAAGTTATGTTTTTTTTAAATCCTATTCTATGTTTATCTATAAAATAATGGCGTTATTATGAATCCAAGTCACACAATTGTGTGGCTATTACATAGGCCACACCAATTGGATTCTGAAGATCAAAATTGAAAATTTCATAGATAATAATCATAATTAAACAGATCTCAGAAGAAACACAGTGCTAATTTCGGTATTGAATCAGCCGATTCTAGCGATTACTTTAAATTTTAAGCCCAAATGTAGCATTCGATCCCCAGCTCATAATTTTTTATTTCCTTTTTTGATTGTTACACACACAAATTTGTCAGTCAGTCGTAACTTAGCATAAAAATTTTAAAACCATTGGTTTCAGTGAATGGTTAAAATAAACCTACACAATTGTATCAAATGGTGCTGAAAGAGATAATAATCTATTCTATTTTACAATTGAATTATAATATGAAATAGTAAGCGATGTTTTGAAATAGTCAAATATTTTTTTTGGTGTCGTTCGAAAGAGAATACGAAATAAGAAATATATGTTTATCCTATTTTGTTTACCATCATTAAATAACTTAGAAATATTTTTAGTTTATATGCAACCGCGGTTCATATAATATAATATGTTCTCTTTGCTATGGTGGTAAACAATAAACCAGTGATTAATGTTTATTAATCACTGGTTTTATATTTATTCTCTTTGCTATGGTGGTAAACAATAAACCAGTGATTAAATTCATTTTTCTTTAGTCTTTCCATATTTAGTCTACTCTTTAGTCTTTCCATATTTTGGAAAAGTTAAAAAAAATAGCACACCTTGAGAAAGAAATTCAAAAAAATAGAATTTCTCTCCTCGGCAATGTATTTGAAGTTTTTTGGTTTTTGTTTCACTAGGAATGAAAAGTTTTCAATATTATTTCCGTGCTTATATGTATTATTTAAATAAAATTCTTGTGGCCTAATAATTTATTTTTATTTAAAAATTATGTAATTTTAAACAAGTGCTAATCCTGGAAATAAAAATATTGAAAAAGTTGGATCGATTTCGAAATATTCCAAAAACACCATCGTTCCTATTCAAGTGAACTGCAGTGTACGTTTTAAGAGTGGTTTTTATAGTCACTATCTCTCTTCGACGTATTGAATGGCTCTTTCTGATAGCAAATAGAATAGAAAATGCGATAGTAGGAAAACAGTATGCAATCGGGTTAATTGTTGCGAAAATATAAAATTTCGATATTTTTTTTACTCGAAAAAAGAATTTATATTTTGATTATTTTCCTTCTTTTCTCGTAGATCGAAATAAACATATAATAGCAATCACTCTAAAACAGTGGAAAAATATTATATTTAAATAAATTCATAGAAAACAAAAAAAAATGTTTGTAAAACATACACATTTTAGGAAGGCAGTAAAATATTGAATTCGTAATATTGAAAAAAAAATTTTAAATTTGAACACTGCAATAAACTAATGCAAATTTCAATACAAGTTTCGTAAGCAATGGAAGTAGAACTATAAGCCGTTAAAAGACTGTAATTATATTCTATCAACGCTTTTTTGAATATAAATAATTTAAATTAATTATGTTCTATTCTACGAGTACTTATCTTTCTTGGAAATGGTGTACAAGTATTCTTGTTAAAACCGGCTGCAAGAATTGTACATGCACACTTAACCCGGAAACATCATATCACGCGTGTTCAACTAATAAAAATTGGAAAAATCTATATGACGACTAAATTATAAATATGATAACTTACAAAATACATTGTTTTTATTATAAATTAAAATAATTTTATCAGTAATAAATAATATCACAAAAATAATCATTAAAAATTTAGTTAGAATTTCTGAAAGGTTTACTTTTATGTAAGAAATAAAATTCAGTTTTAGATTTGTTGTAATTTCATTTCAAATAATTTTATAGTTAAAATAAACGCACTTAGTTGGGATGCCGAAAATAACAATTTTGTATAATCATTCTAGCTTTGTATACTTTTTGTAAATTATCATTTTAAATTTTAATTTTATTCTTACTTTTTCGTTCAAGAGTGAAAACATTATATTATTGTTAATAAAACTAACTAATAAAACTTTTGTGTTTAAAATAAAATAAACGTTATTACTAAAGCCAAAAGGAAATATTAGTTATTTCCTATCAAGATTCCTTAGTCACAAATGGTGCTTCCCCTGATAAATGGAAGAATTTTGTAATTCTTATTCCATTCATATGATATAAACCTTATTGATGCTGGTGTTCATTACGAAATAATAATTTGTTTTTATTTCTCAAAAAGTAAGGAATGAAGAAACCAATAATAAAGAAAAACGTTTGTAGTTCATTAAAGTAACATTCTTTTCAGATGTCGCTGTATTCAATATAACTTTGTATGTGATCAAAAGAAAATTCGCTAGCACAATAAGTATTGAATGTAATTACAACCTTCAGTAAATGATTGATTAGTTATCGCTTCTCGGCCTAAAGGCTAAGATCAAAGTGTAGTATCTGTTCTTATCAGCTTAACATCTGATAGATCCCTCATAGAGGGACCACAAATGTTAAACTGATTTTTGGAAATAGACGGAGTGCTAGGGGCTTGCTCCACCTCTGTCGCGGGTTGGCCTGGTATTGCAGTACCACCAGGATTGGCCCAATAAATAATAATAAATTAAGTAAATTAAAATCTAAATTATCGACGTTTTAAAATAAAATGCTTTGAGTGAGAGCAATAATTAAATATAATAATTAGGGAAAAGATTGTTTTACATAGATTGTTATCTACATGTTGGTTTCAATCCGTGTTTAAATATCGCAGTCTAGCAGAGATATTAGCTAAGCGCGTAGCTAAAAATAGTAAGAGCACGGACTACTATTCGTGTTTTTTCGTATTTGTATTATGCGTGTATAGAAGTTTTTATTATGATTGTTGGTTTGTTATGCGTTTTTTTGATATCGATACTGATTGTTTGCTTTTGAATAGAATTATGGTTAAAGAGTTAACCATGGATAACGTAAAAACTTAAAAAGTAACGTGAGAATTTTAAAGAATCTAATTTGTTACATTTTTTTTATATTTGAATCATATTTATTGTAAGATTCTTACAGTCGATAGCTAGTTTTTGCTAATAAATTGATTATTTTTATTTATATAATAGATAGTGATATAATTAATATAATTTAATAGATAGTGATTGTGTTTAATTTATTAATAATAGAAATTAATCATTTTTAAATATTTCAGTTTTGATTTTTTTTATAGGTTAGGTTTTATTGATAAATTAGTGTTTAGCAAACATTTTTATAGATAAGATTGATATTTTTTTATTATTTTAAAATTAGAAGTTAGGTTAGAAAAGGTTGAGGTTTTTTTTTAATTTTATTTAAATTAGAAGTTAGATTTTGAATAAGGTTAAAGAAGTTTATATTATTATGTAACTATAGAATGAATGCAGAAAAGCAATTATCTCAACTTGAGAATTTAACTCAACTTCTTCTCAGTTTAACAAATTGAAAGAGTTGCAATCGTAAAAAGGGTTAAGCGATCGTGCGGTGTTCGGGAGATAAATAGAAATCAAAGAACGTGTGGATACTTCACAGTCACGTTTCTTAAAATGAAGGAGTTAGATCCCGTACAATCTTCATTCAAACCAGAATGACAAAAAGTCTATTCACCATGTTGCTGGATCTATTACGACCAGAACTGGAAACTTTGGGAAAAGTTCGGATTAACACGGAATGTTGTTTGGCCTTAAGTTTATTGCAAGTACTATTTTTATGACAATATAGTATAAAATTAAAAACTGTCTAATATACATACTTATATCAATTTATTTTCAGATATTTATCACAAGGCATAGTCCTGGAAAATGGGTAAAGAAACTGTGTGACTTATAGTGTTGGAAACGTGCGAGGCGATTTGGTTAATTATCGGGCCATTATATGTTTGTGAGCCGAGTTTAACAAATTATAATGAAATCTAGAATAATTCTGTAGAAACGTGGAATATGACTAATTGCTTAGGGGCAATTGATGGCAAACATGTTGCGATACAGTGCCCACCTGGAACAGGCACCCAGCTTTTTAATTACAAAAAATACTTCAGTATAGTATTAATTAATTAATTTATTTATTTTCCAACTACAATAATTTTGCTGTTTATTTACACTCGAATTTGAGCTTTTAAGCTCATTCATATTAGATGTGTTAATAATCCTTTGCTAATGTACCGCTGATTTATATTACTAATGATAAGAAACGTCATAAAAATATGGCTTACTTCAGCTGGAACCAAGGTGGAACATTTTGATGACCTCAGCCTCAACTAAATAAATATGGTATGACAATTTCAACATCAACAATTTTAACAAAAGTGAATTTACCATGATGTTTATTCAAACCTGCAAAAAATTATGTTTAATCTTCAACATTTCACATTATACAGGAATACTATATGTCCCAATAAATGGATAACCTCAAAATTTATCCCTCTTTCAATCAACTACTATGATACTAAAGATACTCTTTGACTATACGGTTTTTGTGCAAGAGTTTTAAACCCGTTATGCATAGTAAGTCTTCCACTCGAAATTTCATCGAATACACCTATTGGTATAAGTTCTCAATAAAGTTGTTAGAACCATCGAAAACCCTAAGCAATTAGATACAGTCCGCATTCAGCTTCAGCAAAAATTCGATAAGATATTGCAAAGCGTAAACTAGCATATGTAAGCATTTGGCTGCACTACCAATTTTCTTAAATTGCTGTGTCAATCTTTTCTGGTAGATTGCAATGGACTGAATTTGGTTGAGGTAAAGATCGAAATAGAGTTTTACTTCATTTTGCCTGGAGATAAATGGAAAGTTTTTTATATTTTATCAATGTACTGACGTTATCTGTTATTACCAGTTCATTTGTAGTCTAATGATTCATTATTGTTGCTATTGTGTTCTAGTTGATTTGAAGTCTTAACATGATAGTACAATAAAATATTAAGAATATTTATACCAAAAATTCTAAATGTTTCGTTTGTATTTACTACCATTCCAAATAACTTTACCACACCGTATCCTCTTTGAACTTTGTCCGACTCTTTGACAACACATTCTGGTGTTTATCAAAGTAGTTTTCGTACATAAATTGTAATCATCAAATTATTCTATTATTTTATTACATAAACAAAATTATGTTGTACAACATACCTATATAAAAAACACAAATACGCCTTAATGTTGATAAATTACGGTAATTAACAGTTTATTTCGATTCATTGTTTGATTCGCTACAGCAATATGTTTTTTCTTTGTTTGAAAAGTTTCAAGTTCTTTGTTTGAATTAAGACTATACTTCACAGGATCATTTCTGTAGTCAGTCTTCAACTCTTTTCAAATAAAATTGAAAGGGGCAAAAATCCATGATGATGACAGAAAGTACTAATTTCAAGAGCGTGAGAATTGACTCTTAACATGTATTCTTACATTTTATTAGTTGGCGATGATCGTTCTATATTGATGGGATTGTACATTCTGAGTGGATTTGAATTATAGAAATTTCTAATTAATAATAAAATATGATTCGTAGAATTTTCGCACGAAATGTCGTAACTCGTAACTACAATTGTAATTTGCAATTCAATTTGTTTTATTTTTATCTTTTCAAGCTGCTTAGGAGCTTTCAATGCACTGCCGATGCCGTAAATAATACAACCTTTCGCGGTTCTCCTTTACGTCTCCCTTACGGCATTAGCCATATTTGCGATTGCGGTCAGTTTAATTTTACTTGAGTTAGTTTATCTTAAGTGGTATGTAATACTGGACGTAACGTAACGTAAGAAAAATTAAGAGTGCGAATGTAAGCCTGCGCTTGTATCGGCCCATGTATAACTTAACGTAACATAAAAAATTTAACGAAATTTCGTTCATTTATTATCTTTCAACTTAAAAACGTAATGATGCGCGATTTGTTACGTGCAAACTTAAAACATTAAAGGCAAATGTCAAAAAAACAAAAACAAACAAGACAATATTTTATTTTTTGGTGAATAAGTAGCATTCATTTTATTTAAATTTTTGTTAAATTACGAAATTAAATTTTAATAATTACGGAAATTAATTTTGTGGAATACAAGTTTGATTGTAAGTGTTACTAATTTTTAGTATATTTACAATGCTAATGTATGTGTTCACGGCCGATTCACTAAAAATATAAAAAAATTTTGCAAAAAGGCCTAAAAAACGAAAAATGAAAAAAATTTCTCATACAAAAGACATGAAATCAATTTTTTAAAAATCATTTTTTCAGCTTTAACTCGTCATATCTCAAAATCTATCGATAAAATAAAAATTTGACCTAAGGGGCGACAAAAGTCCGTTTTATTCTTTAAATATTGGAATCATTGTTTTTCAACTTAGGGAAATTTTCAGTTCTAAATTTTCGCAAGATCGGACTGAATTTGGAGAATAAAAATTGTTTTCTATATGAATTTATGTGTGTGCGTAATTTAAATGAGAATTTAATTGATTTCAACTAAAGGAAATGAAAGGAATAGGACAAAGGTACTAAAAAGTATATTAGAGTATAAGGGACGGAAAGATAAAAATTAACAGAAAAAATAAAAAACAAAAAATCATTAACAAACAAACGAGAAAGTCTCAACTACAAAATATTTTAGTGTACATTCTGATTTTAAATCGGAATGTAGGAAAAGGAACGGATGTGCGCAATTTTCAATTATTTTGTTCATGCATTTTTCTTATTGCAATTTCAAGATTTTGGAATAATAAACAGAAGTTGTATATTGTTTTACAATTATAAAAGCAAGTAATGCATACTGTTTCATTAATGAAACCAAGATTTTTTCACTTTTTATTGTATATATTGAATTTTTGGTTATGTTTTCATAAACAAAATTTTTCAGCACGATTTAAATTAATTTTAATAATTAAATTCTTCATCTATATATAAAATAAATCATGAATGTAATAAAATGTTAATTTTTATTATTAATTTTCAAATGTCGATGTTTTATGTAATTATAGACATTCCCTCTGTAGTTTTAGAATTCAAATTCAACCTTAACTTTATAACATCAAATTTGCGACTGGTAAACGTTAGATAGAGACAACAAATAAAAAATCATATCAGTTTCTTGTTTTATTTTTGCATTATCAATTTGTCGATATAAATTATTTCATATCGAATTGATAATGCAACAATATAACAAGAAACTGGAACATTTACGTGATTTTTTCTTATAGAATATATTTATTTTGTGAGATAAAATGTTCAAATCAATAAGCCGTTTCCAACATTACCCAGGAGGTAGGCTTCAATGCGTTTTTTGTTACGAGGTTCCCCAAATAAATTTAGGCCTAGTCCCCGGTGTAAAAGTTAGATCTAAATAATTATATATTCTAACTTTTAAAAATAAATATAAATATACCAAACCAATAAACTAAAAAAATAAATATCACAGTAAAATCAAAAATCACAATAATTCAATTTACAATAAATAAAAATATAATAGTTATTCTATACCAAAACCAATATCCAATATAAAAGAAATGGAATGGGCTGCATAGCCGGCGATATAAAGTGCCGCAGAGCGACCAAATTTCCCCTGGTACTCTTCCAAATAATTTGATTCAAAAATCACTTCAAACTCCGTGGTACTTACCGAAAAAAAATTGTATTTTTCTGATTTTTACAACAAATCGAAATTTATCGTCTCAGACTTTATACAATTTTTTAATCGCACTTTGCTTTCTGATTCGATAATTTGTTGGTAAGATACGTGGAAATTGCATCCGCTTAATCTTCTATACCACGAAAACCTCCTTTCAAGATTGTCGGTTTGGAATTTACCGAACATTATGTAATCAACATCACCTATATAGTGTTCGCTATATCCAGCAAAACACTCACAGTTTGATGAATTGCTCTGAAGGTGCTTGTGGTTAAGCCGCCATTCAAGTGTTCGATAGCCATCCAACGTTCTATCCAGGATAAAAATTTTCGTAGAAACAAAACCCCGCAATCGTTCAATGCATATATTGGTAGTCTGTACGGTTCGCGTTTCTTGGTACCTTCAATCACTGACTTACAATTGACAACGTTCCACCAACGTTTTATAATTCGGAGAAACTCTACAGTACCCTCGGCTTCTTTTATGTCGCTACTTGTTTCTAATGCAGCGCTTGTTGACTCATGAAACACATTTGCAACGCATTGCACATTTTGACGTTCGAATGTGCTGGGAAATACCGTTTTTTTATTTAATTTATAAGCTCTTTTAATAAATTGATCTTGTTCACTAAGATAGAGATCGCGGAGGTCTTTAAAACAAGCAATTTGAATAATATTGCTGCCTTCAAATTCTGGATAAAAAACGACTTCGCGGTGTCGGTTTTACCAATCCAGTTGTTTCGTATATTTTTAAAAATATGAACAGGATCGTACATTAGAAAAATAAAATTATTGCGATAATCAGGATTATTAAATTTAAAAGATTGAGACGCAAAAATTGAAAATAAATTTTGATTTATCCTATGATTATCAGTAACTATTGTAATGACTTCTAAATCTATTGACTGTAGCAATTTCATACATTTAGTTTTAAATTATAAAGCTCTGTACCTGAAGGGTTACTAATGGGATGCAATGCTACAGTTTCTTTAAAAGTACCGAACGCGGAACTTACTAAAAATGCGAGGACGATTTTCGCGACGTTACAATTATTTTCAGCATACCCGGTTATTTTTTGAGATTTGTAATTAATTTGCGCTTTAACAAATATTTCGTCAATTTGAATTATAACTTTGCGTTGCACGTGTTTCAAATTTTGAGCCTGTTTCAAAAGATATTCTTTATTGCCTTCAAAATTTGTAGGGTTTACATTTTGGAGGTACGATAGCCGCTTTAGAGTGCTCTTACTTGGGAGGATCAAAATATCCTGATCTCCCATCAATTGGTAAGTAACGGGTGACTGAAGGTAAATTAAAAAAGATCTAACAAGGGTATTTTCCGAATACCGAATTTTTTTCGCAAGCATAAGGTTCAGCTGATCACTGACAGTTTCGAGTGTACCAAGATACTTAAAATTATCACATTCAGCAATACTCAAAAGATCATTTACTTTCAGACATAATTCACCCAAAAGTCCATCTAGTCTATCAGTAATAGGTTGATCTTGAACGTATGTATCAAAAAAAAAATGATTTAATCGCTTTTATAAATTGAGACCAACATTCAAATTGTTGCTCCAATTTTGGTTTATAAATTGAGTAACTAAAAAATTTACCGTTTAAATCACTAGAAACTTTAACAAAATGTGAAACACTTATATTATCTACGTTAATATTGTACAAATAAACGACTTCTTCATTCAATTTTACTTTAATGTCAAGGTCAAATAAATGATTGGCCAAAAGGAATTTAAAGTTATTAAAAGACCCAATCAAATCATCTTTCATAATAGAAATTTCTCTCTGAAGTGAAATTACAGAACATTTGGCCAATGTTTCTGTATAGCGCTTTGAAGGGTCTTTTCGGAGCTTAGGCTTGGGTGTTGAATAAAAATTCGGTAAATTTGGAAAAATACACGGTATAGCATTAGGCAACAATTTAGGAGTTTTACTAGGTATAATTAAACTACCGTGTCGTTGTTCAAGTTGAACATCATTTAAATTAAAATGTTTCACACAAACGAAGGAATACTTATTTGGGGTATAATCTTTACGTAGAATCGCGTTTAACCAAGCCTGTCGTTCGGTTTCAAATACCGGAAATTTAAAAACTGAGACAGATCCCTCTACTTTGACGCTTCTAGAATAATTGGACTTGCATCCTGGCACACAACATTTATTAGACATTTTGTAATTACAAAATATTTACCACAGTAACAAATATTATTAAGCTCAATATATAAATATACAATTAAATCAAAAATTATCACCGGATTCAACTCAAGAGGAATTGCACTAAAATCACAATTCAATTTGAAACTATAATTACTTTAATCAATAATATATTTATAGTTATATATATTACAATTTAAATAAATATAAAAAATTTGTACCTGTCATTTAATTTAAATCCTGAAATTGCACTAAACTAATTTTATCATTGAAACATGCCTGCATCCATTCCTTTTCCTACATTCCGATTTAAAATCAGAATGTACACTAAAATATTTTGTAGTTGAGACTTTCTCGTTTGTTTGTTAATGTTTTTTTGTTTTTTATTTTTTCTGTTAATTTTTATCTTTCCGTCCCTTATACTCTAATATACTTTTAAGTACCTTTGTCCTATTCCTTTCATTTCCTTTAGTTAAAATCATTTAAATTCTCATTTAAATTACGCACACACATAAATATATAGAATATATATAAAATATATATACAGGGTGTCCCCGATTGGGATGCTGATCCGTTACGGGCTGATTCCTTGGTTCATTTCATGAAAAAAATCGTATGGCAGAGGGGAGTCAATTTTTGATATTCTTTGAGATACAGCGCGTTTAAAAAATTTGGTTCGGAAAAAAAGTACAAGCGGATATTAAGCTGTAACTTACAAAATTTTTATCGGACAGCAACTAACAAAGTCTCATTTGACGGACAACTAAATAGGCTATATTTAAGATCTCATTGGCTATCTCGCATCTGTATCCATTTAAGAGCTATGGCGTTTTAAAATAAAAAAAATGATATTTTTTTTCATAAATTTGAGTTTTTCTCAAAAAAATGCCCTAATAAATTTTTTTTTTTACTTAATTTTAATCCGCTATGATCTCCTCTACAATCCCCCAATACATTATTTGTACCCACGTGTTATAGTTTTTTACTTATGAGACGAAGAATGAAAACACGACACACAAATATTTTCTGTTAAAAGATAATGGTAGTGTAAAAATTGTAACAATTTTTTTTCGTTAGTAAAATAAGAGGCGACGATTAGCAACTCATTTGTTTAAATGTTGAAAAACAAAAATTAAATATTTTATTAGTTGTGAGAAACAATCTAGTGTGTCGTTGATTCAAATGAGAAAATAAAATTGATTTAATAAAAAACAAATAAATCATAATAAATTAAATATCACAATGGCACAGTTCTCGGGCGAGGAGTACACGGATATCCATTTTATTTATGGATTCTGCGATGGTAATGCAGCAAGAGCTCGCAATGAATATCAGCGAAGATTCCCAACGCGTCGCGTTCCGGACGCGAGAGTATTTATAAATACTCATAGAAGACTGCCAAACATAATATCAACATCAAATATGCGGGCCGAGCCCCATGCAGTCTCATCCAATCATTTGGATCGATGAAGAAATCATAAGAAATGCAACAGCAAATCCAACTGTCAGTATACGGAGGCTCTCCTAACAATTGAACGTCTCTCGCCACAGAATTCATGAAGTATTGCAGAAGGAGAAACTTCATCTGTATCATTCAACACCCGTTCAAGAACTTTTACCGATAGACTTTAGTAAAAGATTGGAATTTTGTAATTGGTTAATTGAAAAGAATTTTGACGATGATAGGTTTGTGAAACGTATTCTTTGGACGGATGAATCTCAATTTACAAGAGACGGTATAACAAACTTTCACAATCTACACACGTGGGCTTCTGAAAATCCACATTCGAAAAAACAAACATCCTTTCAGCATCGCTTCAGTGTAAACGTATGGGCTGGTGTAATTGGCGATAATTTAATTGGACCATTCATATTACCATCTACATTAAATAGCGAACGCTATTTACAATTTTTAGAAAACGATTTACCACTGCTCCTTGATGTTCCACTTGCAAGCCGATTCTTGCATACATATCAACATGATGGTGCACCTAGTCACTGCGGTATAATTGTTAGAAATTTTTTAAACGAAAATTATCCAAATAATTGGATTGAAAGGAATGGTCCAATTCAATGGCCTGCAAGATCGCCCAATCTAACTGTGTTAGATTTTTATGTATGGGGAATGATGAACGCACTTGTATATACCAAAGAGATAGAAACAAAAGAAGAACTAATTCAAAGAATACACACAGCGGCTCAACAGATTAAGGAAGAATTACCAAGAATTGGAATTACGTAAGGTATACTTAATCGAACATTAGCCTGCATTCAGCAACAAGGAGGACATTTTGAGCATCTTTTATAAATTTTTATATTTAAGTGTTTTATTATGACACTGAATTAAAATTAATTTTAAAAACATTCTAATTGTTTTTTTTTGTTTAGAAAATACGGTTTTTATAAAAAAAAATATAGTTTTAAATAAATATTTAGGGAAGTACATTTTAATATTTGTGTGTCGTGTTTTCATTCTTCGTCTCATAAGTAAAAAACTATAACACGTGGGTACAAATAATGTATTGAGGGATTGTAGAGGAGATCATAGCGGATTAAAATTAAGTAAAAAAATTTATTAGGGCATTTTTTTGAGAAAAACTCAAATTTATGAAAAAAAATATCATTTTTTTTTATTTTTTTAACTTTAAAACGCCATAGCTCTTAAATGGATACAGATGCGAGATAGCCAATGAAATCTTAAATATAGCCTATTTAGTTGTCCGTCAAATGAGACTTTGTTAGTTGCTGTCCGATAAAAATTTTGTAAGTTACAGCTTAATATCCGCTTGTACTTTTTTTCCGAACCAAATTTTTTAAACGCGCTGTATCTCAAAGAATATCAAAAATTGACTCCCCCCTGCCATACGATTTTTTTCATGAAATGAACCAAGGAATCAGCCCGTAACGGATCAGCATCCCAATCGGGGACACCCTGTATATATAGAAAACAATTTTTACTCTCCAAATTCAGTCCGATCTTGCGGAAAATCGAAAATTTAGAACTGAACATTTCCCTAAGTTGAAAAACAATGATTCCAATATTTAAAGAATAAAACGGACTTTTGTCGCCCCTTAGGTCAAAATTTTTATTTTATCGATAGATTTTGAGATATGACGAGTTAAAGCTGAAAAAATGATTTTTAAAAAATTGATTTCATGTCTTTTGTATGTCTTTTGTATTTGTTCATTAAGCTCCGGCCCGGATACGGTGTCATCAAATTTTTGGTGAGCGTAAACGCAGCATCACCAACGAAGAAATGCGGTAACATGGTGTCAGTTCTTGGTAAACATTTTGGTTTGGGTATATCCAATTTGTTATTGCAAATTTGTTTACCCAATGTGCTAATGTTAAATATATTCCTACAAAGAAATTTTTTAAATAAATTAAATTAAAATAATATGAATAAATATATGTACAAGTACCTCCATCACTTTGTGATCCATATGCACCGACATCAATGTTGGTAAATGTATACCGAGCATCGCAAGCAGCCATTAACACTATACTGAAGTATTTTTTATAATTAAAAAACTGGGTGCCTGTTCCGGGTGGGCACTGTATGGCAACATGTTTGCCATCAATTGCCCCTAAGCAATTGGACATATTCCACATTTCTCAAAAGGCCTTCTCGATTTCATTATAATCAGTTAAATTGGGCTCAGAAACATATAATGGCCCAATAACTGACCAAATCGCCTAGCACGTTTCAAGCACTGTAAGTCTCACTTTCTTTACCCATTTTCCAGCTCCATGCCAAACTTTGAAAACTATCACAGGTCACGTGATAGATATCTGAAAATAAATTGATATAAGTGTGTATATTAGACAATTTATTTATCATACAAATAGTACTTACAATAATTTTAATGCCAAACGACATTCCGTGTTTATCCTAACCCTTCCAGAAGTTTCCAGTTGTGGTCGTTATAGATCCAACAACATGATAAATAGGCTTTTTGTCATTCTGGTATGAATGAAAAATTGTCCGGGATCTAACTCCTTCGTGTTTAGAAACGAGACTGTGAAGTATCCACACGTTCTCCGATTTCTATTGATCTTCCGAACACCACACGATCGTTTAACTCTTTTTAACTGCAACTCTTTCAATTTTTTCAAATTGAGAAGAAGTTGAGTTAAATTCTCAAATTGAGATATTTGCTTTTCAACATTCATTGTAAAATAATTCTAAATCTAACTTCTAATTTAAAAAACAAATAATAAAAACATTAACCTTTTCTATAAATCTAAATTCTAATTTTAATATGATTAAAGAAACCTCAACCTTATCTATAAAAAATACTAAATATTAATTAATTAATCAAAACTAACCTATAAAAAAATCTAAAATGAAATATTTAAAAATTATTAATTTCCATTATTGATCAATCAAAATCTATCACTTTCTATTAAATTATATTAATTAAATCACTATCTATTATAAATGCAAAAAAAATCACTTATGAATCAATTTAATATCAAAAACTAGCTATCAACTGTAAGAATCTTACGACAAGTATGGTTTAAACGTCAAAAAAACGTAACGTAATTAGATTCGTTAAAATTCTTACGTTACTTTTTAAGTTCTTACGCTATCAATGGTTAGCTCTTAACTCAAGTAAAATTAAATATATCCATTTCGTGGAGGAGAGAAATGGTATCCAATTAAATTTTTATTAAAAATACCGTAAATTTCAGTATTTCAAATATTATTAAAACGGTTTATGAAAATTCATAAAAAAATCACATGATTTATAATAATTTTATATACAATGAAAAGATGTGATCTGCTGTCGCTGAACTGTAAGAGGAAAGCACATTAAGTTCGTCATGAAAGATTATAAAAAATGAGTTCGCCCAACGAATTTCTCAACGAAACCCAACCCAAGTCAATATTTTTCGACATTTTGGTTCAAATTAACTAAATGTGACGAAATTGTTAATAAGTTAATTCGTGTTATTTTTTTGAATTATAAATAAATAAAAATATCAAAATCAAAAGTTTTTAAACTAAAGTATAGGCTACATGTTCTTATTAATATTTATTTTGCTACCTGAAAAAAGATTCGATACAGCTTAATCCGGCTAGTCCAATTAATCAATCCTACTTATTTTACATTCATAAAAGTTTTATTCGTAAATGAGAATATAAACCTTACAAAAAATGAATATACTGATATGAACGAATAGCGTGAATTGAAATAATTAATTCAGTGCGAGTAGAGACTGAACTGAACCGAAAGTATAAATAGACCTTATAAACAGTACAGATGTCTTCCTTTAATAACGAAAAATTTTAAACTTGGGCAATTTCCACATTTTACATTGGAATTATAATATAGTTTAATATTACATCAATGTTATAGTTCAATATAACAATTATCCAATAATGCATTTAATTTGTATCAATGAAAATGATTATGAATCCGTGATGCTCACAATAGCATTCCAGATTTTATAGTACCAAACGACATCAAATAGAATTCCGAGGACTCGTCACATATATCATAAAAAACTCACGCACTTGAAATCTGTTCAACAATAACGAAATGAACCTCCCGACCATCATTGCCATGAACAGTAAATCCATTCTATACTTTAAGAAACAGAATAAATGTTTTTAGATAATAACACTTAGATAATAACAATAGTTGAAGAATAGTTCAAGAACAAAATATTGAAACCACCTAACCTCGAAAGTATATTTAACTCATGAATATGAATTAAGATATACATGGAAAGACTCATCGAACAGATAGGAAAAGTTATTATCGTGTACGATCATAGTGAGTCAGCGCATTAGATGGAAGACCATTCAATGGAAGATGACGAACATATGTGACATGCATATATGGTACACATCCAACGACTTGAGATCGGTCTAAGCAACGTGATTGCAATAATTAAAGGTAAATAATTTAATGGTGAGAACAAAGAATAGTCCAAATAACGTGTAACACACTGATTGCACAATCTAATGAAGTTGACAATGACGTATACGAACGCAATATATACAAAAGAAAAGGAGAACAACATATTAAAACATACTTAACCAAACAAATCGGCACTTATCTGCGTATTACCATATTACGTCTTGACACACACACAACACAAAATATGAATAATATAGGTAACCATGTTATACGAAACAACACTAAATACATATGCCAACGATTTTAACGGGATATGAGATGTAATGTGTGTATTGCGTTTCAATAATAAAAAAAACTAATAAAATGGCACTTATCCTACATAAATAAAGTAATAACAGTTGCGGCTGCTTAGGGCGATTGCGTTTGCCAGCCCGCCTAGTTTTCCTAAATGGATGAAAGCGTTCAGCTGTAGACCCCTCGCTATCCTCGAGTAGTTTACCTTCGATGTGAGATTGAACGTTTGATCTGAGACCACCGATACTAATAGTATCGTAATCGTGTATCTCGACACCCGACTGAGATCTAGAACCATATGAAAAATGCGAATTTAATGATCTAGTGAAACAAGTACACCAATGAAAGCAAGTTGTGTATTAAGTTTGTTACACAAACACAACAAGTATGAAGCTGCAATTAAGTTTTTAATTAAAATTATTTACTTGTAAAATATTTACGAAAAATTACATCTGAAATAATCTATTCGAAAACGTGTAGAAACTAAAAATGAAGCCAAACGTTTGTAGTTAATAAAAATTTTAATGATTTTAAAGGTGTCGCTGCACATATTTAGTTATTATCTCACATACAAATTCGCTAAGTCAATAAGTCTTTTGTGTAATAAGAAGTTTAAATGAATGTTTTAATAGTTATCGCTTCTCGGCCTAAAGGCTAAGATCAAAGTGTAGTGACTTGGTTATGATGACTTGGTTATGATTTCTGACTCTGAAGCTGGGCTACAACATCTCTTAAATACAACAACAACATTGGCTGAGTGGTCTGGACTTAAATTCAATCAAAAAAAGTGTGCAACACTACACATAGATGGTCGAGATCGAACGAGTAAAGGAACAACATTTACACTACAAGACGATATTCTCCCGGTATTACGGGATGGTGACGCCTATACTCACCTTGGGATTCCCTCCGGCATGAGAATCATAAATAAGCCTAACATCGATAACTTAGTAACGAATATCAACCAAATCGATAACTCGCTACTTGCTCCATGGCAAAAAAACGAGGCGCTCAACATATTTATTTTACCTCAATTAGATTTTATCCTGAAGAACTCTGTACCGCAAAAAGGACCGCTTAAACACCTAGACCGGTTAATCAAAAAGAAAGGTAAAAAATGGATGAACCTCCCGCAGCGCGCAAGTGCCGAGCTCCTCTACCTAAGCTATAAAGATGGTGGAGCCAATATCTTCCCGACTAATACTTTTGCTGATATCTGCGTGGTGGAACATTGCTATAAACTACTGAACTGCCGAGACAATAAAATAGCCAAACTATCTCTAAACATTTTGAGGGAAGTTGTTCAGAAAAAAACCAAAACAACACCAACGATAATCGAACTAGCAGATTATTTGAATGGATCTCTTCAAGGAACCCTTTGCAACGATGGCGGCGATATCGCGTCCATTTGGTCACGTGCTCGCGTATCAAGTCGCCGACTATCTAAGTCAATAGATTTAAAATGGACGGCTAATAACAACCAGCTTCATATATCTATCAATAATAAACGCTGCTGCTCTGCAAATCTTGGGAGAATTACGAAACTGGCACTGAGATCACAGTTCCTCATCAAAATTCAAGCTAAACCTGATCAAGGTAAAGTCCTGCAACTGGCGGCAAACTCTCGCTATACCAACCACTTCCTTCGCGCGGGCAACTTCACAAGGTTCGCAGAATGGCGCTTCATACATAGGGCGAAATTGGACGTAGTACCACTGAATGGCAATCGTCGGTTCGGAACCGGAGATAAAAGATGTCGGAAATGTGGTTACAAAAATGAGACCCTTCCTCATGTTCTCGGCCATTGCAAAACAAATCAAAGGGCAATCACACTACGTCATGACAACATTCAAAATCGCTTAATTAAAGCCATACCTATAGGTAAAAACACAACAATAGCTGTCAATAGAACGATCCCTGAAAGTACAACAAACCTCCGGCCTGACATCGTCATTTGTAATGAAACCAACAAAACAATAGCAATCATTGATATTGCCTGTCCCTTCGAAAATGGGAGGGATGCATTCGAACAAGCGCGCCGAGAGAAGATCGTTAAATATAAAGATGTAGCTAAAGAGATCAGCGATAAAGGCTATCGAGTGTACCTCAACGCATTCATCGTCGGAACACTTGGAACATGGGATTGGGGAAACGAAAAAATCCTGAACTACCTCTGCGTCAATACCAAGTATGCCGATCTCATGAGGAAGTTGATGGTAACCGACAACATAAAATGGAGCCGAAATATATATGTAGAACACGTATCCGGCATACGACAGTACTAACCCATGTGATAATGTACCTTATATTTAATGTGATACTTTTAAATTATTTTATTTTATTCTCATTGTAATCGTGATAACTATACACACTCTGTGATCATTAAGTTAACTATAACCTTAATTTAATACGCATTATCAATTATATTAAGACGAGCAGACATCTGCAATTATGTAAAAAATTCTTTAATATATCAATAAAATCTGTTCTTATCAGCTTAACATCTGATAGATCCCTCATAGAGGGACCACAAATGTTAAACTGATTTTTGGAAATAGACGGAGTGCTAGGGGCTTGCTCCACCTCTGTCGCGGGTTGGCCTGGTATTGCAGTACCCCCAGGATTGGCCCAATAATATTAATAATTACTCAAATTTTAAGTCTACTTCTGGCGTAGCTCATCGAGCTTTTACCAAACATGCTCATTTCGACTTTAAACAGTACAATAAAAGTGTAGCAAATCTACAACATCATTTTCAACAAAATGTGCATATTTCCGACTTCGTAAACTCAAGAAAAAAGAAATTATGTTATTTGTATGCAGTTCAAAGTTAGGGGTGGGAAGGTGGAATTAAATTAAATTTTTTTTTTAAATAATAAAAAATCACACTGTAAATTGAATAGAACAATAAATGATAAATGATAATAAATGATAATTGAATAGAACAATAAATATAAACAAAAATAATTCAACTACATTTGGAAACTTAAAAATAAGAAAATTTAGATCACTTATAAATCAATCATAAAACACATAAAACGTTCAAAGTACATATAATAAAATTAAACCAAATACTAAATAAAATTTAAATCAACATATTCCGGCCGTGGTGCCGAAGTTCTTTCGTTCCACAGCAAACCAGATATAATTTTACTATTATTAATTTGGTATGTGACATTTATTTTCATGCATAAAAATATAGTCTACTCTCTATAAACTTTAATTATTCTAACCGTCAAATTCAGCTTCCGAAATATGTATACTTTACAGCTAATTTTATCCAAAAAACCTTCTCTTTGCGTCGGTCAGCAATCTTCACTGATTGCGTTAAAGCGTGCCCTCAAGCAGAGACCTCGGAATGATTTTTTTGTACGAAATTGTCGTTTCGATGTTCGTGAACACTTCCGTAAAAATCGAAATGACGAATGTAGTTTTTTAGAATTTAAATGATGTCAATACTTATGATAGGCTCCGTCATAATTATCGTTATTTTCGAAGTTATCGACATGGTTCTGAGAGGATGAGTGGAGTGTTTACTTTTTTGGGTGGGAACATAAAATAAATGTTCCCACCCTGAAAGAGGAATGGACACTGGCAAGTTTCACTGGGCCTGCAGTTGCTTTAATTCTTAAGAGTGACCATCACCCGTTATCTTCCCCTCCCACTCATGAGGAGATAGATTCAGTAGTATTCTCTATTAAAAACGAAACAACACCAGGGTTAAATCAAGTATCTATTGATTTGCTACAGTCTTTACCTAAGCAGAGAATGAGAGTTTTCGTTTTTGTCAAGTTTATTTAACTAATACTCCACCTCCTGAATGGTTGGAAACAGTTCGGTTTTCTTTGCCTAAGAAACGTCGTCCAATGGGTACAATGGATTATAGACGAATAACTCCCTGATACTGGGCATCGTGGGTATGGGAAGTTTTTGTTAACCCGATTGAAGGAACCTACTATTCGGAAGTCGGTTCGTAACAGGCTGCATTTATTCGTAATCGATCCGTTGATGATCAGATGTTTGTTGTACGCCGTGTGCTTGATGAAGAGTGGAAGACAGAAGAAATCGTTTGTTTTATTTTTAGATAGCTTTTGACACTGTTAGTCATTCACAAGCTCGTACTATTTTCTCACATCTTGGTACCTTGTTTTATTTGGTTATTGACGCTGTATTGCAAACTCTTTGAGGAAGAAGTAGTAAATTTATCTCTTAATCAGGATTTATCTATTAGATTTCCTTTAGTATTAGCCTATGCGGATGATATCGTTATCGTTGATAATGATTTAAATTCATTATCTGGAGTTGTTAGCAAACTTGTCCCACTTCTCCACTCATTTTTGTTTACGTGTTAATGAGTCTAAAACCAAAGTTCATGTAAAACCTTTTAATTCTAGTGTCTCTTCCTTATTTATAGGTGGGTTAAATGGTCAAGTCACTACTGTTTTGCGATATCTTGGTATTTTTGTGACTGCGGATCTAAGACGATCTGAAATGATTAGGACTCGTTGTATACAGACTAGTGGGGCTTTCCATTGGTAAGCTCGGTTGTACCTGTAATGACCTATGGTTTACGAGCCACTGTATAAACCAAGGCCAACAGATTGCGTCTCGCTCAGTATAAGAAGCATTTCCTCATACAACTCTTACAACATTGTACTAATCGCCCCCCACAGAGTCTGTGTTAGAAGACTATTACCTGAGACTCTATTATAAGGGACATATCTTGATACGACCTTGAGGACATTTATTAAATGCTGCTTGGAGATTTACCCGAAATTATAGAAAGATTGGTAGACCCATAGTTACTTGGCACGATCTTTTAGATGAAATCTTCGGAATATATATCAACCTAAAAGTGTTTAACAGACTGCTGCCAAGGCTGGTAAATTGGCTTTGAAACGTCGCTCGTGGTATGCGTCGTTCCCAGCGCTGTACATTTATTATTTACTCGGTCATTAGTAAATGGTCACCCGGTTTTCATATTTTTTTTAATTTTTATTACTATGCAATCTGTTTTGGGGCTCAAAGCACTCCCAGCTCTTTCGCAGTTTACTTATTAACGTCCTTACCTTACGCTTTGCAGCCTTATCGAGGACGTACGGCTATAGGTTGGATTTACCCATGAAAGATGGGTCGGCCCATGAATTCTGCACTCCAACAGGGGGTCATAGTTGTGTTCATTCACACCACCGATCGTAATCAAGTGGTGAAAAATCCCTTTTGCATCCTGCTCCTATCGGGATTCGAATCCGGTACCTCCCGCTCCAACTTAATCACATTCACATGGAACACCGAAATGGCGGCTATGAGGTTTTCATAGTAAGTTTTTTTTTTGTGGTGCTAAAATATTATGCTTGGTGCAAAAATTCGCACCAAACCCAAGGTATGCTATAACCATCATAACCGGTGCAAGAGTATTTGGTTTGATTCTACAACCACGTTTTTTTATATTTTTTGTGTACGTTGTAAATAGACGGAGTGCTAGGAGCTTGCTCCACCTCTGTCGCGGGTTGGCCTGGTATTGCAGTACCACCAGGATTGGCCTAATAAATAACAATATATTAAGTAAATTAAAATCTAAATTATCGACGTTTTAAAATAAAATGCTTTGAGTGAGAGCAATAATTAAATATAATAATTAGGGAAAAGATTGTTTTACATTCTATCTACATATTGGCTTCAATCCGTGTTTAAATATCGCAGGCTAGCAGAGATATTAAGCTGAGCACGTAGCTAAAAATAGTAAGAGCACGGATTCAACTATTCGTGTTTTTTCGTATTTATATTTCGCGTGTATACGAAGTTTTTATTTTTGTTGGTTTGTTATGCGTTTTGGATATCGATACTGATTGTTTGCTTTTGAATAGCATTATGGTTAAAGAGTTAACCATGGATAACATAAAAACTTAAAAAGTAACGTGAGAATTTTACAGAATCTAATTTGTTACATTTTTTTTTATATTTGAACCATACTTTTTGTAAGATTCTTACAGTCGATAGCTAGTTTTTGCTAATAAATTGATTTAGAAGTGATTATTTTTACTTATTTAAAAGATAGTGATATAATTAATATGATTTAATAGATAGTGATTGTGTTTAATTTATTAATAATAGAAATTAATCATTTTTAAATATTTCAGTTTTGATTTTTTTTATAGGTTACGTTTTATTGATAAATTAGTATTTAGCAAAAATTTTTATAGATAAGGTTGATATTTTTTTATTATTTTAAAATTAGAAGTTAGGTTAGAAAAGTTTGAGGTTTTTTTTAATTTTATTTAAATTAGAAGTTAGATTTTGTTAAGGTTAAAGAAGTTAATATTATTATGTAACTATAGAATGAATGCAGAAAAGCAATTATCTCAACTTGAGAATTTAACTCAACTTCTTCTCAGTTTAACAAATTGAAAGAGTTGCAATCGTAAAAAAGGATTAAGCGATCGTGTGGTGTTCGGGAGATAAATAGAAATCAAAGAACGTGTGGATACTTCACAGTCACGTTTCTTAAAATGAAGGAGTTAGATCCCGTACAATCTTCATTCAAACCAGAATGACAAAAAGTCTATTCACCATGTTGCTGGATCTATAACGACCAGAACTGGAAACTTTGGGAAAAGTTCGGATTAACACGGAATGTCGTTTGGCCTTAAGTTTATTGCAAGTACTAGTTTTATGACAATATAGTATAAAATTAAAAACTGTGTAATATACAAACTATATCAATTTATTTTCAAATATTTATCACAAAGCACTTCCATTCAAAGTTTGGCATAGTCCTTGAAAATGGGTAAAGAAACTGTGCGACTTATAGTGTTGGAAACGTGCGAGGCGATTTGGTTAATTATCGGGCCATTATATGTTTGTGAGCCGAGTTTAACAAATTATAATGAAATCTAGAATGATTCTGTAGAAACGTGGAATATGCCTAATTGCTTAGGGGCAATTGATGGCAAACATGTTGCGATACAGTGCCCACCTGGAACAGGCACCCAGCTTTTTAATTACAAAAAATACTTCAGTATAGTATTAATTAATTAATTTATT
The DNA here is from genome assembly GCA_963932295.1 of Tipula lateralis. Classification (NCBI taxonomy): domain Eukaryota; kingdom Metazoa; phylum Arthropoda; class Insecta; order Diptera; family Tipulidae; genus Tipula; species Tipula lateralis. The sequence goes on from OZ010738.1 coordinate 117,726,863, forward strand.
TATTTTCCAACTACAATAATTTTGCTGTTTATTTACACTCGAATTTGAGCTTTAAGCTCATTCATATTAGATGTGTTAATAATCCTTTGCTAATGTACCGCTGATTTATATTACTAATGATAAGAAACGTCATAAAAATATGACTTACTTCAGCTGCGAAAGGGTTCGAAGCCGATAACATCAACCAAATTTAATTGGTTTACTCCAACTTGGCTCGATTCTTTGATGATAGTGAAAAAACACTTGGAAGTTTACTTGGATATTTAACAATATCATTTTAGAAATAATCTTACACCATAATACCGCATTTCTTCGATGGTGATGAAGCTTCTACTCTCATCAAAAATTTGATGAAACCGTATCCGGGCAGGGATTTAATACACGAGAAATAAATGTATAATAAATGACTATCCAGAGCACGGTGGGTAATTTAAAATGCATTTGGCACTCTCGGGAGCAGGTGGAGAATTTTACTGACAACTATTAATATGTTGCCACAAAATGCTGCAAAGGTTGTGCTTGGTTGTGTTGCACTACACAACTTTCTCTGTCTCAACAAAGAAAGCGCGCATTAAAAAAGCATTAAAATCAATAGTTCCATCTAATAATATTCATGTTTTAGGTGGAACAAATGCTTTAGAAATGTGAGATAAACTCTGCTCATTTCTCAATAAAGAAGGCGGATTAAATTGGATGAAATAAAACATATAATATATTTCAATAAAAATTGTATATTTCAATAAAAATTCTTTAAATTCATTTATGTTTATAATTAATAATAAAAATAGTTCTTAATTCATAAATAATTATATCTTAAAATTAAGATAATAAGAAAATAAACATATATATCACATAATTTCACATATTTCAATTTATTTGTTAAATTAATTATTCTAAACGGGCTCTGCGTAAATCTACTATGTATTGCAGCATTTGGGCCATCGTTTCATCCTGGTCGAATTCCGATAACGGCTCCATCAAACCAAGAATAGACTTCATAAAATTTTCATTAATCTTTGAACGACAAGTCTGAGTCTTCTGGGCCGTGTTTTGACTTTTGATCAGTTCGGCAGCGGATTTGACTGCCTCACAAGATTGAACAAACTTCTTATCTTTTGAGGACTTTTTATGGCTGGAAGAAGATTCACCGCTGATTGTATCAATCGATAACTCTTCTTCCAGCACTTCATATTCCTCGTAGGCATCTACAGAGGATGCTTTTGTAAAGACGTTTTGCCTTGTTCTAAAAGTATAATTACCATTACAGTTGATTTTTACCTTAAATTAGGTTGTTAAAAAAATCTACGTGCTGGGAGTGGGCTGGATGAAAGGCTTCAAAAATTCCATATTTTAGTAATATGGCCATTCTTCATGGATCGGTACCTCACTGCCCGATGGTTAATCCCGCCTCTTTTGCTCTTTATTAAAACGCTCTCGGAGTCACAACCATTTACGGCGACATTCTTCCACTGTAAATAAATTTATAATTAATATATTATGTACCGCAAAGCTAGTTTAAAAAATATAAAACGGTCCTATAGTATAAAATATAGTCGAGCATATCTATACTTGTCAATCCCGGTGCATCTACCACTTCTTGCCATGCCTTTGCCTTAATAAGTGTGTTTTTAAAATTTTTGTCCGATTTAACATATATGCAGAATTGACAGCGAACCCACAATGAGGGTATTGCCATTGATACCCTCAATGAGGGTATCATTAATAATTTCGTTCTCCATCTGAAAAAAAACATAACTTTTAAAACAGCATATCACATTAAATAACTTGTTCAATATATGTACAATAATATTCGTATTCAATTTGAACAAGGATAATAATTTTTTTAATGGAATTCTCGTGCCCATATTAAATGATTATCCTAACAAATTTTATATGTAAATATATTACAAATTTATAACACTTACAATAAAACTATTATATCACAAAATTGTTTCCGAACACAATTATTTGTTATCACAGATCAAACTAGAATTTGTTGTCTTTTTTGTTGAATTTAAGTTGAATTGTTTATTTGATTATTTTAGAGTAAATTAATTTTTGAATTTATTGAACTAATTTTAAATACTTTTAACTTCATCTGAAAATCGATCTTTATAACCTGATCATTTAAAACTAACCATTTTTAGTTTTTGGTAAATTGAAAGTTTGGGTTAAAACGATTTGGTTGGTCAAATTTGGAAATCTCTTGTTTCAACTATTCATGGTTGTAGCTAGTCGTTAGTCTTTTTTTATGTGTTAGGTTTGCCTAGTGATGATCAACTTTGTTAAAATTCTTGTGACCGATTTTTCGTTGACCGCTATAGAAACTCATGGTTTTTTAAGTCCTTGCTAGGTACATATCTAATTGATTAATTAAGGAATCTATGGCTTAGAGGCCGTAAACGGCCCTTACCGCGTCTCAACTGAGACCTTACGAATCTATTTTAACGATTGGTGCACATTGTAGGTGGTCAGTTCAACGAATGTTTTTACACACAAACGCGTTTTTATGTCATCCGGTTGCATGTTAATTTTTTGTCAACGGCGGGAATCGAACTCGAGACCGCGGCGTGATGAGAAACTCTCTTAACCATTAAGCTACATCCGGCGACATTAAATTGATTAATTTTTAGGTTTTCAATCATCAATTGATTAATTAACGATTGAAAACCTAAAATGTGATACCTGTCGTGGAAAAAATTACGGTTCTACCCAGATAAATATATTTAGTAAACGTCTAAGACAATATTGTTTTTTGTTAATATTGAATTTTAGTTTAATATGTTTATTATTAAATTTTGTTGATGTATGTTCTTTATGTTTAACAGTATAACAACATTATTGTTTAAGTTAGTGTGTTATATATGTAAATATGTTAAATTTATTATTCAATAAGGTTATTGAGTATTTTAATAAACAATATGTCAAAATTAAATGCCTCCGTATACTTTATTTTTGTTTTCTTCTTTCTCTCTTTGTTTCTCTTCCTTTGCAGGAAGATTAAAGATAGCAAATTTTTATCTTAAGATCTTTTAAAATTTACTAAACCAAAATGTATTTTAAAAATATTTAAGATAAATAATTTTTAAACAAATCATACTTACCTGGTGTAGAGCTTACCATGATCCGCAAGGTGGTTGCTCCAGAGCGAGGCCCTTCCATTGCACTACGGTGGGGTTGACCTTTGCGATTATTCCTAATGTGAATAACTCGTGCACAAAATTTTTGGTAGCCGGGACTGCGTACGCGCGGTCCCGATTTATACTAATTACTATTGAAGTTATCAAATAATGATTTTAAAATCAAAATTGTTATGTTTAAAAAAAAATTTTCTCCGAATGCGTTCGAAACATTACATGGCTTTAGTAAGACGTGCCAAGCGTATTGTCGGTCCAACAGTATAGAAAAAAAACTTTTAGTGTTATCATCAAGGATGCCACTTTCAAGTAAAAAGAATGGAGCAGAAGTAGCTTTTAAGTGGAAGAAATTGACCTTTTTTAGAATGAATTCCATTAAGTAAACCAAACATGATCTAAATTGATTATTTAATAAATAAATAACACATAATAATAGCAACAAATAAATATTTATAATACATCAATTAGGTAATTTAAATTATAAACGTATTCAAAACTTTTTCACCAAAGAAACATTCATCATCTATGTATATAAAAAACAAAAAATTAAAGGGCAGTCTTATTTCAGTTGATATTTACCATCAACGAACTTAAATTTATCCGAATACTTCATCAGTTCTGGTGAATCTTCTGGTTCCTAACAAAATTTATTCGTCTTTAAAATTTCTTTTGCAAACATAAGGTTCTCAATTGTCACCGTATTTAGATTAATTCTTATGTCTGTCTTAATTAAATTATGTTTTAAACACTTCCTTTCAGCTGCGACAGGACTATGAGGTAAAGCACAAAGTACCAGCATGTAGTTACAAATATCGATAAAAATTGGTTCTTCCAAGATATCCTTATACTATTTTAGTTCAAACCAGAATCTTGTGACATCCTCCGTAACTCTATCCGCAATATCAAAATTTCCTATTAATCTACGAAATTGATTGTTCAATGTTTCTAAATTACAATTGTAAAATGGGAAATTTGTTATTAAAGGCATGATGGATGGAAGGCTTCCAGTTACAATCTCGTTGATATTTAAATATTTTAATAATTTTAATTTTTCGTCCTTAAAATCAAATCTACGTTTGACGGTTCGGTATGAGTATACGGAAAAACGAAATTACGAAAGAAAATACTGAAAAAATTATCCTGAAAAATAATGTAATCATCTGTTTTCAACCGCGCGGTTGAAAACAGATGATTACATTATTTTTCTGTATTTTTTCGAAATGAACTCTTGTATGGATATCTCAAACTTGCATTTTTACAATTATGATTTTTATCATAAACAATTTTACGCTTCCGTTTGATCTGATTTATAAAACTGAGAATTGTTACTAAGAATTGTAATGAAGCTATTACTGTGCTGTCTATCGATGCAGTAATTATACCTATTATAATTGTAACTTTGAAAATCTACAGTACTCATTTAATTGTTTTAAGTTTTTTGAACTTAAATTCCATAAATAATCTAATTAATTTCGACTATTACGATGAACGTCTCTACAATTAAATCCAATAAAGGCGGCAACAAACTGTTATGTGACGGATATATGTACTATCTGGAAAAAAAATATGGTTTTGTGTTTTATTGGTCATGTGATTCACAAAAACAATTTCAGTGTCCGGCCCGAGTTAATACTGTAATTAACAATTATATTCATGAAATTAAGAAACAGTCAAAACCTCATTCATATGATCCAAATGCGTATGACTCAGAAGTTTTATAAACTAGCAATGAAAACTAGTCAATCATAATAGCAACTGCTCGATCACTCTGCCAAGAGTATTGTCGTGTGTATTTAAATAGTTCATTAGCCCATAAGTAAATGGTAAGTAGAACACGCAAAAAAAATCAACCAACAGAACCAAATTGTATCGCAGTATTGAAATTCCCGACGAAATAAAAATGGTGAATTATTTGCATTCGTGGAAATTTTTTTTTTAATAATGAACACGTTAATATTATACTGGGCAGCATAAATAATATAAAGCTCTTCAGCAAATGAAGTATGGCTAATGGATGGAACGTTCAAAGTAGTACCAAATTTTATGAGGCAACTGTTTTCAATACATGGAAAAATCGAAGAGGAAATTATTGCTCTGGTATATTACCTTATGACCAATAAGTCAATTACCAGCTATAATGAATTCTTTCTGGAGCTTTGCAGGCTCACATGTGAATACGACATAATATTAAATCCGCAATATAAAATATCGGATTTCGAAAGAGCAAGTGTTGCCTAAATTTCTACATTTTTCCCATCCATTATACCAAAAGGTTGTTTATTCCATTTCGGTCAACTTATTTGGCAACGAGTTCTAGATGAACGGTTAGCTTCAAAATATGGTAATGACGAAGGTAAATTCATAATTCATTTATATAAACATTTCTTTGTTTAAACTACTTTTCTAAGTCTTTAGTTAAAATATTAGAATATTAAAAAGCTTGGCTTTCGTTCATCCGGAAAATATCGAAGAATATTACGAAATAAAGAAAAACAAATTTTTGTGGCGAAATGGTTCGAAAAAACTATATTTATGGTATTTTTGTTCAAAATAAGATAATATTTCGGGTCTAATCATTTTATGTTTCAACTCGAACCAATAAAAGATCGGGCTATGCTAAAAATGCAGAACCTTTATATTCACTTGTTTTTTGCTTTGTATCAGATTAAGTACAAGAAAGTCTACCAAGAACACAAAACAGTGTAGAAACTTTTCGGCCTTTATAGCCTAATAAGTATCCTAGGTGACGAACAAATAATTATAAAAACAAAAACAGAACAAATTATTGCAGGGCAACTTAAAATAACCAAATTATCATAAATGTAGCTTTAAAATTAGAGATATACTTTACAGGACAGCAATCTTAATCAAACAAAATATTTTACATTTAAACCAAAAAGACATAACGTTTGTGCAACGTGCCGATATCTTAATAGAACCCACCCTTAATAGAACCCACCTTAATAGACCTCAGCCTCAACTAAATAAATATGGTATACAATTTCAACATCAACAATTTTAACAAAAGCGATGTTTATTCAAATCTGCAAAAAATTATGTTTAATCTTCAACATTTCACATTATACAGGAATACTATATGTCCCAATAAATGGATAACCTCAAAATTTATCCCTCTTTCAATCAACTACTATGATACTAAAGATACTCTTTGACTATACGGTTTTTGTGCAAGAGTTTTAAACCCGTTATGCATAGTAAGTCTTCCACTCGAAATTTCATCGAATACACCTATTGGTATAAGTTCTCAATAAAGTTGTTAGAACCATCGAAAACCCTAAGCAATTAGATACAGTCCGCATTCAGCTTCAGCAAAAATTCGATAAGATATTGCAAAGCGTAAACTAGCATATGTAAGCATTTGGCTGCACTACCAATTTTCTTAAATTGCTGTGTCAATCTTTTCTGGTAGATTGCAATGGACTGAATTTGGTTGAGGTAAAGATCGAAATAGAGTTTTACTTCATTTTGCCTGGAGATAAATGGAAAGTTTTTTATATTTTATCAATGTACTGACGTTATCTGTTATTACCAGTTCATTTGTAGTCTAATGATTCATTATTGTTGCTATTGTGTTCTAGTTGATTTGAAGTCTTAACATGATAGTACAATAAAATATTAAGAATATTTATACCAAAAATTCTAAATGTTTCGTTTGTATTTACTACCATTCCAAATAACTTTACCACACCGTATCCTCTTTGAACTTTGTCCGACTCTTTGACAACACATTCTGGTGTTTATCAAAGTAGTTTTCGTACATAAATTGTAATCATCAAATTATTCTATTATTTTATTACATAAACAAAATTATGTTGTACAACATACCTATATAAAAAACACAAATACGCCTTAATGTTGATAAATTACGGTAATTAACAGTTTATTTCGATTCATTGTTTGATTCGCTACAGCAATATGTTTTTTCTTTGTTTGAAAAGTTTCAAGTTCTTTGTTTGAATTAAGACTATACTTCACAGGATCATTTCTGTAGTCAGTCTTCAACTCTTTTCAAATAAAATTGAAAGGGGCAAAAATCCATGATGATGACAGAAAGTACTAATTTCAAGAGCGTGAGAATTGACTCTTAACATGTATTCTTACATTTTATTAGTTGGCGATGATCGTTCTATATTGATGGGATTGTACATTCTGAGTGGATTTGAATTATAGAAATTTCTAATTAATAATAAAATATGAATCGTAGAATTTTCGCACGAAATGTCGTAACTCGTAACTACAATTGTAATTTGCAATTCAATTTGTTTTATTTTTATCTTTTCAAGCTGCTTAGGAGCTTTCAATGCACTGCCGATGCCGTAAATAATACAACCTTTCGCGGTTCTCCTTTACGTCTCCCTTACGGCATTAGCCATATTTGCGATTGCGGTCAGTTTAATTTTACTTGAGTTAGTTTATCTTAAGTGGTATGTAATACTGGACGTAACGTAACGTAACGTAAGAAAAATTAAGAGTGCGAATGTAAGCCTGCGCTTGTATCGGCCCATGTATAACTTAACGTAACATAAAAAATTTAACGAAATTTCGTTCATTTATTATCTTTCAACTTAAAAACGTAATGATGCGCGATTTGTTACGTGCAAACTTAAAACATTAAAGGCAAATGTCAAAAAAACAAAAACAAACAAGACAATATTTTATTTTTTGGTGAATAAGTAGCATTCATTTTATTTAAATTTTTGTTAAATTACGAAATTAAATTTTAATAATTACGGAAATTAATTTTGTGGAATACAAGTTTGATTGTAAGTGTTACTAATTTTTAGTATATTTACAATGCTAATGTATGTGTTCACGGCCGATTCACTAAAAATATAAAAAAATTTTGCAAAAAGGCCTAAAAAACGAAAAATGAAAAAAATTTCTCATACAGAAGACATGAAATCAATTTTTTAAAAATCATTTTTTCAGCTTTAACTCGTCATATCTCAAAATCTATCGATAAAATAAAAATTTGACCTAAGGGGCGACAAAAGTCCGTTTTATTCTTTAAATATTGGAATCATTGTTTTTCAACTTAGGGAAATTTTCAGTTCTAAATTTTCGATTTTCCGCAAGATCGGACTGAATTTGGAGAGTAAAAATTGTTTTCTATATGAATTTATGTGTGTGCGTAATTTAAACGAGAATTTAATTGATTTCAACTAAAGGAAATGAAAGGAATAGGACAAAGGTACTTAAAAGTATATTAGAGTATAAGGGACGGAAAGATAAAAATTAACAGAAAAAATAAAAAACAAAAAATCATTAACAAACAAACGAGAAAGTCTCAACTACAAAATATTTTAGTGTACATTCTGATTTAAAATCGGAATGTAGGAAAAGGAACGGTTGTGCGCAATTTTCAATTATTTTGTTCATGCATTTTTATTATTGCAATTTCAGGATTTTGGAATAATAAACAGAAGTTGTATATTGTTTTACAATTATAAAAGCAAGTAATGCATACTGTTTCATTAATGAAACCAAGATTTTTTCACTTTTTATTGTATATATTGAATTTTTGGTTATGTTTTCATAAACAAATTGTTTCAGCACGATTTTAATTAATTTTAATAATTAAATTCTTCATCTATATATAAAATAAATCATGAATGTAATAAAATGTTAATTTTTATTATTAATTTTCAAATGTCGATGTTTTATGTAATTATAGACATTCCCTCTGTAGTTTTAGAATTCAAATTCAACCTTAACTTTATAACATCAAATTTGCGACTGGTAAACGTTAGATAGAGACAACAAATAAAAAATCATATCAGTTTCTTGTTTAATTTTTGCATTATCAATTTGTCAATATAAATTATTTCATATCGAATTGATAATGCAACAATATAACAAGAAACTGGAACATTTACGTGATTTTTTCTTATAGAATATATTTATTTTGTGAGATAAAATGTTCAAATCAATAAGCCGTTTCCAACATTACCCAGGAGGTAGGCTTCAATGCGTTTTTTGTTACGAGGTTCCCCAAATAAATTTAGGCCTAGTCCCCGGTGTAAAAGTTAGATCTAAATAATTATATATTCTAACTTTTAAAAATAAATATAAATATACCAAACCAATAAACTAAAAAAATAAATATCACAGTAAAATCAAAAATCGGAATAATTCAATTTACAATAAAAAAAATATAATAGTTGTTCTATACCAAAACCAATATCCAATATAAAAGAATTGGAATGGGCTGCATAGCCGGCAATATAAAGTGCCGCAGAGCGATCAAATTTCCCCTGGTACTCTTCCAAATAATTTGATCACAATAATTCAATTTACAATAAAAAAAAATATAAGTTATTCTATACCAAAACCAATATCCAATATAAAAGAAATGGAATGGGCTGCATAGCCGGCGATATAAAGTGCCGCAGAGCGATAAAATTTCCCCTGGTACTCTTCCAAATAATTTGATACAAAAATCACTTCAAACTCCGTGGTACTTACCGAAAAAAAATTGTATTTTTCTGATTTTTACAACAAATCGAAATTTACCGTCTCAGACTTTATACAATTTTTTAATCGCACTTTGCTTTCTGATTCGATAATTTGTTGGTAAGATACGTGGAAATTGCATCCGCTTAGTCTTCTGTACCACGAAAACCTCCTTTCAAGATTGTCGGTTTGGAATTTACCGAACATTATGTAATCAACATCACCTATATAAGTGTTCGCTATATCCAGCAAAACACTCACAGTTTTATGGATTGCTCTGAAGGTGCTTGTGGTTAAGCCGCCATTCAAGTGTTCGATAGCCATCCAACGTTCTATCCAGGATAAAAATTTTCGTAGAAACAAAATCCCGCAATCGCTCTATGCATATATTGGTAGTCTGTACGGTTCGCGTTTCTTGGTACCTTCAATCACTGACTTACAATTGACAACGTTCCACCAACGTTTTTTAATTCGGAGAAACTCTACAGTACCCTCGGCTTCTTTTATGTCGCTATTTGTTTCTAATGCAGCGCTTGTTGACTCATGAAACACATTTGCAACGCATTGCACATTTTGACGTTCGAATGTGCTGGGAAATACCGATTTTTTATTTATAATAATTTATAAGCTCTTTTAATAAATTGATCTTGTTCACTAAGATAGAGATCGCGGAGATCTTTAAAACAAGCAATTTTAATAATATTGCTGCCTTCAAAATCTGGATAAAAAAACGACTTCGCGGTGTCGGTTTTACCTATCCAGTTGTTTCGTATATTTTGAAAAATATGAACAGGATCGTACATTAGAAAAATAAAATTATTGCGATAATCAAGATTATTAAATTTAAAAGATTGAGACGCAAAAATTGAAAATAAATTTTGATTTATCCTATGATTATCAGTAACTATTGTAATGACTTCTAAATCTATTGACTGTAGCAATTTCAATACATTTAGTGTTAAATTATAAAGCTCTGTACCTGAAGGGTTACTAACGGGATGCAATGCTACAATTTCTTTAAAAGTACCGAACGCGGAACTTACTAAAAATGCGAGGACGGTTTTCGCGACGTTACAATTATTTTCAGCATACCCGGTTATTTTTTGAGATTTGTAATTAATTTGCGCTTTAACATATATTTCGTCAATTTGAATTATAACTTTGCGTTGCACGTGTTTCAAATTTTGAGCCTGTTTCAAAAGATATTCTTTATTGCCTTCAAAATTTATAGGGTTTCCATTTTGGAGGTACGATAGCCGCTTTAGAGTGCTCTTACTTGGGAGGATCAAAATATCCTGATCTCTCATCAATTGGTAAGCCACGGGTGACTGAAGGTTAATTAAAAAAGATCTAACAAGGGTATTTTCCGAATACCGAATTTTTTTCGCAAGCATAAGGTTCAGCTGATCACTGACAGTTTCGAGTGTACCAAGATACTTAAAATTACCACATTCAGCAATACTCAAAAGATCATTTACTTTCACACATAATTCACCCAAAAGTCCATCTAGTCTATCAGTAATAGGTTGATCTTAAACGTATGTATAAAAAAAATGATTTAATCGCTTTTATAAATTGAGACCAACATTGAAATTGTTGCTCCAATTTTGGTTTATAAATTGAGTAACTAAAAAATTTACCGTTTAAATCACTTGAAACTTTAACAAAATGTGAAACACTTATATTATCTACGTTAATATTGTACAAATAAACGACTTCTTCATTCAATTTTACTTTAATGTCAAGGTCAAATAAATGATTGGCCAAAAGGAATTTAAAGTTATTAAAAGACCCAATCAAATCATCTTTCATAACAGAAATTTCTCCCTGAAGTGAAATTACAGAACATTTGGCCAATGTTTCTGTATAGCGCTTTGAAGGGTCTTTTCGGAGCTTAGGCTTGGGTTTTGAATAAAAATTTGGTAAATTTGGAAAAATACACGGTATAGCATTAGGCAACAATTTAGGAGTTTTACTAGGTATAATTAAACTACCGTGTCGTTGTTTAAGTTGAACATCATTTAAATTAAAATGTTTCACACAAACGAAGGAATACTTATTTGGGGTATAATCTTTACGTGGAATCGCGTTTAACCAAGCCTGTCGTTCGGTTTCAGATACCGGAAATTTAAAAACTGAGACAGATCCCTCTACTTTGACGCTTCTAGAATAATTGGACTTGCATCCTGGCACACAACATTTATTAGGCATTTTGTAATTACAAAATATTTACCACATTAACAAATATTATTAAGCTTAATATATAAATATAAATATACTATTAAATCAAAAATTATAACCGGATTCAACTCAAGGGGAATTGCACTAAAATCACAATTCAATTTGAAACTATAATTACTTTAATCAATAATATATTTATAGTTATATATATTACAATTTAAATAAATATAAAAAATTTGTACCTGTCATTTAATTTAAATCCTGAAATTGCACTTAACTAATTTTATCATTGAAACATGCCTACATCCATTCTTTTTCCTACATTCCGATTTAAAATCAGAATGTACACTAAAATATTTTGTAGTTGAGACTTTCTCGTTTGTTTGTTAATGATTTTTTGTTTTTTATTTTTTCTGTTAATTTTTATCTTTCCGTCCCTTATACTCTAATATACTTTTAAGTACCTTTGTCCTATTCCTTTCATTTCCTTTAGTTGAAATCAATTAAATTCTCATTTAAATTACGCACACACATAAATATATATAGAAAACAATTTTTACTCTCCAAATTCAGTCCGATCTTGCGGAAAATCGAAAATTTAGAACTGAACATTTCCCTAAGTTGAAAAACAATGATTCCAATATTTAAAGAATAAAACGGACTTTTGTCGCCCCTTAGGTCAAAATTTTTATTTTATCGATAGATTTTGAGATATGACGAGTTAAAGCTGAAAAAATGATTTTTAAAAAATTGATTTCATGTCTTTTGTATTTGTTCATTAAGCTCCGGCCCGGATACCGTGTCATCAAATTTTTGGTGAGCGTAAACGCAGCATCAACAACGAAGAAATGCGGTAGCATGGTGTCAGTTCTTGGTAAACATTTTGGTTTGGGTATATCCAATTTGTTATTGCAAATTTGTTTACCCAATGTGCTAATGTTAAATATATTCCTACAAAGAAATTTTTTAAATAAATTAAATTAAAATAATATGAATAAATATATGTACAAGTACGTCCATCACTTTATGATCCATATGCACCGACATCAATGTTGGTAAATGTATACCGAGCATCGCAAGCGGCCATTAACACTATACTGAAGTATTTTTTATAATTAAAAAACTGGGTGCCTGTTCCAGGTGGGCACTGTATGACAACATGTTTGCCATCAATTGCCCCTAAGCAATTGGGCATATTCCACATTTCCCAAAAGGCCTTCTCGATTTCATTATAATCAGTTAAATTGGGCTCAGAAACATATAATGGCCCAATAACTGACCAAATCGCCTCGCACGTTTCAAGCACTGTAAGTCTCACTTCCTTTACCCATTTTCCAGCTCCATGCCAAACTTTGAAAACTATCACAGGTCACGTGATAGATATCTGAAAATAAATTGATATAAGTATTTATATTAGACAATTTATTTATCATACAAATAGTACTTACAATAATGTTAATGCCAAACGACATTCCGTGTTTATCCTAACCCTTCCAGAAGTTTCCAGTTGTGGTCGTTATAGATCCAACAACATGATAAATAGGCTTTTTGTCATTCTGGTATGAATGAAAAATTGTCCGGGATCTAACTCCTTCGTGTTTAGAAACGAGACTGTGAAGTATCCACACGTTCTCCGATTTCTATTGATCTTCCGAACACCACACGATCGTTTAACTCTTTTTAACTGCAACTCTTTCAATTTTTTCAAATTGAGAAGAAGTTGAGTTAAATTCTCAAATTGAGATATTTGCTTTTCAACATTCATTGTAAAATAATTCTAAATCTAACTTCTAATTTAAAAAACAAATAATAAAAACATTAACCTTTTCTATAAATCTAAATTCTAATTTTAATATGATTAAAGAAACCTCAACCTTATCTATAAAAAATACTAAATATTAATTAATTAATCAAAACTAACCTATAAAAAAATCTAAAATGAAATATTTAAAAATTATTAATTTCCATTATTGATCAATCAAAATCTATCACTTTCTATTAAATTATATTAATTAAATCACTATCTATTATAAATGCAAAAAAAATCACTTATGAATCAATTTAATATCAAAAACTAGCTATCAACTGTAAGAATCTTACGACAAGTATGGTTTAAACGTCAAAAAAAACGTAACGTAATTAGATTCGTTAAAATTCTTACGTTACTTTTTAAGTTCTTACGCTATCAATGGTTAGCTCTTAACTCAAGTAAAATTAAATATATCCATTTCGTGGAGGAGAGAAATGGTATCCAATTAAATTTTTATTAAAAATACCGTAAATTTCAGTATTTCAAATATTATTAAAACGGTTTATGAAAATTCATAAAAAAATCACATGATTTATAATAATTTTATATACAATGAAAAGATGTGATCTGCTGTCGCTGAACTGTAAGAGGAAAGCACATTAAGTTCGTCATGAAAAATTATAAAAAATGAGTTCGCCCAACGAATTTCTCAACGAAACCCAACCCAAGTCAATATTTTTCGACATTTTGGTTCAAATTAACTAAATGTGACGAAATTGTTAATAAGTTAATTCGTGTTATTTTTTTGAATTATAAATAAATAAAAATATCAAAATCAAAAGTTTTTAAACTAAAGTATAGGCTACATGTTCTTATTAATATTTATTTTGCTACCTGAAAAAAGATTCGATACAGCTTAATCCGGCTAGTCCAATTAATCAATCCTACTTATTTTACATTCATAAAAGTTTTATTCGTAAATGAGAATATAAACCTTACAAAAAATGAATATACTGATATGAACGAATAGCGTGAATTGAAATAATTAATTCAGTGCGAGTAGAGACTGAACTGAACCGAAAGTATAAATAGACCTTATAAACAGTACAGATGTCTTCCTTTAATAACGAAAAATTTTAAACTTGGGCAATTTCCACATTTTACATTGGAATTATAATATAGTTTAATATTACATCAATGTTATAGTTCAATATAACAATTATCCAATAATGCATTTAATTTGTATCAATGAAAATGATTATGAATCCGTGATGCTCACAATAGCATTCCAGATTTTATAGTACCAAACGACATCAAATAGAATTCCGAGGACTCGTCACATATATCATAAAAAACTCACGCACTTGAAATCTGTTCAACAATAACGAAATGAACCTCCCGACCATCATTGCCATGAACAGTAAATCCATTCTATACTTTAAGAAACAGAATAAATGTTTTTAGATAATAACACTTAGATAATAACAATAGTTGAAGAATAGTTCAAGAACAAAATATTGAAACCACCTAACCTCGAAAGTATATTTAACTCATGAATATGAATTAAGATAAACATGGAAAGACTCATCGAACAGATAGGAAAAGTTATTATCGTGTACGATCATAGTGAGTTAGCGCATTAGATGGAAGATCATTCAATGGAAGATGACGAACATATGTGACATGCATATATGGTACACATCCAACGACTTGAGATCGGTCTAAGCAACGTGATTGCAATAATTAAAGGTACATAATTTAATGGTGAGAACAAAGAATAGTCCAAATAACGTGTAACACACTGATTGCACAATCTAATGAAGTTGACAATGACGTATACGAACGCAATATATACAAAAGAAAAGGAGAACAACATATTAAAACATACTTAACCAAACAAATCGGCACTTATCTGCGTATTACCATATTACGTCTTGACACACACACAACACAAAATATGAATAATATAGGTAACCATGTTATACGAAACAACACTAAATACATATGCCAACGATTTTAACGGGATATGAGATGTAGTGTGTGTAGTACGTTTCAATAATAAAAAACTAATAAAATGGTACTTATCCTACATAAATAAAGTAATAACAGTTGCGGCTGCTTAGGGCGATTGCGTTTGCCAGCCCGCCTAGTTTTCCTAAATGGATGAAAGCGTTCAGCTGTAGACCCCTCGCTATCCTCGAGTAGTTTACCTTCGATGTGAGATTGAACGTTTGATCTGAGACCACCGATACTAATAGTATCGTGATCGTGTAGCTTGACACCCGACTGAGATCTAGAACCCATATGAAAAATGTGAATTTAATGATCTAGTGAAACAAGTACACCAATGCAAGAAAGTTGTGTATTAAGTTTGTTACACAAACACAACAAGTATGAAGCTGCAATTAAGTTTTTAATTAAAATTATTTACTTGTAAAATATTTACGAAAAATTACATCTGAAATAATCTTTTCAAAAACGTGTAGAAACTAAAAATGAAGCCAAACGTATGTAGTTAATAAAAACTTTAATGATTTTAAAAGTGTCGCTGCATATAATGTCAGAGTCAGAATAACATATTTAGTTATTATCTCACATACAAATTCGCTAAGTCAATAAGTCTTTTGTGTAATAAGAAGTTTAAATGAATATTTTAATAGTTATCGCTTCTCGGCCTAAAGGCTAAGATCAAAGTGTAGTATCTGTTCTTATCAGCTTAACATCTGATAGATCCCTCATAGAGGGACCACAAATGTTAAACTGATTTTTGGAAATAGACGGAGTGCTAGGGGCTTGCTCCACCTCTGTCGCGGGTTGGCCTGGTATTGCAGTACCGCCAGGATTGGCCCAATAATATTAATAATAACTCAAATTTTAAGTGTGTTTCTGACGAAGCTGATCGAGCTATTACCAAACATGCTCATTTCGACTTTAAAGAGTACAATAAAAATGTAGCAAGTCAACATCATTTTCAACAAAATGTGCAGATTTCCGACTTACTGTATGCAGTTCATGGGTGGGAAGGTGCAATTAAATTATATTTTTTTTAAAAAATAATTTAAAATCACACTGCAAATTGAATAGAGAACAATAAATGGTGTATAAAAAAATAATTCAACTTCATTTAGAAACTTAAAAATAAGAAAATTTAGAGCACTTATCAATCATAGAACACATAAAACTTTCAAAGTACATATAATAAAATCAAACCAAAAACTAAATAAAATTTAAATCAATTTATGTTTCGGCCGTAGTGACGAAGTTCTTTCGTTCCACACCAAACCACATACAATTTTATTATTATTAATTTGGTATGTGACATTTATTTTCATGCATAAAATTATGGTCTACTCTCTATAAACTTTAATTATTCTAACCGTCAAATTCAGCTTCCGAAATACGTATACTCTACAGGTTATTTTATCCAAAAAACCTTCTCTTTGCGTCGGTCAGCAATCTTCACTAATTTCGTTAAAGCGTGCCCTCAAGCAGAGACTTCGGAATCATTTTTTTGTACGAATTTGTCGTTTCGATGTTCGTGAACAATTCCGTAAAAATCGAAATGACGAATGTAGTTTTTTAGGAATTTAAATGATATCAATCCTTATGATAGGCTCCGTCAAACTTATCGTTATATTCGAATTATCGACATGGTTCTGATAGGATGAGTGAAGTGTCCATTCCTCTTTCAGGGTGAGAACATTTATTATCAAGTTCCATTGGGCCTGCAGTTGCTTTAATTCCTGAGAGTGACCATCACCTGTTATCTTTTCCTCCCACTCATTCTCTATTAAAAACGAAACAGCACCAGGGTTAGATCAAGTATCTATTGATTTGCTAGAGTCTTTACCTAAGCATAGAATGAGAGTTTTCGTTGTTGTATTGCAGCAAGTTTATTTAACTTATGCTCCACCTCCTGAATGGTTGGAAACAGTTCAGTTTCCTTTGCCTAAGAAACGTCGTCCAATGAGTACAATGGATTATAGACGAATAACTCTATGATACTGGGTATCGTGTGTGTGGGAAGTTTTTGTTAACCCGATTGGAGGAACCTTCTATTCGGAAGTCGGTTCGTAACAGGCTGCATTTATTCGTAATCGATCCGTTGATGATCATATGTATTTGGTTTACGCCGTGTGCTTGTGGAAGACGAGAGAAATCGTTTATGTTTTATTTTTAGATTTGCAACAAGTTTTTGACACTGTTAGTCATTCACAAGCTCGTATTATTTCCACACATCTTGGTAATCCCCATTACCCTTTTAACCGAATTCTTCCGACCTGTATGTGGAAGAAAACTTCAATTATAAGCAGTGTACACAATCTTTTTCTCGTGGAGTAGGTTTTAAACAAGGTTGTCTCCGTTCCCCTACTTTGTTTAATTTAGTTATTGACGCTGTATGGCAAACCCTTGAGGAAGTAGTACCCAATTTATCTCTTAATCAGGATTTATCTATTAGATTTCCTTTAGTATTAGCGTATGCGGATGGTATAGTTATCGTTGATAATGATTTAAATTCATTATCTGGAGTTGTTAGCGAACTAGTCTTAATGATTCTTAAACCAAAGTTCTTGTAAGACCTCTTAATTCTATTGTCTCTTCCTTATTGATAGGTTGGTTAAATGTTCAAGTCACTAATGTTTTGCGATATCTTGGTATTTTCCTGACTGCGGATCTTAGACGATCTGAAATGATTAGGACTCGTTGTAGACAGACAGTAAAGTTATCCAAATGTTGGCTCGATATATAAGACAGTATTCATTACCTCTTCATGTTATATTACTGACGGAGAAACAATTGGTAGTACCTGGGGCCTTATTTCTGTATACGATTCGAATGTTTATTCGATACGAAAATTCAATCCGTTACAAAAATGAAATGGTATTTCTGTATACGAACGTACAATAGTTTTTAATTTTTGCAGTGTAGTGATAGGAAAATTATTTTTTTTTAAATTTCCTTTAAATTAACGGAGTGTATTTGTGATTAATGTCACTTTTTGACATTTAGTTTCGGTCAATAAATCAATCACGGCGGGATATATGGAATTAATATGGAATTTGAAATCAGACCATACTTCCAAAGGGCTGAATTTCTAACTGGCGGTCCATTTGTATTTAACCGACTGGTTATTTCAACCCATAATGGTTTTGATGATACTCGGGCTTTCACCGTTGCGTTATAACCTCTAGCTAAATCGGAATGAATACAACCAATAGCTCGTATTGTTCAGCCGTTTTATTTTTGCCCTAATAATAATAATTTTATATTGGAATAATTTATAAAATCATAGTACAAAAACATTTACAAATTTCATTAATTGATGGAGATGCTTCCATTTAATTTTGTATCTCCTATGTATGTAGGATAAAGTGTCTACTATATAAGCAGGGTCATCCTACTCTAAAGGGAAAGTACATCATGATTTACTAAGTTGTTTAGCTTATAATATAACTCTTCCATGCCATCGCTGATACTCTTACTTTACTTTTACCTTATGAGTTCCAGTCCAATGATATCCTCCTTATATCACTTGGTGATTTCCTCAATGTATGGCCAATACATTTTCACTTTTACCTATTTATTTCGGTTTCTATATCTTTATGATTCTACTCAGCTGATTAGGAAACACTTTCAAAATATATACACTTCCAACTAGCTCTAAATAGCGACATGGCTACATTTTTCGATGGGATTTGTACATTTATCCTTTTAACCATTCCAGTTTATCAGATTTACTATTCATTCCTGCAGCACTGAAAATTAGTCGTCATTAACTTGCTTCTGCCAACTAATGACTGTGAATCATTTCCAAGTTCGTTGGAAATGGCCGGTTTACCACATTTGCAAGATTTTAGTTTTCCTGAGTGCTAGAACATCTCATTTATTCAACCTGCTAAAGCTTGTAGTAACTAATTTTTGAATACTGGTTTTGCTGCTATTGTCAATCCGATCTACATGATTCTTCCCTTTAATACCAACTTAAGATTTCTCACTCTCCTTGGACTGTGTTAAGACGGCTTTGTTAAAATTAACATTGGCTTCACTAAGTTTTTGAATGTATCGCTATAAGTATAACGTAATTTTTATTCCAAATTTGGCGAGTTGGACTATACCGATCACAAATCGTTTCGGCCTATTTGTCTATTATTAACCTTTCTGAAATCTTTAGAAAGGATTATTTATAGGTTTATTAAGGACCAACATTTGGTTACCGCTCCGCTCAGTAACATGAAACTTGGTAAATCCTGTGAGACTGCCTTACATGAACTTGTAACTCACACCAAAAAAACGGGGTTCCTGTGACTCCGAATCGATGTCAAATAATATCCCACCTATCGGATTAGATTTTATCCGAATGGAGTATTATTTCTAGTGAACATTCACCATTTAAGGATTAAATAATTTTCTATATAAACACATAAAACTCGCATGTTTAGGATTATCTTGTTGCACACCAGACGGATAATTAAATTCAATGCTAATGAAGTAAGTTCATATATCCCTTTGCATGTCATTATTCACGAATATGAGATGAACTTAAAACATTTTTTTGAATGTAAAGCTTTTATTTTTATTTTTATTATTTTTTAAGGGTTTTATTTTTTAAACCTTTCGGATGTCATGAAATCAATTTTAAAGGGGTGAATTGAATCATATTGATATAATACGATTGTATTTTGATATAATACGATTGTATTTTATTATGTATTTTGTTTTCTTAATAATTTTTATTTATTTTAATATAATTTTTTAGAATTTTTCATATTATAATTAAATAATTTCATATTTTGGAACTATATATGTACATATTTGAACTTTCTGCATTATAACTAAATTTGAATGGCGCTTTAAATTTCAAAGAGTTCAAATTTAATTCTTTACTAAATTTAGTTTCATAAGCATTTAAAATATAATCAAAACAAATTGTACCTAATAAGTAAATGAAAAAAAAAAAAAAATTTGATCTTGGTTTTCAGTCATATATTCAATTGAACCAAGTACTGGTAGGCCGAAATTCATAGGGTCCATTTATATAACACATATGATAAACTTTTTTTTATATAAATTTCCATATTTAATGTCTTTAAGAAGATTTATTTCATCATTCAAATCAAAATTTAATTTGATTGTAACATTTTTTTAATTTAAATTTAAAATACTAAATAGGATACGCTTTTCTATTGTCAATAATAATTCGGGATCAAATTTATAGCTTTCGTAGTTAACATAGTTTATTTGTTGATGTTTTAGAGATAAAAGTTTAGTAATGTTTTTAAAATTACGTGTTGTTCTCGCAATTCGTTTAAATGTAGAATGTTTGCCTTCATATCGCATTGTCCACAAGTTAGTTAATGGACCCATTTTGTAAATAATATGGCAATAATGTAATATTAAATAAGGTTTTCGAATAACATTGTGACTAGGAAACTTGTTTCTAAATTCTGTATGATGTTCTATAATTAAAGTGTTAAGCCTTTCAATTGATTCATTATTTAACTCTGGTGAAAATACTATATTCATTATTTTAATTAAAAGTAAAATCACATTAAATTTGTCAAAAAAATCGGTATATCCATTATAAATTAGATCATGAATCAACATTGCGAAATATCTTAATCTTAGTAAACACCAAAACTGTGATGCCTTCTGTTTCAAATTTTTTGTCTTGCTTTCTAAATTTATCAGTGACGGAATGTTAGACCTATTCAGATAGTCAAAATTATTAGTTTTTAATCTTTTATTGAAGTTTTCTAGATTAATAAGTTTTCGCTGTTTTATTAAATATAAAAGAAAAAGTTTCAATTCGTACTGTCCAATCCCTTCTAATATATCGTGCATTATATCGACACTATATGTGATTCGAAAGTGTTAAAATATTTAAGTTCATTTAAACAACAAAACTTTTGAAGTTCAAATTCTCGACCCGGAACATAGCGGCTATAATCGTTTTTGTTTCTAAGTAATCCTGAATCAACTGTATAAGATTTGGTTATATCTTTTGAATGTATTCTACAAAATCGACAGAATAAATTTGACATAAACGTTTCGTGTAATCCATATAACACATTAGCAGAAAGGTTATCATGGCTTAAAGAAAATATTGTGCTTCTTAGATTTATTAAAGAATCCTTATACAAAACTGTTATACCTTCCTTTTCTAGTACTTGAATATCATTCAATATGGGTTTTAAAACAACATCATAGCCATATTGTTTTACGTCAGCATGATGACAAAGGGCTATGAGATGAATGTTTTTTAACAAACTGTTAAGGTGATATGTATGTGAAGTTAGCCCAGAATTCATCCCAGAAAAAAGCGATGGCAACACTAATCTCAACTATCATGACACTTTTTACTCTCAGCCCCGAAAGAATCAACTATCATGATAGTTTTCATATACTCAGCCCAGAAAAATTAACTCTCATGATAGCTAAGATTTACTCAGCCCAAAAAATGATTGTCACGATAAGTAAACAACTTTGATTAATTGCTATAGTGACTGTATAAAAACATATAATACCAGTATTGTGTATACACCAAAATTAATATAAACAGTATTCATATTGCAATTAACAAGATACATATTTCTATATGTATGAATACTTATTTGGAAACCGTCAAAATTCTAGTATTTAATTCACATTATTTCTATGATGGGTTCTTGCGTTATAGTCGCTCAAACATAGAAACCATTCGTTGGACGGACCAACTGATTATTGTTGGTAACCCATCATAGAAAAATTCTAGAAAGATCACATATACTTGTTCAAACCTTTCTTAACTCAAATCAATAATCAGTTGGTCCGTCCAACGAATGGTTTCTATGTTTGAGGGACTATAGCAAATGATTAATAATCAAATGATTATTTTTTTATTATTTTAGTAATCTTTTTAGGCTGAGTAGATATATGAAAGCTATCATGATAGTTAATTTTTCTGGGCTGGTTATATAAAAACTATCAGTATAGTAAATTTTCCTTCGTTTGGACATTTTATATTTGATTGTACATGTTTTAAAGAAAATTAGTTTGGTTTTTTTTGTAGATATTATTTTATTGTTCTTATGATTAATTAGTATAAATAATACTAAAAGTCTCGCGACAGCCATTTTTCGGGGCTGAGAGTAATGTAAGATAGATGATAAATAATGTTAAGATTTAATTTTTAACGAACTGTATGTTTTATGTTTCACATAATTTTTTAGCATATAATAGATTGGTTAGTGATATTTAGTTTAGTTACATTTTTTTATTTGATTTGTTTATCTAACATTTTTAAAAATATGTATAATAGAATTGTAAGTCGTGATAGTGTTCTTTTACTAACTGTATTACCACATGCAATTTTTTTCATTTTCGGGGATGAAATTTTGGGCTTCACAAAGGTTAAGGTGATAACCAAGATTTAAAATTGTCATATAAAATTCTAAAACTTTATGAACCGTTTGCTTCCTAATGGATTAATAACTTCAAATTCGTCTACATATATTTGTAAATGTATGGTTTAACAAGTTAAAATAATTGATTTTCCTTAAAATAGGAACATTGAGTATAATGTAATGAATCATTGGTTATAGGATATTCTTCTAAAATTTTTGTCACAAAATTCTCATTCTTGGATAAAAATCGTAGTGTTTCTAAAACGGATACATATGAAAATGTGTTTTTCACAGGACGTTGGCAATCATAAATATTAAATTTTTTGTTCCAGACTGTCAGTTCTAATCCCGAGAGCGATTTCTCTAGGGGCCGATTGTATGAACGCGGATAACCTCGGATATATCGTCGTTTGCATTGTATGAACACAAAAATAAATCCATGAGTATAGTTATATCAAAGCACCTAAATATACAAAGCCGCACACATCGAAATTAAGCTTAAAAAGTTTATACCCTTTATTTACCAACACATTTATACATACATTTCAACTCTATTACTAAAAATTTAACAGTGTCAAAAAAAAAATTTTTTTTTACTCGGTATGTCAATTTTGTTTGTTTGTTTTTGTTGATAATTTGTTTTGTTGATCTTAAATTGTGATTATAAATAAATAAATACAATAATATCTTTCAATTAATTTAATATTTGTGAGATAAATTATAATTTACACTTTGACTTAATATCGTAAATATAATAATTAATTGTGGATTATGTGTAACAAAAATAAATCATTATTGAAAAGTATTAGGTTATGTTACATTCCAGTACGAATGTTTACATTCCAGTACGATTCAAAATTGCAAATGATTATTTTTGTAATTAAAGAAACAAATTACAATGATAATTTTGGAATAAGTTTAATTATTAAATTCGTACTAGGATTTAACGATTATATTATTACGCAAGTTGTGTTATATCTGGATAAGTATCAAAATCAATCAATCGAAATATGTATGTATATATATTGATTATGTATTTTTAATCTTGTTTTATTTTTAGTTAAGGATGTTGTGCAAGACGATCATCATTCTGATGTACTAAATATTAAACAATATTATTAACCATAATTAATAAACAATATTTAAAAGCAAATATTTTATGAGTTAGAAAATGCATCAGAACGGAAAGTCATAATTGGATATCCAATATTTAAATAAAAACGAATTTTAACCAGTAAAATATGTTATTTTAAATTAAATATGTTATTCATCATATGCAAAACTATTTATAAATTAAAGAAAAGTATATCTATGTATTAAAATAAAGTTATGTTAAAAAAAAATCTGAAAAAAATTCATTAAATAAATATATATAATAAGAAAATTGCATTTTTATTCCATTTTGAATCACAGCGTTGAGTTTTGCGGCGAGATAAATTGTCTGAAATAAAAAATGACGGATTAATAAATTATTTAAATATAGTTAATTTTCTCTTCTTTGAAAGGTGGCTAGAAGTCTGAATTGCATTATTTTGATTTTTGCAATAGTTATTTAAAAAAATGTTACACCAAATTTTAACGCAACGTTTTATTATCTGAAAATCTGTTCCTTGGCATGCAGTACATATTTCATTTAAAAAGGAGTTTTCAGTACATTTAATAATTATTGAGTATAAATAATCGTGGTGACGATTTGAACTTAAAAATGGTTTAATAAAATTTTCCGACGTTAATGTTTCAAACACACGATATGCACAAATTCCAACTAAAATCGATAATTCCGTGGGGTATTTCTACCCTCCTCGGTCTAAATTTTTTAAATAATGTGATGTTTCTGAATTCAATTTAAAAACTAACTCTTCACATGTCACTAATCTAAATTTACAACAATTACAATTCAGTTTTTCACTTACCTTTTTACTAACGTATCCAGATACATACGTCAAAGCAGAAAAAATTTCAGGGTTAACTGAAATAGTTTCAGAAGCTTCTAATATAGCATCTAAATCTGTATAATTTATATCTACATGCACTAAATCTGTAAAATTAAAATTACTTTTCACATTAAGAGCCGCGGTAGAAGATCTCGTTAATTTTAATAAACTAAGTAATTTTAATTTTTTTTCAGATTGTAAAATCTGTTGTACAGAGACATTATAACAACACCCACTCATTTGCCTATACTGCCCAAACCTAGCCTCGAGTTTATCAGTTTGAAATTTTCCGAATAAAACATATTTGAACTCTAAAACATTAATTAAATAGTCCGCGATATGGCAAAGGGCCCCGGTCGTATGCAATAATGCGGAATGCGTTTCGTTAGTGAGTTTATTTGCGTTCTCTAGATCGTCCCAATATTGTAGCCAGTGACAGAAACTTACTAGAAAATGTAGACTGCTACGATTTTTAGTTGTTGGTGGTACAGCTAGTGCTTCTCGAAGGTGAATACCTTTGTACGGTGTTTTTACATTAACCGCAGTCCACCATTTTCTAATAATGCTGAGAAATTCTGCCGTACCAATTGAATTTGGTCCCAAAAATTCTCTGTACTCATTTAGTGCTACAATATTTTTGTCATCAAAAATCCGAACCGCGAGTGACACGTTTTGTCTTTCGAACGAATTTGGGTGAAGAACTTTCGGAGAAAGCGCGGGGGCATTCTTCACAGCCATTTTTTCTTCTTTCTTAAAAATTAAATCTAGATCTTTAAGAGAACCAGTTAAAACAATATTAAAATCTTTAAAATCCGGAAAATTAAATGAACGCGTTTTCGAATTTAACCAATTATTTCTGATAGATTTAAGTAAATGAACCGAATCAAATAAAAAGAAAAATTTTTTTCCCGAAACATATTTTGAATTTACATAAACTGGAAGATTATTAGTGTTAGAAAATTTTTTAAACGTTTTTCTGTTAACTTGATTGTTATCAGAAATAACTGCAACAACCTCATACCCCACCTCATGCAAAATATCCAAAATTTCGTTTATCTTACAGAACAAAAAATCTGAATCCATCTTAGTTACCGGATACAAACCGACAATATCTTTATTTTTAGATAACAGTGACGAAAAATGCCTGAATGGATTTAGCTGTAGTAAACAAACTTTCGGAATTTTCAGGATGATTATGGGCTAAGCCTTCTATTTTGTTGCCCTTGTAAGTCATACCTGACTTGACATGTATTTCGTCTAACATCAAGATAACATACTTCTCGTGTGGTAATAATTTTGAAAATTTATTGAATAAATAAGTTTTAGCAGCGCCCGATTCTAAATTACCCTTTGCAAACGATAATTAATTAGGATGTAAATAATTAGGATGTGGTAATGTTAAATTATGACTATCTCGCAAGTATCTATACGCGGCAGGATATGAATAAACCATCATTGAAGAAAATATTATTAAATCTGGGCTATACCGGTTAGCATTTACAAATAAAAGTTCGCATTGTTCTTGAAGAAAATTTAACTTTTTTGATGTTTCTTCAGTGACACCTTCAACATCTTTTAAAAATTCGAGGCTAGAGTTAATGAGAGTTTTGTGATCGGTAACATTTTTTAACGGTAAAATTATATTATTCAAATAACGAATTAAATTATCTAATTTAGGAAAGGTGTCACATTTTAAATTATTACTTAAAAATTTTTGAAAATTCGCGGTTTTTTGTTTGATATTATTAAAAAAAATTTCAACACTAAAGGATTTAGAAATTGTAAAACTAACATCAATGAATGGGTTGTCCGTTGTACAACAAATTTTAAAAAAATATATTTTCTCTGATGAAATATCATAAAATCGCGGATGGTATACTTATCTGATAAATAAATTTCATTAAAATTCATAATGGATTGGTCCGCCATTTTTAAGTGCTGTTCATTTCTAAATACATCTTCATTTCCTCTATTGTATTGTTTAATTTCCGGTTCGGCTCGTTTCTCTACTCTCCGAGATAAGTAGGCTGGAAGTTTAGGAAATAAAGTGGGGATCGCATTATAGCGTAACCGCCATCTTTTTTTGTGCAACGTTCTCTATCACATGTAAAATAAATTAAATAATGATAATTTAAACCTACAATTAATAAATCTACAATTATATACGTACCAATATCAGTTGCATCCGAACTAGGTTTTGTCAAAAACTGCGAATCAAAATGGATGTGACAAATTTTGCTCCATCTTGATGATTTCCAATTTGTTCTGGGAATATTTTTCTCCCATTGCTTAATCCTTGCATCATTTTTCGGAAAACCGAAAAGATGATGGGTCGCTTTCGTTGATTGACAAAATGGAACGCAGCATTCATCAGGCATTATAGTATTACCTGAATATATTTTTGGCACATTAATATCGTATACATAACACAAAAACATATATATCACAAATTAAATATACCAAAAACAAAATGAGACAATTTTTATTGTTGTAACTTAAATGCTAGATTTTAAATGGTAAATTGCAAATAAAATAATTCAACTGGAATCAGTTAGTTGATAAAATTCCATGTGACTTGAATTAGGTTATATAATCAAAATTTACCGAAGAACAATTTTGTCCCATAATATTTTTAATATATTATCACAATATACTTACTTTTAACTAATTAAATGTAATTTTAAACACAGAATTAAATTAATCACCAATTTTAACTTTTTTAAATCGCTTATAAACCAATAAATTTATTTCGTGATCTGTTCAATATGAAATAATTCGGCCGAACTAACGTAACGGTTTTACATTTTTATACATCAATCGCCGATGACGATAATTTTTTAGTTTCGAAATCAACACTGTTAAAAACTTCTCGTCTTCATACAACACAAAACGCCATCTTTTATGCAACACACATAACAAGATGTATATATATATATATATATATATATATATATATATATATATATATGTATATATATATATATATATATATATATATAATATTGAAGTTTTGTAAATTATTTTGCAACATCCATATAAGATCGGTAATGTGATTTGAATCATAATTTTCGACCCCTAGTTCAGAATCATAATTTAATTTATGACCCCTTGT
Organism: Tipula lateralis; assembly: GCA_963932295.1. Classification (NCBI taxonomy): domain Eukaryota; kingdom Metazoa; phylum Arthropoda; class Insecta; order Diptera; family Tipulidae; genus Tipula; species Tipula lateralis. The sequence goes on from OZ010738.1 coordinate 117,754,834, forward strand.
TTCATTGTAAGTGTCCATTCCATAACAAGATTACCCATATTCCATTATCATTCTATCTGCTGGTATGGTTTAATGCAAAATGTGAATAGTGTACGAAAATAGAGTTAAAACCGTACGTCTTCCAATTTATTTCAAGAATGCTTCGACTTCAAATCATATTATACAAAATAAAATTCAAAACCTTTTTTCATAACATTTTATTAACTTTTTTAATTATTCAAACTAGAAACTGTGTTCTAGATACATTGATTTGCTTTACTTAAATAATCTTAACTAAATGGTACTAAACTAAATAGTACTTGTTCGATTTATGTCTCTAATTCAAAATATTTTACCCAAAGACAGAAATCGAACATTTGACATATAATTTAACTATGCTCATTTCTTAAGTGTTCCTTAGAGATGATGCCAGCTAACTGAATTTCAACCTGTGCATTA